>VWZI01015783.1:0-58460 GCA_013396835.1 Psilopogon haemacephalus | reverse complement strand
GGAAAGAGACAGGTGGTGCTGAAAGAAGGGAGATGGAAAGGATGGAGGTGAAGATGGGGGAAAGAAGAAGATGAAGAGGAAAAGAAGGAGATGGAAAGAAGAGGAGGAAGATAGGAGGAAACAGGAGATGGAGAGGTAAGGAGGGAGAGGGGAGAGAAGTGAGATTTAAAAAAAGAAAAAGTGACCCTGCTCTGGTAGGGGTTGGACTGGATGAGCTTCTGAGGTCCCTTCCAGCCCCTGACATTCTGTGAAGAACATAAAGGAGCTGCAGGAGGATTGCACAGCCCAGAGCCCAGCTCAGGTCTTGGCAGGATTTTTCACCATCTCCCTGAAGTCAACAGCATCTCCTGAGGCAGCTGGGAGCTGATGCAAACCCAGGAGGGATGTCCCAGCCCTCAGCAGCTCCGGCCCCAGATCAGCACCACCCTCACAGAACACTCTCTTATCACTGCAAACAGAGGCCCTGCCCCACAGCCCTGCTGGCTGCACCTTTCCCTGTCACCTGCAGCTCGGGAGCCGCCCAGCAGTGGCACTCCCAGCCCTGCTCTGGGCTGCTCCTCCTCCACACCTCATCAACAACTTTTGTCGCTATTTTCTCCACTGAGTCTGAGGCTCTGACCCATCTGGTGGAGAAGGAAGCCCTCTGGGAAGGGCACTCGGGGACACTTCAGGTGCCACCAGACATCAGGAGAGCCCTGCTGGCTGCCCCTGGCTACCTGCAGCCACACAAAGACCTGTCCAGGAACCACCTCCCCTTCCCCTGCAGCCCAGGCAAGCCTCTTCTGTCCCTCACCTCAAAGTCCCTCTGCTGCTCTGCCCGAGGAGGACACTTCCCATCCCCGGGGCCTCTGGGGGTGCTGCACTAACAGGTGGAAGGGGCAGTGACATCTCTTGGGTGCCCACCACAGGGCAGGCACAAGAAGCAGTCCCTGGCTCCCAGGCCCCCCCCCCGCCCATCTCCCATGGGCCAAGGGGACACAGCAGCAGCCTCTGGGGGGGCTCAGCAGCCTCTGGGGGGACTCGGCGCTGCCCCCAGACCCAGCTCAGCCTCTGCCCTCCCATTGCAGCCAGGCTGCGGCAGCCCCAGGGAGGGCAGGGTGAGGGAACAGCCTCACCCCGGAGCGTGTCCCAGCTCTCAGCACAGCCGGGGCAGGTCCCCTCGCTGCGGGCAGCATCCTGCACCCCCCTCCCGCGCCTGTGGCTGCCGCTCCGTGCCCAGCCCGCGGCCACCAACCCACCCACGCTGCTCGCTCAGACTTTCCACCCTGCTCCCCGATTGCTTCAGCCTCTGGTTCCTTCCTGGGTCTCTCCCAGGTCACCTCCCACCACCGGGCCCAAAGCTCCTGCGGTGCCCCCGGGCAGGCTCTCGCCAGTGCTGCGCTGCCGCTCGTCGGGGCCCCGGGGGCAAGGCTCGGCCAAGCGCTCTGCTCTGCCTCCCGCCGCTGCTTTTCGTCCTCCCGAGCAGCTGAAATCGAAGGGGAAGGCAAACATTTGGATTCCAGACACTTCCCAACCCCGACCCTGTTTATCATACTTGGCTGTGCTCCTGGAAGCGAGGCCAGAGGAGGCTCCGAAGCGCTGCCGCTATTCAGCAGGCTGCCTGCAGATCAATCTCCCTCTCCCCTCCAGCCACAGGTTTTCCCTTTGTGGTTTGCTGCACACTTATTTACGTCCATCAATAGCCAAGTAATTAAAATCCCTCCCCCGTTATCCCGGGCCCGGCTGCCTTATGAGCTCCTGATAAGCTATAAAATGTTTCATAATCAACCTCCCTTAACTGCCCGGGAGGTCTGGAGCCTCATCTCGGGATCCCCCTGGCTGTTGTTAGAGCCCTGAAGGTCCCATCCCAGCCCCTGCCTGCTGCAGCCCCGAGGGTGTCTGCTGCTGCTGCTCTCCACCTGTGCCTGCTCTGTGCCAAGGCTGCTCAGAGAAGTGATGGTGCCACTGTGCTGGGCACTGGAAAGGCTACACCTGGGGTCAGCTTTGGGCTCCTCACTCCAAGAAGGGCATTGAGGAGCTGGAGCAGGTCCAGAGAAGGGCAGGGAAGCTGGGGAAGGGTCTGGGGAGGAGCAGTTGAGGGGGCTGGGGGTGTGCAGCCTGGAGAGGAAGAGGCTGAGGGAGACCTCATTGCTCTCTGCTGGAGCCAGGTAGGGGTTGGGCTCTTACCTAAAGGATCAAGTGACAGAAAAAGAGGAAATGACCTAAAACTGTGCCAGGGGAGGCTCAGGTTGGAGATGAGGAAAAATTTATTTGCTGTGAGAGTGCTCAGGGATTGGCACAGGCTGCCCAGAGAGGTTGTGGAGCCTTTGCAGGCCTGTCTGGATGTGTTGCTGTGTGCCTTGAGCTAGCTTGGATGGTCCTGCTCTGGCAGGGGGGGTTGGACTGGATGAGCTCTTTGGGTCCCTTCCCAATCCCTGGCACCCTGTGAGCTGTGATCCTGTGATCCTGGCTGATCCTGCCCTTTCCCTACTGCTGATCACAATGCACACAGAGTGCCCACTGCAGTGCCAGCCTGCACCACTCCTGGTGGTGTTTTTCCTTTAGCTGAACTGTTTAGTTGTGGATTTTTGGGTTTTGGTTTGTTCCCCCCCCCGCTAAGTTTTGCTGTTTCTCTGAAATGTACTAGAGCAAGACCATCATCAGAATGAAATATTTCCTACATAAAATATGCAGCAGCTATTCAGAAATGAAACTCCAGCGGGATGAGGGCTGCCAGGCAGAGATTTAAAGGTGCTGGCATCTCCCCCCCCCCCCCCCCACCCCTCTTCCCTNATAAAATTTAGCAGGGAGCTTTAATAATTCAAGCTGCCTTCTGCTGAGGCTTTTTATTTTTTTCTTTGGTGGTGGTTGTTGTTGTTGTTGCCCTTATGGGAGCAAAGCCTCATTTGAAAGGACCTTGACTCTCTTCTGATAGTGCAGGAGAAGTGGCACTGCCAGAGCTATTTTTGCACCCAGACACTGATTGGGTGTGAAGCCTGTCTGGGGTGGCTGTGCCAGCCAAACCTGGGCAGGCAAAGCAGCCAGCCATATGGCCTGCTTGCCCTGGAGATGCCAGCTCAGAGGAATTTGGAGGGGGGGAGGTTGTTTCTGTCGCTGTAAAAAGGACATTTTGGGCACCTGGCTCTTGGCACAAAGACCTGCCCACCCACCCTGGCATGGTGGGGGTGAGAGGAGCTCAGTGCTGCAGCCCTGAGCCAGGGAGTGATGCCAGGGAGCAGGCAGCAGCCCTGGCAGCTGTGATAAGCTGCAGGGAGGGTTGGTTGCTGCTCTTGCTTCATCCGCGGCAGTGTCTGGAGGTAACCTCCTTTGTGTTACCTCCTGGGCTGACCCCAGCAGCAGGCTGGGTTTGGGCTGCTGCTGATACCTGGCCAGGACCGTGGCTTGCTCCGAGGTGATTTTTTTTTCCCTTTGCTGGTCCCTCAGGGAAGCTGCAGCTCCACACTCCCTGCCACAGCATGGTGCTGCTCATCCAGAATGAAGAAAGTGAAGCCTGTGCATGCCCCCGGGCTGCAGCTCTGCTCCTGTGACACAGCCTGAGATTGCACAGGGGAAAGTTAGGCTGGAGAGCAGGGAAAATCCCTTCCAAGAGTGGTCAGGGATTGGCAAAGGCTGCCCAGGGAGGTGGTGGAGTCCCCAGCCCTGGAGGTGTTCAGGAAAGGTGTGGCCGTGGCACTTGGGGACAGGTTTTAGTGGCCGTGGTGGGGTTGGTTTGGATCTTTGAGGGCTTTTCCAATCAAGTAGTTCTACAATCCTGAGCCCATAGGAACTGAGGAGCTGCAGTGAGGCTGGCAGCAGGGAGCCTGATGCCTTCATTCAGTGTCCCCAGGTGAACAGGAGCCTCCCTGCCCCCCAGCTTGCCCCACACCTGCTCACTGCTCCCATCCACTTTCCCCTCTCAGCAGGGTCTGGGTGACTTCAGCATCACTCCCCAGCCTGGAGAGCTGAGGGCTGGCAGCAGCAGACTCCCCCTCTGGGTGATCGTGGCCCTGCTGCAGCCACAGCTCTGCCGGAGCTCAGCCTCTTACTCAGCCCAGAGCATTTCTGCACACAAAACTCTTGCCCTGGCACAGGACTTGGGCAAGCAGGGGCTGGACTGTCAGACCATGCTGCTTGTCCTCACCAGCCTGAGCGTCAGGATCAGACTGAAAGGGACGTGTGGGGAGTGTGTGTGTGTGAGAACTGCTGCCGGAGTCTGCCTGGCTGGTTTGGGACTCCCCCGAGGTCTGGCAGCCCTGGGCACATACAAAGGCTGTGTACGGGGGGGAGAAGAACGGGGCTGGGTGCCACAGGCTCCGGCTCTTGAGACCCCCGCAGCCCCCAGCCCTTGCTGATGCTCTGCTGTACTTGTGCCTGTGTCCCCATCTGCTGCCAGGCGGCTGCGGAGGAGCCAAACGCAGGTTTCTGTCGCCCTCTCGTGGCCGAAAAGCGCAACAGTGTCGCGACAGGCCCGGGACACCGCGGGGCTGGATTCGGGAATCGCGATTTTATTTGTCCCTGGAAACCGAACCGTGGAACCCAGACGGTGCCCGCAGCACTCCCGGCACAGCCCCGACCCCGGGGAGGTGGTGGGCACGGGGAGGAGGGCAGGGGTAGGCACGGCTCTGTCTGGCAGGGTGGAGGAGTGCTCTGCCCATACAGCTGCTGGGGAAGGATGCTGTGCTCCTCTCGCTGCCACGGAAGGATGCTATGCCGAGGTGCTGAGCCCATCCCAGTGCCACGGGAGGATGCTATGCCGAGGTGCTGAGCCCATCCCGGTGCCACGGGAGGATGCTATGCCGAGGTGCTGTGCCCATCCCGGTGCCACGGGAGGATGCTCCCTCTGGTGACACGAGATGATGCTGTGTCTGTCCCGGTGCTGCAAGAGGATGCTGTGCCCATCCTGGTACCATGTAAGGGTGCTGTGCCCCTCGTGGTGCTGTGGCAGGCTGCTGCCCACTGCCTGCCTCCTGGGGTCAGCAGCAGCAGTGCCTTCCTCTCTCCAGCCCGGAGCGTGATCTCCGTGTCCCAGCCGTGCACAAGCAAGAAGGATGCTGCCGGGAGGAGGTTCTGGGTGAAGGTCACCGAGGCTGGGCTGGGGCTGGTGCCCTGCAGACGCACACCGGAGCCCTTTGGTCTCCTGCAGCCCTCCTGAGCAGTACCTTGCAGCCCCTCTGGGCAGGTCAGGCAGGGATCAGCCCTGCCCTGGTGCTGTCCCTGATGCTCTTCAGGAAGATGGAGATGTGGGACCCGCCAGTCCCTTTGGCCTCCAGTGCAGATGGAGGCTTGGCCGTGGTGGGTCCAGCCCTGTCCCCCTGCTCTGCCTGCTTGGCCTTGGCTGCTGCCACGGTGATGTACTTGGTGACGATGGTGATGTGGTAGGACCTGAAGTCCACCAGCGCCAAGACGCAGCGGTTGAAGGCTGTGCGGAGCCGCAGGGAGCCCGAGGAGAGCACAAAGTGCCTGAGGGAGGGGGCACGGTGGATCTCCTCCACGAAGGCTCTGTGGGCTGGGGGCATGTAGTCCCTCATCCTCTGCAGGAAGGCAGCTGCAAGACACCAGCAAAGCAGGGGTGAGTGGGGGGCAGCTGAGGGGCTCGGAGAGAGGCCAGCCTGGTACCAGAGACCATGCAGCCTCCTGCACTCCACTTCATTGGCAAAGAAACCTTCCTGAGGGTTGGTCTGAACCCTAAACTCTCCTTCTATCGCCTGATCCTAGGGAGCAGAGCCTGATCCCACCTGGCTCCAGCCTCCTCTCAGGGAGCTGCAGAGAGCAATGAGCTCTGCCCTCAGCCTCCTCTTCTCTGCACACCCCCAGCTCCCTCAGCTGCTCCTCCCCAGCCCTGTTCTCTAGACCCTTCCCCAGCTTCCTTGCCCTTCTCTGGGCCTGCTCCAGTTTCTCAGTGTCTTTGGAGTGAGGGGTCCAAAACTGACCCCAAGAGTTGAGCCCAGAGAGGTTGTGGAGCCTCCTTGTGTGGAGCCTTTGCAGACTCTGTCTGGATGCGTTGCTGTGTGCCCTGAGCTAGCTTGGATGGTCCTGCTCTGGCAGGGGGGTTGGACTGGATGAGCTCTGTGGGTCCCCTCAGCCCCTGGCACCCTGTGAGCTGCTGTGTGCTGTGACTCACAGCTGTGCTGGCTGTGCCTGATCCCCAGCAGCTCGTCGAACGCATGCAGGACACTGCTCTGTGCTGCGCTGCCTCCCGAGTACTCCAGGGGCTCCTCGGCTACACCCTCGTAGATCAGCCCCTCTGGCATGGCAGGGTTGTCCTTCCAGCTGAGGAGGGGAGACAAAAGTCAGGCATGGAGGGGTAAGAGTGAGGGCTGGGAGAAGAGAGCCTGAGCTGGAGTGACTGAAACCTTCGCGAACCTTCCTGACCCACCCCATGGATCTCCTCCTCCTCCTCCTCACTCAGCCTTGTCAGCTGTCCTCAGGCACAAGATAAACTTGGAAATCAAACCCTGTGCCAAGGTCTGTGCCAAGGCCCTGGCTGCAGGAAGGAATCATAAAGTCACAGAATGATTTGGGTTGGAAAGGACCTGAAAGCTCATCCAGCTCCAGCCCCCTGCATGGGCAGGGAGAGCTCCCACCAGCACAGGCTGCTCAGGGCCTCAGCCAGCCTGGCCTTGAGCACCTCCAGGGAGGTTGTGGAGCACAGAATGTGATTTTGGGTCACATTGGGTGATTCTGTGCTCCACAACCTACTTGGGCAACCTGTGCCAGTCTCCCCCACTCTCACTGTCAAGAGTTTCTTCCTCCTCTCCTCTCCACTCTCACTCTCCCAGCCCAAAGCCATCGTGCCTCACCTTTCCCTCCCAGCCCTTGCCAAAAGTCCTTCCTCAGCCTTCTTGCCCGTTGGATTTTCCTCTGTCCCACTTCCTCCTGGGCTGGTGGCACAGCACTGCCTGCCCTTACACCCCTCAGCAGAGGACAAGGCTGTGAGGTGCTTCCCTCCCTCTCCTCAAGCTGCTCACCCCCAGCAAGCCCAGGCCGGGGGCAGCACCTCCCTGTGCCCCTCCAGCTCCCATCCCTGTGCCCAGCTGCAGGCACTGCCTGTGCTAAGATGGCCAAACGCTGGCACACAAAGGGGAGGGGAGGCAGAACCTCAGCGAGATCCTTTGCCTGGCCCAGAAATATCTCCTGACCTTCTGAAGAATGCAGCATTGGATGGGGCTTTGGGGGCTGGCTGCTGGAGCAGGCTCTGCACAGAAAATAGATTCATGGTCGAGTCCCAGAGTATTTTTAGCCCTGCCAGGGATGCATTTATAGTAACCTTCACTAGTGGGAAGTTCTTACAAGCAGGAGGGAATTTCAGAGGCATGTTTTTCCAGGCTGATGGCCATCGAGGCAAGGTCAGCATGGACAAAATAAAATAAGAGAAAAACCCAATCAGGATTCCTGGAGCCTTTTGATTTAGGGATGCTGAGATATGCTGAAGAGAAACAGAAATAGAAGCCCCTGAGCAGCTGGGGAGCAGAGCAGGAGGGATGCTCACAGCCCCGTGGGGAGCTGAGGCACAGCAAACCTCAGAGCTGGGCTCTGCTGCCCATGGTTCTGCCTTGCCCAGTGGAGGTCGTCAGGGTTTGGTGCGGGGGGGAGGGGGATTGGCTGTTTTAATTGATGGAATTGTAGTGGAGGAGCAGCAAGAGGCTTGTTATGGATGGGTCCTTAACGTGCAGGGGTAGGAGAAGCCCTCAGAGCTTTGTGCATGCAGTGTGCAAAGAGAAATTCATCTCTGCTGTCAGGACTGCTGGGGCCAAGAGCAGCAATGATTCATGGCTGTGGCAGCACAGAGGCTGTGCCAGGCTGAGCTGAAGTGCAGGAGGGAGAGCAGTGGGGGTGGGAGGCAGACCCCAGCCCTCTGCCATGCTCCTTGGCCTGCAGCTCTGGGAACTGAGTTCCTCCAGAGGGACAGGACTGTGTAACCCTTGGGCCCACCCCTGCTGGATGTGGTGCTGGTTCCTTCCCTGTCCCCGGGGCACAGTTCCCTGCCTGGGCTGCCCCTTCTCAGTGCCTGCTCTGCTGCCCAGGGGCTGCTGGCAGCTGGCTCAGGAGGGCAAAGTGCTGCACTTACCCGGAGAGGAAGATCCGGATCACGGCGTAGAACACTGCAGGGTCCACGTGGGCTGGGGGAAGGCAGGTGACAGCTTTGACTGCAGGCAGAAGGCCACCAGCTCCCCCCTATTGGCATTCCCCCTGTGGCAGTGCCCTCCCCTGCCCCAGCCAAGGGACCTGAGACCCTGCAGGAGGGACCAGTGTGCTGCCTGCCCCCGCTGAGAGGGGCACAGCAGCAGAACTGCTCTGGCATTTACCCCGGGCCCCCTTGCACCCCCTGGCAGCACTGAGCTTCCTCTGAGCTGCTGCTGCCTCCTCCCTCTCCAGGGATGCTGCCTGGGCCCCCTGCAAGCACACTGCCACTGCTGCATCCAGTGGGCAGCTGCAAGCTGCTGGTACCATGCATCTGTGCCAAGGCCTGCCTCATCTCCCCCAGGGCCTCTGCCAGCTGCTGCAGGGCTTCGTGCAGGCTCTCCTCATCCTGCTGCAGGGTGGCATGGATGGCCTGGACGATGGCCTGCGAGAGGAGGAGAGAGGATGAGGAGCTGAGGAGGCTGAGATGCCTGTGCCCAGAGGCTCTGCCACCCCTGCCAGCTCTGGCCCTTCCCCAGCCTGTGAGCCAGCAGGCAGGTGATGTGTAGACCTGGTGGGTGCACAGCTGTGGCTGCTTCCAGGAGGGTGCCCTACCTTAATGCCAGGCACAGCTGCCTTCTCCACCAGGAAGGTGACCAGGATGAAGCCCCTCAGGCTCTCCCCCCCAGGCAGTGAGATGATGGTGTCCAGGTTCCTGTGGGCACAGCCAGCTGAGTGCTGGTCTCACCAGGAGCCTTGCTTGGAGTTTCCCCCCACACCCCAGCCCCTGGAGTCCTTCACGGTGAGAGTGGTGGAACACTGGAAGGGGTTGCCCAGTTTGGTGGTGGAGGCTCCATCCCTGCAGCCATCCAAGCTCAGCCCTGCAGTGTCCCTCTGCAGCCTGCTCTAGCTGGAGGTGTCCCTGCTGCCTGCAGCGGGGCTGGACCAGATGCCCTCGGAGGGTCCCTTCCGACCTGATGCAGTCTGTGAATGTGTGAACAAGGGGGGGGAGGCTGCTCTGACCCTGCGGGACCCCCCCCCACACACTTGCTGGGCTAAAGTCCTGCCCCAGGCTGGGCAGGGCAGAGCAAGCCACTGTTCAGCCGCGGCCACAGCTCTTTGCTGCCCTCCTTGCAGTGGCGTTTGTGTGCCAAAGCCTGAGCTGTTCTTTCTGTGTTCATGCATCAAGAGGGGAGGCTCAGGCTAAGCCGAGCCCTGCAGTGCTGGAGCACTGAGCCAAGGCAAACAGCAGCAGTGCTGCTAGGAAATAAATCAGCATCTGAAACACTTACTCCATTTCCAGGGGCCTTGGGGGCAGTTCCGTTGTTGCCAGCAAACGTAGGAGAGGAGGAGAGAGAAAGGGAGATGTTAAAAGCAGTCTCAGCAGCTGAGCTCGCTGGAATGGACAAAGGAGGCTCCTTGCTCCAGGGCAAGTGTCAGCCCCGGGGAGGATGCACTCAGAGGTGCTCAGCCCCGGAAAGCATCGCTCCTCCCTGCCCAGCACCACCCTGACCCAGACCTTCTCCTTGAGACAGACCTCCAGGGATGGGTGCAGGGACAACAGGAGTGGTTTGGGCACCATTTGTCCCCACTGTGCCGGGCAGGAGCAGCTCAGGCTGGCTGCTGTTGCCCCAAGCACAGACAAAGCCACACTTGGTCCACCCGAGTGTGCTTCCTTACCCATTGGGGTTCTTCCTCCTCCAGTTGGCCAACACAAAGTCAGCATGGCTGAGGATGGGAGGGAGGCCAAGGGTCTGTGAAACCTCCCAGAAGGGGACAGCGAGATTTTGGGGCAGGACCTGAAGGGCACAGAGCACAGGAGATGATGAGCACACTGCCAGGCTGCTGAAAGGTGCCCAGCTCTGGGCACCCAGGCAGGCAGGAGGGGCAGGCTCCTGCTCCAGCCTCAGGCAAGAGGCTTTGCTCCCATGGGATGGGTCCCAGGGGAGCAGCATCAGCCCCCAGAGCCCAAGGAGCAGGTGAGCCTGGCCCCACATTGCTTTTACCTTCACGGTGCCCTCCTCACCCTCCTGCCAGAGGTAGCCCATGGTGATGAAGCTCAGCAGCAGGTGTGCCAAGTGCAGCTCCTCCTGCCCTCGGAGCTGCCAGGTGCTCAGCTGTGGCATCTGCCAGGGAGAGCCTTGGGAGCAAGGGGCACTGGGGCTGCCCCACCAGCCAGGAAAGACCCTCCCTGTGCCTCTGCTGCCCTTCCCAGGCCCTCCAGAGGTCCCTTCCAACCCCCCAGCATTCTGTGATTCCTCACATGCCAGTGCTTGGCCTTGTGTCCCCTGTCACCACCTGCTCCTCTCTGAGCTCCAGCCCTGCTCTTTGTGCCCATGGATCTGCCCTAGGACTTGTCTCTGGGGACCTTGGGGCTTTGCTTCTGCTTGGAATGAGTCCTCGCCGAGGACTTGGCTCTGCTGCTGCTTTGCAGCCACTGCTCTATCAGGGCAGGGCTGGAGAGGGCCCCAGGGGCTGCCAGGGCAGCAGGGTTGGTACCTGCTGCACTCGGGAGCGGAGCTGGCGGCTGGAGATCAGCTGAGGCAGGTCCTGGGCAATCTCCATCCAGGGAGCGTAGGCTGCTGGCAGCTCTGTCTTGGGGAGAGGTGAGGCAGGGTTAGTGCAGGGTCTGGCTGCCCACAGTGCATCTTCTCCCACTCCTGCTTCATGAGAAGCTCAGGACTGGACAGGAGCAGATGTCACCAGATTTACTGCCTGGGCACAACAGAGCTGCCAGGGAGGCCTGTGCCAGAGCCGTGCCAGAAGCATCGCAGGGATTGTTCTGCTCCATCACAGTCCCAAGGTTTTCCTGGGGCTCTGGCAAGGCTGTGGGGAGAAGGTTCCACCAGCCCAGGCTCCCAGCACCCACCCAGCCCTGCAGGTGACAGCTGATGGTTTGTGTCCCCTCTTGCAATCCCAGGCTGCACGATGGCAAATGAATGGGTGAGAAGCAAGGACCTGCCTGTCCCCGAGCAGCGTGAGCCTGGTGACAAAGGGCAGAGCTCTCAGCACAGGAGATCTGCAGCCTTGGCTGCTCTCCCCCTGTGCTTCCCCAAACACAGCAAAGCAGGGATTCCAAATCCCCTTCTCCCTCCCTCCCTGCTGTGCGCTGCAGGCAGCTTAAAGCCCTGTGAAATGAAGGCAGAGCAGCAGAGGTTCCTCCCTCGCTGCTTTCCACCACCTGCCGTGGGTGGCTAGAGGCAGACCCCATCAGAAAGCTGCTCACCAACCCCTCTATTTCTCTGCTCTCTGTCTCCTGTAGCATGCAGAGGTGGCAGCACAGCTGCCTCCTACCAGAGGACGGGGAAGAAGGAAGCCAAACTCCTCGGAGAGCTGGAACCTGCTCAGCTCCAGAGGCAGCAGGGTCTCCTCTGTGCCATCACCACCAGACTCCATCACTGGGTGCTGGCTGCAGGGCTGGGACATCTTCTCGGTGCTGGCTGCCCCACTCCTGGTATGTGCTGAGCCAGCGCCGCTGCCCGGCACCGGGGCCTGGACCTTGTCCTGGGGGGAGCCAGGGACTGGCCAGAGGGGCCAAGCAAACACGGCTAAAGGTTGCTGATAAGGCCTTGCTGTGGAGCAATCATTGCTCCCCATCCCTGTGGGCATCCACCTATGGAGAAGGCTCAGGCAAGCTCCCTTGCTCCCCCCAGGAGGATGCTGCAGGCTCCCAGGGCAGGCTGCAGCCAAGGGGCCGTGGAGTGCTTCAGCAGGATGGCAGCTGAGGGGTGCTGGGTCTGCAGCTGAGCTTCCCCAAGAGCCTGGCAGTGCCAAATGCACGTCCTGCCTGCTGTGCTTGGTCTGCAGCAACTGTGCAAGAGCTGGTAGAGGCTGCAGAGCCTGAGCACAGCATGGACCTACAGGCACCAAGCATGGCACACAGCTCCCATCAGGCTGTGTGAGACACCCCCCAGGTGCCAGAGGGCCTCAAGCTGTCCCAGGTCGTTTAGGTTGGACGTGAGGAACAATTTCTTCCCCCTGAGGGTTGTCAAGGCCTGCCCCAGGCTGCATAGGGCAGTGGTGGAGCCCTCAAGCCCAGCCCAGTACCCACTGGTGGGGACCTGGCAGGATGCTCTAAGCAGGACCTGCCAAAAGAGAGGATTCCTGGAGGGAAATCAGCACAGGCTTGGCGAGGCCATGGGTCGGGGGGCACAAGGACAGCAGGGTGGGCACTGCTGTGGGGCAGCAGGTCTGGGGGCACTGCAGGATGTGTGGGTGCCCCTCACTGGGGCAGGGCTGGAGGTTGGTGGTGTCCTGGCACACAGGCTGAGGTGGCTGTGCTGTGTCCCTGCCAACCCCCCCCACAGAGGCACAGAGGAGGCTGCAAGCAGCACCTTTATTAGCAGGAGTGCCACGGGGCCAGCTCCGGGTACAGCTTCTGCTCCTGCTCCAGCTTCTGCTCCTGCTCCATCCCTGCGCCGCCTGCGTCCTTCCCGGCAGCAGAGCTGCAGCGGCAGAGCAGAGCCTCAGCAGCCAGCGACTCCTCTGTCCCCTCGGGGATCGTCCCACGCCGCCTCCAGGGACCCACCTCCGCCCCCTCGAGGGAACACCACATCCCCCAGCCCCCGCTAGGGACCACTCACCCCTCCGTGCGTGGCAGCTTCTGCCTGCACCGCCGCCACAGACCGAAGGCGACGGCGCCGGCGAGGAGGACGCAGACGCCCAAGACGGCCAAGATCATCCTGGAGTCCTTCAGCATGTGCAGCAGGGAGACGCCTGGCAGGAGACGGCTCGGTGGGCAGCGGCATGGGACAGACACCCAACGGGGACCCCCAGCAGGGGCCCCCAGCCCGCCCCCGCCGCAGCCACTGACCACCGCCTGCCGTCGGGTCGCCGCCGCTGCCTTCCCGCAGGCGAGAGTCCCTCTGGAAGCAGTCGGGGGGCTTCCAGCCAGGCTGGCAGTAGCACTGCCCCTTGTTGTCGCACACCTGAACAGCCCGGGGGTGGGTGGGGAAGGTTTGCAACGAATTCCTGCAGCGGGACCCCCCCTGCCCCGCCCCAAGGAGGCAGCCCCCAGCAGCCCCCAGCCCTGACTCACGCCGTGGCTGTGGCACTTCACTGCACTGTCACACTCGAGCGCCAGGACCGAGAGAGGGTGACAGGTGTTGTTGATACACAGCTAGGAGAGAGCATCACAGCTCCAGCCCGGCCTGGCTGCACCCTGGCAGTGCTCAGCACATCCAGCTGCAGCCCCCATGGCAGTCACACATCCCCTCCCCCATCCACACCCACCCCAGGGCAGGGATTTGAAAAGGGGACAGGAACCAGCGCAGGGCTGGGGGGGGTCCAATGGTGCCAGCTGAGCCAAGCCTTTGCTCTTGGCTTCTTTGCTAAACACCATGGACACTCCTGCTCCAGGGAGCAAGGACTTCCACAGCCTGGCTGGTGGAGGATGGGACCAGGCTGTGTTCAGTGGTGCTCAGAGATAGGACAAGGGGCAGCAGGCCCAAACTTGGCCATCAGAAGTTCCAACATGGGGAGGAACTTCTTTAATAGAAGGCTGATTGTGCTGGGTTGAGGCTAATTGGGATATTTGAATGAGAAAAATGAGATGCTAGGCTGGGAAAAGAAAAGGGTGAGGGCTGCTGCACTCAGAGCTCAGAGGCTTGCTGAGATGTATAAAAGCAAGGACAGATAAGAGAGCCTGGGTCTGTCTGTCAGAGTCTGGTGGTGTCTGTGTCTCTCCCTGGCTTCTGGCTGGATCTGTGCCACTCAACTCATCAACTCTGCTTCTAACCCCTCCTGGCCAACCCTTCCAACTCACCTCACACATAAAGCAGATTCTGGGATATGAATGGAGCATGGAAAGAAGGTGGAAGAGTGGTTGGGAGCCCCTCCTGGGCACTCTGACCTCTGGCAGGGGCAGTGTGGTTCTGTATTGCTTTTAACTTGCATATTTCTGTATCTAGCTGTAAGTGTTTGTAATCTCTTGTCAGTATCTGCTCCTCTGTTGTGCTCAGCTGGGAATGTGAAGCTTCAGTCCTTAGCTTCCAGCTGGCTGAATTCATTGTGTGTGTGGGTAGGTAACTCCCAAACCGTGACAGTGATGGAGCCTTGGACAGGCTGCCCAGAGAGGTGGTGGAGCCTCACCTCTGGGGACATTCCCATCCCACCTGGACATGTTCCTATCTGACCTTCTCCAGGCGACTCTGCCTTGCCAGGGCGGGGTTGGAGTCAATGAGGTTCCCTTCCACCCTCTAACCATTCTGTGATTTCTGCCTGGCAGCTGAGCTGAGCAGGAAGCCTTTCCTCACCTTCCCAGAGCCACACTTGGTGCCTGGTGGCACCAGCAGAGGGTCCCTCTGTGCAGATGTGTTGAGGTAATCCAGGGAGACGCAGAGGTGTTGCCGCACGCGGGCGTAGACCACGGCTGCAGCCTGGGAGGGGAAGGGAGTGCTGGAGGGGTAAGTGCAGATCAGCTTCCCACACTTGAGGTCCCTGCAGAAACAGTGTCCAGAGGATGCAGATCACACACAGAGAGAAACAGGGAATGGGAGGGGTCGGAAAGGAGCTCTGGAGATCATCCAGTCCAACCCCCCTGTGCAGGGGCACACAGGAGAGCATCCAGGTGGGGCTTGAAACTCTCCAGAGGAGGAGACTCCACAGCCTCTCTGGGCAGCCTCCTCCAGGCCTCCAGCACCCTCACTCCAAAGGAGTTTCTCCCCATGCTGAGCTGGAACTCTCTGGGTTCCAGTTTGTGTCCTTTGCCCCTTGTCCTATCCCAGGACACCACCACTGAGCAGAGCCTGGCCCCTTCCTCTTGCCCCCCACCCTTCAGATACCTGTAACCAGTCACCAGATCCCCTCTGGGGCTGCTCTTCTCCAGACTGAACAGCCCCATGGCTCTCAGCCTCTCCTCACTGCCCTGTCCCAGGACATACCTCCAATTGCAGGACCTGTAGCCTCTCCTGGGCTGGAAGCCACAATGGCCAAACCTGTCCTTCTGGCTGTTGAGCTCCTCGTAGCAAACCGTGGGGGCGTTCTTGGAACCTACAGAGTAGAAAGAATCATCCCTGGGCAGGGACAGCTCCCACCCGCCCGGGTAGCTCAGGGCCCCACCCAACCTGGACCGCGAACACCTCCAGGGAGGAAGCATCCACAGCCTCCCTGGGCAGCCTGTCCTGGTGCCTCCCCAACGCCAGCGTCGATTCTGCGGCAGCCACCTCCTGGCAGCAGCGCAGCCTCTGTTACCTCTCCCGTAGAGCATCTGGCACTGCAGCTCTGCGGACCGGCAGCGCCCCTGGTAGCAGTAGCCGCTGCCACCCGCACAGCTGTGCCCGTCCTGCACGTAGCGGTCAGGGGGGCAGGAGGCAGAGGAGCCGGTGCAGACATCGGGCAGGTCACACTCGGCGTCGGCAGCCGGGCGGCAGGGAGAGCTCTGATGCTCGAACTGGGGAGAGGTGGGGGAGGATGCAGGAAGGAGCTTTCTCTCCGTCCTCCCACAGCCACCGGCGCAGGGATCCCCTCTCACTGCCCCAGCGAGCGGCTCAGGCTGGAAGGGACCTCAGAGATCGTGGGCAGGGACACCTCCCACCAGCACAGGCTGCTCAAGGTCTCATCCAGCCTGGCCTTCAACTCCTCCGGGGAGGTTGTGGAGCACAGAAGCACCCAATGTGATCTTTGATCGTATTCGGTGATTCTGTGCTCCACAACCTCCCTGGGCAGCCCCAAACCATCCCTCCTGAGAGATCTGGGGAGCTGAGCTGGAAAGCTCCACCCCAGGAACTGCTCAGATCACACAGAGCTAAATTGGTCTCCATCCTTCACGGCAGGAGAGCAGAGCAGTTCCAAGACTCAATTAACGATCCTGGGATAATGAGAGGAAGTTTTCCTCACCTGGCAGTCCCTGCAGCACGCCCCAGAGGAACATTTCACTCCTGGCTTAAAGTGACAGGTCTTGGTGCAGCATTTGTCCTTTGAGCATGCCTGGGGGCACAGCACAGCCACATGATGTGATCATTTTTTGTTCCCTCCAAGGTTTCTTTTTTACTGTCAGAGGTTCCTCTCTTCCACCCTCTCCCCCAAAAGCTACACTTGGGTGAAATCTACCAGAAAAAAAGTGGGCAAAGCTGCCATGGGATTGACATAGAAACGATCTGAAACCCAACAGTGACTCATCTTGGGCTGGCCTCTGCTTCAGCTGTCCCCTCAGAATCAGAGAAGGTCTTTGGGTTGACAGAGACCTCCAAGCTCATCCTCCCCAACCTCCAACCCAGCTCCGAAGGGTCACTGCTGAACCCTGTCCCCAAGCACCAGGAACACCTCCAGGGATGGTGACTCCAGCACTGCCCTGGGCAGCCTGCTCCAATGCTTGAGAGCTCTCCCGGTGAAGAAATGTTTCCTAAGGGGCCCCAGGGGCTCCTTATTGCAAAGGCAGGGAGGGGGAGGTCCCAGCTCAGCCCCAGCCCCTCGCTGTCACCTCCTTGGTGCCGCAGTCGCACTGCTCGCCAGGCTCCACCACGCCGTTGCCACACATGGCCATGCGGGGGGAAGGTCTCCTCCATCTGCTCCTGCTGAACAGGCAGCTGCTTCCCTTCTCCTTCAGGAAGGTCTCAAAGTCCTTGATGCTGCAGTTGCTGAAGTCTTTTGTCCCCCCTGTGAGTCTAGAAGCAAGAGGTCACCGCTCAGTGCCTCGCCGCAGCTGCTGCCGCTCAGGGCAGGTGAAGAAGCTGCTCAGAGGCTGCCAGCAGCACTGCAGCCCCCTGGGTGTGCTTCAGCTCCCTGCTCTAGAGCTGACAGAACCAGAGAACAGCTGTGGCTGGGGCAGACCTTCAAGATCATCCAGGCCAAACCATTCTCTGCCTCTGCCAAGGCTGGGGCTAAGCCATGGCCCTCAGCACCACATCTCTGCAGCTTTCCAACACCTGTGGAGGTGGAGATTCATCCACCTCCCTGGGCAGCCTGATCTTGCTCACTGTACCCTGCCCACTCACCCACTCACCTCACCCTTCCCCGGCCCCAGCAGCCCCCAGGCAGGTTGGCTCCTGCCCCACTCACAGTGCCGTGCGGCTCATGACGCAGCTGTGCCTGTGGCAGTGGCAGTGGTTGGCATCATCATAGCTCATGCCCAGGCTGTGTCCCAGCAGCTGGGTCAGAAGCACAGAGAAGGACTCCAGAGTCATGGACCTTTGGTACTGGAGGGAGGAGAAGGGAGAAGAAGGGAGCTGTGCCATGCAGAGATGCCAGTGGATACCCCAGCTCCAGCCAAGGATGCTTCCACCCATCCTTGTTGCTGCTGCCCATGGGCACTGGGCTGGCAGAGGACAGGGACAGCTGGCACCATACCACAGCCACTACTCCAGCATCATCTTTCTGACAGGCTGTGCCCTGCATCGTTGCACCCATCAAGGCTGCCTGGGCCTTGTACCTGGAACACAGAGGGGTGGTCATGGGGTGGGCACATGGGGAGTCTTGGCTCTGTCCAGTTTCTCCTCACATCAAGGAGGAGCCCCCTGGGTTCTAGAATCTTCCTAGCTGAACCAATGTTGGTTTCATTGATCTTGGGATATCAGGAACAATTTCTTCCCAGAAAGGGTTCCCAGGCAGCCCTGGAGGCATTTCAAAGCTGTGGGGATGTGGTGCTGAGGGAGGTGGTTCAGTGGCAGTGATGGGACTGTGAGCTCTGGGTGGGTGCTTGGGCTTGGGGATCTCAAAGATATCTTCCAAACTCTACAGCTCCATGACTCTGTGCTCTCTCCCTCGCTGGAGCAAGGAGCTCTCTGCTCCCAGATGGAGCAAGGAGCTCTCTACTCACAGCAGCAGCAGGGCCAGGTCGTCTGCAGGCTGAGCACGGTGCAGCTGCTTCCACTGCACAAAGTGTGGCTGCAGCTCGTGAGCCTCCAGGGCTGTTGAGATTTTGTTCTCCTGTGTCCATACCTCCAGGGAGGAGAGCAGAATGGTGAGGTTGAGAGGGTGGAACATCTGGAATGAGAACAGAGGAACAGCTGCTTGGCATTATCCACAGGGATCATTGCAGCACCAAGTGACAACCAGGTTGGACTCGACCTTGGAGGTCTTCTCCAACCAAAACAGTTCTGTGACTCTAAGGACAGGACCTCAAGCAGCAAAGCCCAGCCCCAGCACAGGCTATAGGAGAGCCTGGCTGCACCAGACAAACCTTTCATAAACCCTCTGGGATGAGAGCCCTCACCCACCTCTGGCCAAGTCTGCACCAGGCTGCTGAGAAGCTTTGAGCTCCTGCCAGGCCATGCCCAGCCAGAAGACCACAGCCAAGACCTGGAATTCTTGCCATAACCTCCCCCCAGACCCCAAAGCAGCCAGGGAATGTGTGGCCACTACCAGTGCCAACCCACCCTGGGGTCCTGCTACAACACAACCCAAACTTTCACAGCCTCCCAGGCTGGGAGGGACCCCAAGGATCATCTGCTCCAATCTTTCCAGGTGGCAGCAGAGTTGCAATGAGCTGGCTCAGCACCCTGCCAAGCTGGGTCTCATCCTGCCCAGTGGAGGGGAACCTACTGCTGCCCCTGGGAGATGGTTCCAGTGTCCAGAGCTTACACTGTTGACTAAATTGAAGGCCTGGATGATCTTCTGTGCAGCAGTGTTCATGTTCTCACCCATGTAGGTGTACTGAAAAACAAGCCAAGAGGAGACAAGAGCAGGCAAAGTGTTGCCCATGATGGCTCAGAGCATGACCAACACCCAGGCTGTCAGCTGAGGAGGTTCTTCCTCCCCCACAAACCCTCAGCTTGGCAAAACTCAACCCAAATGCCCACAAAAGCTGGGGACTGGCCCACAGGAGTCAGGCAGAGCCAAGGAGGAGCTGCCTGGCATGGACTTACCAAAGCCTTGTCCAGAACCACAGAGACTCTGAGGACCTTGGAAGGTTGTGCTGCAGCTGGCAACGGCTGCAAGGGGAAAGCAGTGCCCAGGGTGCTTGGTGCTGGCTTCTGTGTTCCACACTCACCCTCTCCCCAGGCTCTGCTGTGCTCTTCAGGTGCCCATTCCAAAGCAGTGCCCCAGAGCTGCTCTGAAGCAGCTCAAGGTGGCAGCTCTGAAGCTGCTCAAGGTAGCAGCTCTCCCAGCTGGGCCACTTCTGCCCTTTTCTGAAGCTGATCCACCCTGGAACTGCCTCTCCCCAGGCACTGGATGAGTCAGGGTGCAGCTGACCCCCACCCACCTCAAACAACACCACTGTTAAACACCCCCACCCTGCTGCCCCCTCCCCAAACCTCTGCCTGCCCAGCCAATGCTTCGTGCAGGACCAGAGCCCTCCTGGGGTGAGGGGGACACCAGCACCCCCCGAGAGCAGGCACCCACTCACCTCCGTATCTCCACCTGCTTGCACTGCCTCCTGCTGCACCTCCAACCTGCCCACCCCTCCCTGCGGGTGGCTGCTGGCCAGGAGGGGTCCTGCCGTGTCCTTGCCACTCACGGGGTAGACAAAGTGCTTGAAGCCAGGAGAGTAGCCCAGGGGCTCGATCCCGTAGCTGATGTTGTGGAACTGCAGCAGGCCCCTGCCGAGGGACAGCAGCAGGCAGGTCCCACCAGCGGCTGGCAGCTGGCAGACCCCCAGCGCCCCCCGGCACTGACCTGAGCCCTGCGCAGCCGCTGAGGGTCACTGCCGAGCTGGGGAAGCCCTCGACGTGGCCCCGGTAGTGGCAGCCTCCCTGTGTCACGACAGGACAGGGAGGAGGCTCCGTGGCCACCCGAGGAGCAGCTCTGCACTGCAGCCCCCCCAGAGCTCCCCAAGGTTACCTGGACCTGGACAGAGTCAAGGCTCAGAGGCTGCTCCTCCTCGGGGACAAACACCCTGAAATCATCAGACAGAAAGACCCTGCAAAGGAGGGAGCAAAGTGGAGCTCTCAACCCAGCATCTCTCACCCCCTTCCCTGCAGCCTGTGCTGCCACACTGCCAGTGCCAGGGCTGGGACTGGCAGGAGCTGGGGAGGGACTTTAGACCAGGGCTGGGGGTGCCAGCACAAGGGACGATGGCTTTGAGCTGGGAGAGGGAGAGGAGGAGGAGGAAATACTTGACAGAACCTACAGCCCAACAGGCAGCAGGAACAGAAGCAGTGACTGGGCCAACTTACTGCTGCTGGAGATGAATGGTGAAGGACCTGCCCTGGATGGTGAGGGCATAGGACACCATGGCCTGGCACAGGTGGAAAAGCAGAGAAAGGGACAGTTAGAGACAGCAACTCAGGGAAGTTCACCACGAGTGCAGAGGAGCTCAGCACTGCCCCGCGGAGCATCACTGCCTGCCCCTGTCACAGCTGCCAGCACATCTGTACCTCCCCCCTGCGGCTGGGGAGCACAGACCCCTCCGCACCCACCCACAGCCCCCAGAAGGGACCTGCCTGCTGAGCTGCTCCTGTCGTGTTGGGCAGCAGCACCGGGACCGGCAGCTGAGCCAGCACCGGAGAGTCCGGAGGGGAAGAGAGGGGCTGAGCCCAGGCCCCCAGCAGGGTGGGAGGGCTCAGCTGGGAGCCAGCGAGCAGCAGCAGCAGAGAGCACAGCTCCATTCTGCTCGCCGCGTCCTGCCCGGTAACGGCTCCAGCCCGCCCGGTAACGGCCACAGCCTGCTCAGTAACGGCTGCACCCTGCCCGGTAACGGCCCCAGCCTGGTCAGAAAGCAAAGGCAGAGGCAGCCTGTACAAAACTGGCATCTTTTATTGCTGTTTGATTGTTACAAAGGGGGTGAGGAGCAGCCCTTTCGTCAGCCCCCGACGGTACCGCAGCGACACGCGGGGGACGGTGGCGCAGAGGTTTCGATCCCCGCGGCCACCACCTCTGCCCTCCGCAGCCCTGCCCGGGGCTAATGTACGCTTTAGGAACACAACAAGACACAGAAGTAGTCAGTAGTCATCTTCGGGACCCAGCAGCTGTAACGCTGGAGCTGCTTCCTGGCTGCAGCCTCACCCCCAGCCGCCCGCCCAAACCCTCTGTTCTCCGGGAGAAGGCACCAGTTGAGCACAGCCTCAGAAACAGCTCAGGAACCTTTCTCTCTTTTTGTTTTGGATGACTTCACCCCCTTGGATTCCCTCCTCTTCGTCCCCACCACCCTCCGGGCCCGGGCTTGAGTCGTGGAGAGGCTCCCACCAAGCTCTGCTGCTGCTCGCAGCCAGCCAGGGGCAGCCCCAAAGAAGACAAAAAAACACCCCAAAAAAATCAGGAAGTGATGATCCTGGAGCAAGAAGACCCCCACAGCACTACCCCTGCTGATACTCTAGCTGCTGTTTTACCTATTTAATAGTGTTATAAATCTAAGTTTAGGGGAAACCACAGGAGTTCAAGTATTTTGTTACTGCAGAGGCAAAGACTCTCTATAGATGCTCTGGTAGATGTATGTACAGAAAGAGGGGAGGGGGCAGAGGGGAGCTGCCAGGCTGAGCTGGCACTCAGGGGCTGGCACAGAGGGAGCAAGCCAAGCACTCTGCTCAGGATTTCACTTTGAGCAGGGCTCTGTGCTGGGGAGCAGCAGCAGCAGCCAGTCCCTAGCACAGCCCCAGAGCACCTCCTCAGCCAGCACAGCAAACGCTGAAGGCTCCTCCCCGGGAAGGCTTTTCCAGCCCAGCTGGGCCAGAAGCAGTCTGCAGCAGCCTGACTGACACTAAAGCAGCTCAAGGACTGCAGGACTCAACTGGTTCCTGCTCAAAGTGCTCAGAGGAGCTCAGCTGGACAGGCAGAGATGGACTTTGCTTGCCAGTGCTGGGCAGGGGCTGTGCACTTAGAGAGTCACTGAATCACTGAGGCTGGAAGAGACCTCGCAGACCAAGTCCAACCATTAGCCCAGCACTGCCAGGCCACCACCAACCCATGGCCCTCAGCACCACATCTCCACAGCTTTGAAACCTCTTCAGGGACAAGGACTCCACCACTGCCCTGGGCAGCCTGGGCCAGGCCTTGACAACCTTAAGGGGAAGAAAGTTCCTCATGTCCAGCCTAAACCTCCCCTGGGGCAACCTGAGGCTGCAGCCCCTGATCCTGTCACTTGTTCCTTGGGAGAAGAGACCAACACCCACCTGGCTCCAGGCTGCTCTCAGGGAGGTGCAGAGAGCAATGAGGTCTCCTCTCAGCCTGCAGGCAGAATTCAGCATTCCACTCTCTTTGCAAAGCCAAAGGCCACTTTTCCCCTCACAGAGCTGACCCAAATGAAACCCCAGAAGCAGCCCAGTGGTTAGAAAGCAAACCCAGGGGCCCTGCCTCCTCGTACCTTTACCCTCCTACCCCACTCAGGGTGTTAGTGGCAATTAGTAGAGGAGTCTGAATTAGCAGCTCCCAATGATTAATGTCAAACCATTAAACTCAGTGCTCAGGGGGCACAGCTTAGTGTCAGTCAGCATCAGAGTAGGGATTTAAGTGCATTATTACACGTCAAGAAAGATATATACATGCAGAAACATGTTCACAATGTTCTTGATCTTCCTCTGGGAAGGTACCACCAATGTCTCACTCCACTTCACTTGTGCCATTTGTGTGTAAACAGCTTCCAGTCCATGCCAAAAAAAACCAAAACCCAGAACAGTTGGCCAGATTTCTTGGTTGGACAAACAGCAGAAAGGTTCCCTCAGTTCTTCATTGGGCACTTGGAAAGGTGACAGCAAATCAGACAAATTTTCCTTCCTGGGGCTCATCACAGGAACGAGGAAACCAAAAGCAGCTCCCAAGGTGCTGAGCTTCAGAGCTGTGCTGGACACAGTCCTGCTGCAGCTGGCAGGGCCACAGCAGGGCCAGGTGTGGCAGGGGCTTGGCTGCTCTCAGGTCCTGTAGCTTTGGTAGAGGTATTTAGGTTCAAGTTCTACATTCCTCAGTTGGATTTCTCTCTTGCCTTATCCCAGGCTGCAGGAGGAAGGTGCCCTGGGATCACCAGGTGAGGAGGAGGAGGAGGACTGCTGCTGCTGCTGCTTCAGCTCTGTCTCCATGAGCAGCTCAGCTCACATCAAGGCCCCAAAGAAGCCAGAAGCTATTTGGGAGGCAAAGGTGCAGGTCGGGAAGGAAAATACTGTCCCTGAGGTAAACATTTCTGCTGGGCTGGAGGAGGTCCCTGAGGTGCACATTTCTGCTGTGGAGGTGGTGGCCTGCAAGAGAGCAGAAACTGTTGTCAGCCCAGGGCACAGCTCCCACTCACTGTCCCTGCCCCTCACCACTGCCCCCAGCCATGGCACTGCCACAGGCTCAGCTGCCACATCAGCTGGAGGCTCATTCCCAGCAGGCCATGGTCAGACTCTGTTCTCCACCATCACCTTCACGGTGATGAAGTAACTCTGCTGCTCCCAGGGCTGGAGGCAGTGCCCAGAGCTGTTTGCAGCAACTCAACCAACCTGGAGGGCAGCTTCTGTGGCTGTGGTGCCTGGTATGGTGGGGATGGGTAGTAAGGCTGGTGGTAAGCCTGCTGGGGAGCCTGGTTAGCTGGGTAAGATGGCACAGGGTAGGTATTTGGTTCCATAGCCTAGAAAGAAAACACAATGAGAACGAACTCAGGGAGCTGAGATGCTTGGAATCATGGAGCTGCTCTGGTTGGAAAAGTCCTCTAGGATCATCCAGTCCAACCACTAATCCAGCCCCACCACGGCCACAGGTTTCTTGAGCACCCCCAGGGATGGGGACTCCACAACCTCCCTGGGCAGCCTGTGCCAGTGTCTCCCCAGCCCACCAGAGTGATGCCAGGTGGATGTTCCTACCATGGGAAGCCCTCTTGGAGCATAAGGCATGCCATGAGAGAAGCCTCTGGGCTGGTAGTCTCTGGGTTCAGTTTCTGTCCTGGGAGGTGGTGACTGAAGTGACCTGGAATTGACAGAAGCACAGAATGGTTTGACTTGGAAGGGACCTTTGAAAGTCATCCTGCCCAAGCCCCTGCAGGCAGCAGGGACACCTCCAGCTGCAGCAGGCTGCCCAGGGACACAGCAACTCTGACCCTGACTGTCTCCAGGCATGGGACCTCAACTACCTCCCTGGGCAGCCTGTGCCAGTGTCTCACCACCTACATCCTGCACAGCTTCCTCCTGGTGTCCAACCCAACCCTGCCCTGCTCATTTCAAACCATTGCCCTTGGCCTATCCCCACAGCCCCTTCTGCACAGTCCCTTCCCAGCTCTCCTGTAGCCTTTTCAGGCACTGGAGGCTGCTCTAAGGTCTCCCTGGAGCCTTCTCTTCTCCAGGCTGAGCAGCCCCAGCTCTCCCAAGCCTATCCCCACAGGAGAGATTCTGCAGCCCCCTCGTCACCTTGGTGTCCTCTGAACTCACTCCATCCCCAGGTCTCTCTTGTGCTGGTGCTCCCAACACACACCAATAAACACAGAGTACAAAGAAGGTTGTCCCTCAGAGCAGGGTGACACTGCCTGGGGCAAGCCACTTGTGTCAGCATTTGCCTGGCATCTCGGGCCTGGAATATCCTCCAGGGCTTGTGAAAACAAAGCTCTGAACTGCTTGGAAAGGGCAGAGGAGGAGGTGGTGGGGAGGAGGAGGGGAGAGGAACATGGACTCACGAGTGGCAGCGAGACTTCAGCCTCCTCCAGCATCTCTTCAGCCTGTCCCTCCTGGCAAACGCCAGAGCAGCAGCCACGAGGAGTGGCAGCACCAGGAAGAAGAACACCAAGAGCCCATCCCTCAGAGAGGTGTCCTTGTCTGGTGGGGGCAAGAGGAGAACAGCAGCACTATAGGGCAGGGCAGGTGGCTGGATTGGCTCTGCTACTCTTGCCCATTTTTTTACAGAAGGCACAAGAAAACAAAAAAGGCCTAAAGAAGCCAGGAAGGACACGAGACAAATGCCCAACCCCACACTGCTGAGCTGCTCTCAGGGATTGGCTGCTCCAAGGTGGCAGAGCTGAAGGTGCCACCATGCCCTGGGCTCTACCAGCACATTGAGTTACTGCAATGCCTCATTTCCCCTCCCACTCCATTACTGTGAAGATCTCCTGAGCTCAGCTGGAAGAGGGAAGCAGAGCTGCTGCCCTCTGCTCTCATCCTTCCTCTTTAGAGGTGCTTAGAGTGGGTTGGGCTGGAAGGGATCTTAAAAAGCTCATCCAGTTCCAACCTCCCTGCCATGGGCGGGGACACCTTTCACCAGCACAGGATGCTCAAGGCCCCATCCAACCCTGAAGGCCTGCAGGGAGGGAGGATCCACAAGCTCCCTGGGCAGCTCCTCTGCAGGTCAGCCCCAGCTGGAGCAGCTTCACGGGTACTTGCCGTTATAGGGGGGTCCACTGTCCACACTGCCCCCATAGCCCTTGCGGTCACAGTAGGGAGGGGCCCAGCCTGCTTCACAGTGACAGTTCCTGTTGTTATTGCACACCTGAGAGGGACCACAAACACCCCAGTGAGGCACAGCCAGCACCTGCAGCCTGCAGCTCAGCACAACTCCAACCCCTGCCATGGGCAGGGACACCTCCCACCAGCCCAGGCTGCTCTGGGCCTGAGCACCTCCAGGGATGGGGACTCCACCACCTCCCTGGGCAGCCTGTGCCAATCCCTGACCACTCCTGCAGCAAAGACATTTTTCCTCCTCTCCAACCTAGCCCTCCCCTGGCACAGTTTCAGGCCACTTCCTTTCCTTCTATCATCTGATCCTCAAGAGAAGAGACCAAGCCTCACCTCACTGCAATCTTCCTTCAGGGACCTGTAGAGGGCAATGAGGTCTCCCCTCAGCCTTCTCCATGCTCACCCCCACCCCAGCTCCCTCAGCTGCTCCTCCCCAGCCCTGTTCTCCAGACCCTCCACCAGCTTTGTTGTCCTTCTCTCTATGTGTTCTAGTTCCAGCCAAGCTTCCAGACTTGGTGCTACTTGCCAGGGCAGTGCCAGCAGGAGCAGAGGCTGCTCCCTACTCACCCCATGCCCGTGGCACTGCTTCTCCACGTCACAGTCATAGTCAAGGACAGAGGCACTCACACACTGGAAGTGTCTGCAGACCTGGGGGATGAGGAGAAGCAGAGGAATGGAGCAGGACAGCATCCCCCTGCCCTTCCCTCCTCCTCCTCCCTCCCCACCACTGGGCTCTGCAGCCCCTCTGTGCTGACCACTGCCATGCCCCAACCCATCTGCCCTACCAAAAGGCTCCTAGCAGAGGCTGAGCTGCTGCTGGCAGCCTTTTGTCTCTGCTCTGAATGGAAAGGAGCAGCCATTAAAGTGTGCACTGCTGGGGGGATGGGCACAGGGCACATTCCTCTGCTGATGCTTAGCTCCCAGGCAATAGAAGGTCTTCCTCAAGCCATTTGTGTGCTGCTAAACTCTTCCTGCTCGTTGACACGGCAAAGGTTGTGGCTCTCCAACTCCATTTCAGCTGCTTCATCTCTAAACGAAGGCTCCCTGCCACCTGCATGCCCTTGCACTGCAATCCCAAGCAGTGTGGGGAACCCAAGAGGCTCAGCTCTGCACGAAATAGCCTCCAAACCCCCAACCCCCCAAAAAAATTACTGAACTGGAAATTGGGATCCCCTTTGAATTGTTCATTACCTTCCCATTCCCACACTTGGTGCCTTCATTCACCATTCCTGGGTCTGGAACATCAGAGCCTAGCTGGAAGTCTACACCCCAGCAGGTGGTGCCTCTAATAGGGGTTAGGATGATGGCAGGTTTGATGCCAAAAACGGGCATGGCCTTCACATTTTCACACTGCAGCTTCCCACACATGGCATTCCTGCAAGAGCAGCACAGGGAAAGCTTCAAAGGAGCCTCTCACACAGGGGATCTCCTCCTGAACATTCAAACTCATCTCAGGTTGGAGGTGAAAGAGTTAAAAGCTTGGCAAGCTAAAGGGAAAAATCAACGAAACTGACTTGTGGCTGAATTTCTGAAGCTGCTCTGAGGCTCTGCCTCAGTGTGAGGCTTTAAGTGCTGAGAGCAGCTTCAGACATTCAGCTGAAACACAGCTGCTGATGCACACATGGTCAAGGAAGATCAATCATGGGCTCATCTCTCCCCACCAGCCCCTGAAAGCACCCAGAAAAGGATTCTCACTCAACTCACCAGCTGGAACATTTCTTGTAGTCGTGCCCATGGAACCCACAGTTGCCAAATCTGTCACCTTTGGAATTCACTTCAGCAAAACAAACGTCAGGAGCTGCTTTGGCTTCTGCAAACAACAAGGCAGACAGAGGAACAAAATGGAAATAAGGACAGAAACGTTTCCTAGCATCACATCTCCTCCAGCCAGAGCATCCTGGAACCTTCCCTGCAGAACAGAGAGCTCAAGAACTCCAGCACAGAAAGGGCTGGGTTGGAAGGGACCTTAAGTGCAGTTCAAATCCACTGTCATGGGCAGGGACATCTCCCACCAGCCCTGGTTGCTCAAGGCCTCATACAACCTGGCCTTGAGCACCTTCACAACCTCTCTAGGCAACTTGTTCCAGAGTTCCACCATCCTGTCACTGATTCTTCCTGATCTCCAGTCTCAATATCTCCTCTTCCAGCTCAAATCCATTCCACCTCACCCCATCCCTACATGCCCTTGTCAAAAGTCTCTCCCCAGCATTCCTGTAGCCCCTTCAGGTACTGGAAGGCTGCTCTAAGGTCTGCCTGGAGCCTTCTTCAATCTCTCACTCAGCATTTCCACCTTCTCCTCAAACACAGCCAAAGTTCTGCTGGGATCACCAGCCCAGCATCAAGCACAGCAAAGGGAGGATGTGCAAAGCCCCAAACACCTTCAGATGCTCTTTTTCCTCTATGAGAGGAAGAGAAGTGAAATATTTGAGCTGATGCTGGGAGTCTTTTGCCAGCTCTGTCTCCTGGAGCAGCTCTGCCTTACTTGAGCCGAAGATGTCCTGGCACTGGGCATCGTAGTACTGGCAGACACCATTGTAGCAGTAAGCCTCCTGGTGGTGGCAGGGGTGCCCATTCTGGACAGTGAAGTCAGGCTGGCAGAACTGGGAGGTGCCATTGCAGTACTCTGGCAGGTCACACTCGTTGTTGCTTGCCCTGCACTCAGTTCCGCCGGGGAGGAGCTAAAGGGAGAGGAGGAGAAACCACATCAGAAGGTAGAAACCTGAGGCTGCACCTGGTACAGAGTCAGGGAAGTGTTTGGGGTGGAAAAACTCTCCGAGGTCCTCCAGGCCAGCATCAACCCAGCACCACCATGGCTACTAAACCACCTCCCCAAGTACCACGGGCACAGGTTTCCTGAACACCTCCAGGGATGGGGACTTCACCACCTCCCTGGGCAGCCTGTGCCAATCCCTGACCACTCTTGCAGGAATGGAATATTTCCATCTCCAATCTAACCCTCCCCTGGCACAACTTTAGGCTATTTCCTCTCCTGCTGTCACCTGATCCTAAGCAGAAGAGCCCAACCCCTACCTGGCTTGGAGGGAGCCGCAGAGAGCAACGAGGGCTGCCCTCAGCCTCCTCTTTCTCAGACCGAAGGGCAGGTGGGTGCTGAGCACAGCCAGGATGATGCCCTCAGATGGCACACAGCCAGCCCAATGCCCTCACACGGGCATCCCAATGCTCTCCTGCCCCCTGAAGGCAGCTTCCACAGCACACAGCTGAGCCTCTTACCCGGCAGTTCCTGCAGCAGTCACCATAAGCACATTCGGCACCAGACCGGAGCCTGCAAGTCCCTGGCTCGCAGCAGGGATCACTTTCACACTCCTGGAAAGAGAAGAGCTCTGAGTGACAAGAAACCCATCCCCCTCCAGACCCCTCCCCAGCCACTAAACAGGCCAGGCCAGGCTGGCAGTGCCTGTGACACCCACACCCACCTTGGGTGAGCCACAGTCGCACTCCTCGCCAGCATCCACCAGCCTGTTCCCGCAGTAGGGGACGCTGTAGGTTTCGTCAGGCCTGGGCACGTTGAGCAGGCAGCTGCCACCTTTGTTCAGAGTGAGCTTCTCAAAGTCCTCTGCGCTGCAGCTGCTGAAGTTCCTTGACCCTCTGCAACACAGAACATGGAGCTTGTCCCTACACTGAGGCAGTCCCCAGGCAGGCCCTCGGTTTGCTTTCCCCAGCAGCTGCAAGGCTCAAGTACTCTGGGGGGTTTGCAGAGCATCTCTTGTGAGGAGAGGCTGAGGGAGCTGAGATTGCTCAGCCTGGAGAAGAGGAGGCTGAGGGCAGACCTCACTGCTCCCTGCAGCTGGTAGCTGCAGACAAAGGAGGTAGGAACGAGGTTGGAGTGAGGCCAGTGTTGGCCTCTCCACCCAAGAAATTAACAACGGGACAAGAGGTGATGGCCTCAAGCTGCACCAGGGGAGGGTTAGGCTGAAGCTGAGGAAAAATATCTTTGCTGCAAGAGTGGTCAGGGATTGGCACAGGCTGCCCAGGGAGGTGGTGGAGTCCCCATGCCTGGAGGTGTTCGAGGAGCTGCAGCTGCAGCACTTTGGGCCACAGAGGTGTCAGGTGGAAGGTTGGACTTGGGAGATCTTTTCCAGCCTGAATGATTCTGTGATTCTATGAAGGGCTGAAAGCAGCCTGGGAAGGCTGAGCCCACCCACGGGGAGCTCTGCCCCCCAGGAAACTCTTCCCTGCTGCCCTCACTTACGATGCCCCAGAGCTCATGATGCAGCTGCTGGCGCCGCAGTGGCAGACGCGACCATCGTCGTGGTTCATCCCCAGGTTGTGGCCCAGCTCATGAGCCATGATGGATGCAAACATCTGGATACTGATCCTGCCAAACTGCACAGACCAGGAGAAAATCAGCAGGCAGCTTTACCCTGAGGAAGCTGGGGCTGGCTGCTGTGCCAAAAAGGCTCTTCTGTCACCCTGCCTCTACATTACCAGGACCTGCAGACCAACTGTGTCTGCTTCTGCCTGACCTGTGCTGAGCAGGAAGAGCCCTCAGCTCCCTCCCTGGAGGTGTTCAAGGCCAGGCTGGATGAACAGCTTGGGCTGGTGGGAGGTGTCCCTGCCCATGGCAGGGTCTTTAAGGCCCCTTCCAACCCATTCAGTGGTTCTGTGACAGGGACACTGCCTGACAAGCTCAAGCCCCCAGCACAGCTGCAACATTAACACCCAAACTGGGGCTCTGCACACCAGCCCAAACCTCCTCGAACATGCAAACTCCAGCTCCAAGACTTCTGCCTCCCCTCCAGGAGAACAAGGTGACCTGGACTGTCAGTTGCCCAGGCTCAGCAGAGCAGCTCATTAGCACTCTGAGCTCACACAAAGAGAGCACTCAACCAGCACTGCCCCAGGAATTCAGGACTCGGCAGGGCAGGCAGACCCCAGAGGACAGGTCCCACGGGCTTCTAACCCTACCCCCTTCTCCTGAGTGCTGCACTCTGAAGAGGAGGAGGCTGAGCAGATGATGCAGGCTACAGAAAAGCTGTGATGCAGATATCACAGAAGTGCCAGAAGTGGTTGGGGGCCACATAAAAGCCCTCACTGAGCCACCTCAGTCTCGTTATTAAAAGGTTCTGCCCTTCCAGGAAGGCTTCTGGAGTGCAAAAGCTCTGATCTTGGTCACCTTCCCAGCACGACTGAAGATAACTCACCACATTGATGCCTCCTGCATGGCTCTTGGAGCACACTGTTCCAACATAGGCCATCCCAGCTGTGCCACCAAACCCCTTCTTCCTGCAGCCACGGGGAGAAAGAGGAAGGACACTCACCCTGGTGGCACACAGACACCATCCTGCCAGCAGCACAGCCCATCTGCTGCTGGGACACAGGACACTGCTCCTGCAGCTGTCCAGTGCTAATGAAGGGCACTGCCAGGAGCTGCCAACTCAGCTCTACCTTCCTGCTCATGGCTCTGTTAAGTCTTTTCAACTAAGAGTTTGCAGAGCAAGTCAGCCTCTTCCACACCTTCCAATGAGGTGAGTTGGGCAGAGGGCCTTGAGCAACCTGGGCTAGGGGGAGGTGTGCCCATGGCAGGGAGGTTGGAACTGGATGGTATCTGAGGTCCCTCCCAACTCAAACCATCCTATGAACCCATGCTGGAAGGGCCACAGTGGTCTGGGTTTTCAGCCTGGAGAAGAGAAGGCTTCGGGGAGACCTTATAGCAGCCTACCAGTATCTGAGGGGGGCTACAGGAGGGCTGGGGAGGGACTGTTCACAAGGTCTTGTAATGACAGGACGAGAGGGAATGGGTTCAAATTGGCGGAGGGGAGATTTGAACAGGATGTTAGGAAGAAATTCTTCACAGTGAGGGTGGTGAGGCACTGGAACAGGTTGCCCAGGGAGGTTGTGTCTGCTCCCTCCCTGGATGTGTTCAAGGCCAGGCTCGATGAGGTCTTGAGCATCCTGATCTAGTGGGAGGTGTCCCTGCCTATGGCACAGGGGGGTTGGAACTGGATGATCTTTGAGGTCTCTTCCAACCTAGACCATTCTATGATTCATTCTAAGTTGTTTGCAGTGAGGGTGGTGAGACACTGGCATAGGTTGCCCAGGGAGGTTTTCAGAACAAGGTTGGATGAGACCCTAAGCGACCTGTTTTATTGGGAGGTGTCCCTGCCTATGGCACAGGGGGGTTGGAACTGGCTGAGCTTTGAGCTGCCTTCCAACCTAAACCATTCTATTTTTCGCCAACACAGCAGCCAGGACAGACCCTGAATGGAGAGCATCACAGAAACCTTCCCAGAGCTGCTGAAGCTGCCAGCAGACTGCAGTGGGTGCCCTGCTGAAATGCAGCAGCCACTGTGGGCAGGGGAGCAGAGCCAGGAATAGAATTAAGCTGCTGAGGAGCCCGAGGGAGGGAGAGCACTCACAGGACGAACTGGGCACTGTCGTGCCTGCGGCGCAGGACCAGGTTCTTCTCGCGCCACTGGACGAAGTTTGCCAGCACATCCCCAGCACCTCCATCCGTGCTGATGATGTTCTCTGCCTTCCAGATCTCCAGCCCCACCAGCACGATGCGGATGTTCAACATGAGGTACATCTGGGGAGCAGAAACAGGGAGAAATGCTTCTGAAGACAGTCGCAGATGGCACTGGGTTGGAAGGGACCCTCCAAGGGCATCTTGTCCAACCTCCCTGCACTCAGCAGGGACAGCTCCAGCCAGAGCAGGCTGCACAGGGACACAGCAAGCCTGAGCTTGAATGGCCTCAGGGATGGGGCCCCAACCACTGCCCCCAGCAACCTGTTCCAGTGTCTCACCACCCTCACTGTGCAGAACATCCTCCTGATGTCCAACCTCACTCTGCCCTGCTGCAGTTCCAAGCCATTGCCCTCAGCCTATCCTCACAGGCCCTTCTGAGCAGTCCCTCCCCAGCCCTCCTGCAGGTCCCTCTGAGGCTTTCTCCAGGCTGAACAGCCCCTACTCTCCCAGCCTGACCCCGAGGTGGAGGTTCTCCAGTAACTCTGATCTTCTTTGAGGCCTCCTCTGGACCTGCTCCAATCCTCAAGCCTGTTTGGAGGTGGAGAAGCTTTCACAGCAATGCACTGACCAAAGCTCAGTCAATAAATCCTGCAGCATCCCTGCAGCCCTGCTCCCCTGGCACCACTCAGCAACACCATGGCCACAGAACAGCTTTAGCTCCTGGCTTGCTAAAATCCTTAACTTCATTCACATCAAAGCAGTGAGAGCAGAGGTGAGGCAGAACCTCCCCAGGTGGAAGTCCACCCCAGTGCCCAGAGCTGCAGGCTGCTGCAGATGTGCCCAGGGTAGCTTTGACTTACACTGTCCAGGAAGTTGGCCAACTGCACCATGTGCTCCCTCACTTCTGTTTCACTCTTCCCAAAGTCTTCAAACTGCAAGACAAAGAAACTCAGTCAGGGAAGAGACAGAGGCAAGAGTGAGAAAGAGGCAAGGAGCCTCCAGACTTTACAACTGGTAACATGAAAAATTATTTTGGCTGGCTCCAGATCTTCTGTCAAGAAGATGCTGCTCAAGATTGGTTGCATCTTGGCTGCTATTGCTCAACAGCAAGGAAAAAACAACCCAGGAGAAGACAACAAAGCCAAGATGCTCTGCCACGTGTCTCCCTCACAGGATTGCTCTCTTCATGAAGAGCACTGCACAGATGTTTGTTGAGTTCCAGGCTGGCAGATTTGCACAGCCTTGCCTGAATTGTGTCTTTCAGCCAGCCATGAACACCCAAGGACTGTTCATGCCACCTCCTAGGGAGAAGAAAGGGAAAGCAGCACCCAGTCCCCACCTTTTCTTTATCCACCACTATGAACAGCTCCACGTATCTGGTTTGGTGCAGGACTGCTCTCTTCCTCTGCAGGGGCAAAAAGAAGAACACGAAGAGTTTCAGACAATTTCAGTTTTAATTCAAGGGTAAACAAAGAAGCCTCCTGACACTGTCCTATTTCACTTGCTACAAGTCATGCTCTGAGAGACACACCCAGGGAGCTGCCTGCCAAGACGAGAAGCAGCCAAAGGCAAGAAGTGGAGTCCAACACAAGGATGACTTCTCTGTGGTTTACACTTAAGTGTAGCTGTGCAGAGATTTCTCCATGGCACAGCCACGTGGCCAAGAAGGTCAAGAGCATCCTGGGCTGCAGGAGGAAGAGTGTGGCAAGCAGGGCAAGGGAGCTTCTCTTCCTTCACTCTGCCCTAGCAAGGCCACATCTGGAGTATTGTGCTCAGTTCTGGGCTCTACAGCACAAGAGGGACAGAGATATACTGGAGAGAGCCCAATGGAGGCTATGAGGATGGTGAAGGGCCTGAGGAGGAAAGGCTGCAAGACCTGGGGGCTGTTTAGCCTGGAGAAGAGATCTGATTGATGGTTACAGACATCGGAAGGGTTGGGGCAAGCAAAAGGGGCCCAGGCTCTTTTTGGTGGTGTCCTGTGATAGCACAAGGGGCAATGAGCCCCAGTGAGGGAAGTGCTCCTGCCCTCAAGACAGCCTCAAATGCTCTGCCCATGAATAACCTCAGCTGGACCCTGAGCTGTGTTAAACCCCAGGGAAGCTGATAAGCTGCTTCCAGCACTCACAAAATGCATGGTGAGGGCCTGGGGAGGAAACAGTGCAGCACTCACTCGCAGCAGCTGGGTCATGCTGGGGTGGTGATTGTCTTCTGTGTGCTCTGTGTGGTCTCCAGTGGCCACTCCACAGGTGCTGGGCTCCTGCTTCACATTGTCCAGTCGATACAGGATGTGCTTGGAGCCAGAAGAGGACTCCATGGGCTCAATTCCATAGGTGATGTTCCCCAGCATCACCAAACCCCTAAGACACAGGAGAGGGTGAGCAATGCTTGTGTCCAGCACAGGGGGAGGTCATGCAGGTGTTCACAGCAGAAAAAGGAGCAATTATCCTCTGCTAGCTGAAGGCAAGGCTCTCTCTCACTCCTAGCAGAACAATGTGCTTCATGCCAAGCCTCAACACAGCTTGACCCTGGTCAGGGCCTTCCCAGACACAGCAAACTCAACAACTTTTTTTTTGGTTAAAAGACTCTGCACAGCCCAAAAAGCTCAGCCTCAGGCCTTGAGCAGAGATGCTTTAGTTCAATTCCTGCTGCTGCTGTGGTGTCTGACATAGCACTGCAAAAAAAACAACCCCAAGCTTCAAAGGCCTGGAAATTAGCTGAAAGCAGGAAAAAAAAGCCAAGCAAATTGCACGTGCAGAAGCTGCAGGGGCAGAAAGTGCAGCCTGGGGGCTAACTTCTCATTTTCACACCACGTGCAGCTCTCTGTAGTGAGCATCCACCTGAGCCAGGAGACAAAGCAGAGCCTGTGGCACAGCCCAGCTGACAGACTGCAGCCTGCTTCATGCCCCTGCAAAAGTCTCTTAACTGTGTGAAGGAAGCCACCACAGCCAAGCTGCCCAGAGCCACTGCCCACTGCAGCCTGGCCCTGCCCCATGGCTCCCTGCCTGGCTGAGCAGCAGTTAAGAATCAGAGCAGGAGTTTTGTTTCAGCTTCAGCAAGCTGTGACTCAGGTGACAAAGGGACACAAAAGAGGAGCTGTGCTACCTGAGCCCCGAGCAGGTGCTGACAGCAACCACAGAGTCCAGGCTGCCCTCCACATATCCCTGGTAGTGGCAGTGATCCTAGGTGGGAGAGCAAAGACAGGTTACACACACCCACACCCCCCACAGGTGTCTGCACCCCAGTGTGAGCTCTGCCTGGCTGCACCTCCAGCCTGAGAGGCACAGAATCACAGAAAGCACTGAGTTGGAAGGGCCCTTTAATGGGCATCTAAGTCCACCCCCTCTGCAGTAGCAGGAAGACACTGGCACAGGTTTGCCCAGGGAGGCTGTGGATGTGCCCTCCCTGGAGGTGTTCAAGGCCAGGTTGGATGAGGCCCTGAGCACCCTGGGCTGGTGGGAGGTGTCTCTGCCCATGGCAGGGGGTTGGAACTGGAGGAGCTTTAGGATCCCTTCTAAGCCAAAGCATTCTGTGATTCCAGCATCCAGCAACTGCATTTCTTGAGTGTGAGCCACCCTGCTCTGCAGCTCTGTCCTCCACCCCACCTCAAATGTTCTCAGCCCAGCCCCTCCCTACTGATCTGGGCCAAATCACCACTCAGGCTGCTAGGGAACAGCCCTGCAATGCCTGACTCTCACATGTCCCCTCTGACAAGGTGACAGACACCTGCCACAGCAGCAGGAGCAGGGCAGTGAATGTGCTCCTGTACTGGGCACTGAGCAGGCCACACCTCCAGACAAGCACCTCCAGGCCTATGCCAAACTCCACAATCAAGGCTCCTGAGGTCTATCAGGGCTGTCATGTCCTGGCTCCCTCATCCTGCAGATATTCAGTGTTCAAGACACCTCCATTGAGGGCAGGAAAAGAAAGAAACCCTACCTGCACATCTGGGTAGTCAGCCTGCAACTTCCCCTCCTCGTTGTAGGTATAAACAGTGAAATCTTTGGGCAGCAGCTCCCTGGGGGAGAGGGGAGAAGGCAAAGGAGAGAATTCATTCACTGCCTGTGACACAGGGCAGGAAGAGGATCCTAAAGTACCACAAATAGGTAAACTGCAACTGAAGGAGGAAACCTTCACAGGGAAATCCCTGGGAATTAACAAAGGAACTGTGCCATTTCCACAGCAAAATCCAAGATACCAGCATGGTGGAGCTGGGGATGAAAGCAAACACCAAAGCCCAGGGAGCTGTGCTAAAGCTTTGCTCTCCTGCGAAATGAACCACAAAGCAGGCAGCAGCCAGCTCAGCTGCAGCTCCCTTCTCTGCCCCACTCCTGGCAGGAAATCTCCCACACCTCAGCCTGCTGACCCACACAGCACAGCCCCTGGCCCAGGGCAGCTGCATTCCCACGTTTCTGTGGGTCAGAGGCTTGCCAAGCTGCAGATCCCCAGGGGCTTGTCCATGTCACTGCTGCTGCCTCTTCTCTACCCCTTTTGAGAAGCAACAGCCTGAGAAATGGTAACTTGCTGCTGCAAGCAGCTCCTTCAGAATGGAACAGCCAACATCTATTTTGTCTGGCATTGCTGGGTGTCAAGGCCTGGGCTATGAAGTCAGCTTCCTCACTTATTGCTCTTCTTCTGCCACTGAGACAGGAAAAAAGAAAACCCAAAGCAATAAACAAAACCCAGAAGAAAGGGAAAATATTTACTTGCGATGTAGCTGAGTTTATTTTCAGCAGTGAATGAAGAAAGTTGTCTCAGCCAGTCCCCAGGTGCCCCCTTGAGCCAGTTGCTGCTTCCCTCACCCAAGGGCATCTCCAGGGCTGCAGCTCAGCAGCTCTCTGGCTGCCAGCCAGGCCCCTGTGACTCAATCCCCTCCTGCTCCTTCCCCTAGAGGTTCTGCAGGGCCAGCAGGGAGCCACTCTGCTCACACAGCCTCAGAAGTCCCAACTCCCCCTGCCAGCTGGGGACTCAGAGAGGGGAAATGGGATTCCATCAGGGAAAGGAACCCACCACTTACCTGTTCTTCTGCAGGTGGATGGTGTAGTCCTTCCCCTCTATCTCAATGGCATAGGACACCTGGTCCTGAACACAAAAACAATTGCATTTAACTCAAGTTAATGGAGAAAACCTCCTCTGAAACCACAGAATGGCTCAGCTTGGAAGGGACCTCAGAGCTCATCTACTCCAACCTCCTGCCATGGCAGGGACACCTCTCAGCTAGACTTGGACACCTCCCTGGGCAGCCTGTGCCAGACTCTCATCAGACTCTAAACAACTTCTTCCTCAACTCCACTCTCACCCTGCTCTGCCTCAGCTCCAAACCATTCCCCCTTGGGCTGTCTCTGGACCCCCTCAGCAGAAGTCTCTCTGCAGCCTTCCTGCAGGATCCCTTCAGCTCTTGGCAGGCAGCTCTGAGCTCCCCCTGGAGCCTTCTCCTCTGCAGGCTGCACCCCCCCAGCTCCCTCAGCCTGTGCTCACAGCAGAGCTGCTCCAGCCCTGCCAACTAATAAAATTTCCTTTTTCAGTCCTGCAGGGTTGCACCAGAGCAGGAACAGCCACTTGTGGGTGAGCCTCAAACCTATTTTGGAATCATCTCTACCTCCAGAACCTGGCATCTGCTGCTGAGGGACTGGGGAAACGTCACACCAAAGAAGCTGTTTCAAAACTGCTTTGTGGTTCTCTTGCCCCTCCTGTCTAAGCCTCCCACAAAATAAAACCCTTCTTAATTGCTGGCCAAGAACAATGCAGCTTTGTTGCTGAACACTCTCAGTGAGCCACCACCTCCAAGTGCTACACACAGCAATGAGGGTCCTCAAGTCCTGAGTGGAGGAGCTGAACGGGCCAAGCTCTGTGCTGACTATCCCAGCAGGAGCTGGGACACTGCCAGACATTCCTGTTACTATTAAATTCTGCCAGTGCTGGAAAGATTTGTGACTAAACCCAGTTGGTCTAATCCAAGTACTCTGAAGCATGCAGCCTTTAGGTACATGGCTGCAGCAGAGCAGCTGGGAAGTCCTGCTGGAGGTTGTTTAATCTGACCCCCTGCTCAAAGCAGGGCCAGCTGCAGAGCTGGCACAGGCTGCTCAGGGCCTCCTCCATTCAGGCTTTGAGCATATTCCAGGCTGATGATTTCACCACCTCTCCAAATCTCATTCCAGTGCCTGATAACCCTCACTGTGCAACTTTTACACCTGGATCAAAAATCCCCCGTGGCAGCTTGAAGCTGTGGAGCAGGGAGGGCTTTAGCATCGCTCAGCTGAAGGTGGATGGGCAGGTGGACAGATTCTCCTTTGGTACTAGAGGAGAAAGATTTGTATTCTGTGAGGATTTCAGGTCAGGTTTGGGTGAACCTGAGCAGGAAGCAACTCCTACACTGAAGGGATCTGAAGCACCTGCACTGAGGAGCCATTGGAAGCCTCTCGCCGCTCTCTCCCCAACCTCTGCGGGATGACAACTTCATAGGAAGACAACAGAGAGACCTCCTGGAAACCTGGAAGGCAGAACAGAAACACAGGCTAAAGAGCTAAGCAATCAGAAGGGTAAAGCTCAGGGAAGGAAAAGCCTCTCTGGTAGGAAGGAGGCAGCCCAGGACCCCAGTCTAGGCCCCCAGTTTATCCCTGGGCTGCTCAGGGTGGGTGTGCAGCACAGCTCAGGGCAGATTCCTCCTCACACACTCACAAGCCCTCAGGAGACAACACAGCACCAAGGAACCAGATCCATTCAGAGCTGTAAGCCAAACAGAAGGAGGCAAAGGTCCTGATGCACACAGCAAACCTCAGAGCCAAACACACTTGGGTGGCTCTGCAAAAGGCCAGGCAAAAGCCCACACACAGGGCAGAAGACACATCACAGAAGGGACCTCTGGAGATCAACAAGTCCAACCCCCCTGCCACAGCAGGGTCACCTAGGACAGGTCACACAGGAAGGCCTCCAGAAGGTTTCAGTCTGAAAGCTTCACTCTCCCAGTGCTGTGTCCCTGCCACACCTCCTCTCAGCATCAGGCATCGCAGCTCTTCCCCAAGCAGGCCAGCACAGAAGGTGATCGAGGACACCCAGGCAGTGCCAGAAGCAGGTGTCCTGCACAGCAAAGCTGCAGAACCACACCAGCTCCACTGTCCCACCTCTGTGGATGAGCTTCCAGGAGCTCCAGCAGCTCCTGTGCTTCCCAGCAGCACAGCCCAGCAGAGCTCAGCCTCACCTCCTCCCAGCGCTCACCGCAGCCAAACCTCTGACACGAGTCTCAGGAAGGCTCTCAAGGACCTTATGAAAACAAGGGAGGTGAAACAACAAAACTCCTGCAACAAAGCAGCCTTTCTGCAGATCAGAAATGCTTTGCATATGCAACACCAGACACAGCCTCTGGACCCAACACACCTACAGGCCAAGTTTCCTTTCCAAGGCATCAGTTCTGTGCCAGCCACAGCTCTCCACGGGCTGTGTGAACAACACTTTGCACGTGGACCTCACTTGTCCCACCAACAGCCACTGCCTGCCTCTGCTGGCTCCCCAGGGAAGCAGGAGGTTGGTCACCCAGGATTGCAGGATTGAGAGCAGCAGTTTTAACTAGCTCATGGCAATGGAATCAGTGAGCTCATCAGAGGAGCCTCAGCTTCCTGACTGCAAGGCAGGGGCAAGAAACCAGCCAGGATCCTCTCACCCTGTGCCTCCTGATACAGTTCCCAAATCCATCTCCTATGGAGGTGCTTCAGGCCAGGCTGGAGGAGGCCTTGAGCAACCTGGGCTAGCAGCAGGGGGCTTGGAACTGGATGATCTTTAAGGTCTGATCCAGGGGGTGGCAAGGGGATGCCCAGCAGCAGCTTCATTACTTAGAGTGATTGTTGAGTTAAAAGCAGAGCAAAAGCTGCTGGAGCAGAGAGCTGAGTGCCCACAGCTCCCCGGGCTGCAGGGAGGCAGGGTAGGGCTGCTTCCTTCCCCGGGACCAGCACAAGTCCCTCTCCACCTTGCTCATTTCCAGCCACACGTTTGGCTCCTATCCAGACCCCAGCTCCTGCCCATCGCTGCTCTGTACTTGCCACTCCCCCCCCCGCCCACCATCCAGAAGTGGCTTTATTAGAGGGGAAGTGACACTGTGACACTTGGACGGGGTTGTGGAGGCTCTCTGGGGCTGCAGCAGCTCCTCTCTGCGGTGCATGGAAAGCAGAAAGTCTCCCCAAAAGCAGCTTGGAAGCAGAAGAGAAGGGAGTGAATCATCCGAGCCGGGCAGCAGAGCTGGGAGGGACTTCTGGGAAGAGCTGAGACTCGGAGAGGCTTCCTCAGAGCAACAGCACCGCAGGAGAACAACTTTCAGCAGCTGTTGTCCAGCAGCTCTCCTCCTGCCTTCTGCTCTGCTTCTCTCCCTTCAGCATCCCCAGCCCAGGAGCCGAGTTCAGGTACAAGACCTTGTTTGTGCCTTCCTCGGGGCACAGCCTGGCCCATGCCTACCTCCACCCCTCTAGGTCCATTTCCACAGTGCCCAAAAACACAACAGATGCCCCCCAGCAGGACAGAAGCTGCTGTGTGGAGGCAGAAGCATCCACTCTGCTGCCAGCCTGCTCCCAGCCGCACACTTCACGCATCAGAGGGCACAGCCCCAGCTGCTGGAAAACCAATGACAGGCACAAGCCAAGCAGAAACTAGGACGTGCCAGAGACGACCTTGCTCCTCACCACCCCCCGCCTGCAAACCAGGGGACAGCCTCAGCCCTGCCAAGGAACACAAGCCCTGAGAGATGCTCAGAGGGTTGGAGATGCTCCCCTGTGGGCACGGGCTGGGAGAGTTGGGAATGTTCAGCCCGGAGGAGGCTCCAGGGAGACCTGAGAGCAGCCTTGCAATAACTGAAGGGGCTCCAAGGAGCCTTCCTTTCTCCAGGTTGGTCCCTCCCTGGGTGGACACCAGCTGAGGCATCCCCAAAAACACCCAGGTGCATCCACTACCTTCCTCTTGTCTCATTAAGCCTGCCTTTAATTGCCAGGCAAATAGGAAGATGTGAGTCACCTTCCCCTCCCCACTCCAAATCCACAGCAGGAATTTCGTGTGGGAGCCTGCAAAGCACCAGAAGGTTGCAGCTCTGCAGGCACCGAGGTGAGCTCAGCACTCAGCAGAAGCCAAAGCTCCATCTCCTGTCCCCACAGACCTTGCCAGGCTGCAGATGGCTCAGGCACTGGAGAGGAGCAGCCCAAGAGGACCTCATCAGGGCTGGGCAACTCTGCTGGGGGTGGCATCAGGAGGCTGGGGCCAGGCTTTGCCCAGTGCCAGGGGTAACAGGCACAAACTGGCACATCAGGAGCTCATCTGAAGAGGAGGAAGAACTTTAACTGAAGGCTGATGGAGCCATTCAAAAGCACCTGGACATGGTCCTGTGTGACCCTCTGGAGCTGACCCTGCCTTGGCAGGGGGGTTGGGCTCAGTGATCTCCATTCCTACCCTGAGGAAGGATGCAAAGCAGGACACCACAGCCCAGAGAGGCCTCCCAGGTGTCAAGGCTCACATGCTTGGGGAACTCCTCAGCTTCATCCTTCTTCCATAACAGGCAGAGCTGATTCACCTCCTCTTTAAAGCACTCCAACACTCACTTCCTTTCCTGTCAGCAGGCTCCTACACCCCATTTCTCACCCTCCTATGCCTATGCAGACAAATATTTCCACCTCAGGAGGACACTTTGTACCAATCCTTTCCAAGCCTCATCCTTCTGCCAGGTGTTTCAGTCACTACTGGGATCACAGAACCTTGGAACAGTTCAGATTGGAAGGAGCCTCAGAGATCATCTGCTCAAAACCCCCTGCCATGGGCAGGGACAGCTCTCAGCTAGACTCAGCTGCTCAAGACCTCATCTGGCCTGGCCTTCAACACCTCCAGCAGAAGGCTCCAGGGGGACCTCAGAGCTGCCTGCCAAGAGCTGAAGGGATCCTGCAGGAAGGCTGCAGAGAGACTTTTGCTGAGGGGGTCCAGAGACAGGTCAAGGGAGAATGGTTTGGAGCTGAGGCAGAGCAGGGTGAGACTGGAGCTAAGGAAGTGCTTCAGTGTGAGGGTGGTGAGAGCCTGGCACAGGCTGCCCAGGGAGGCTGTGGCTGCCTCCTGCCTGGGGGTGTTCAAAGCCAGGCTGGATGAGAGCTTGAGCAGCTGAGCCTAGTGAAGAGCTGACCCAGGATGTTTGAGTAGATGAGCTCTGAGGTCCCTTCCAACCTGAGCCATTCCAGGATTCTGTGACTTTCTTTCCATCTCCTCCCTGCCCTGCTCTAACCCTGCAGACCAAGCAGGTCTCCTGCAGCCACAGTGCCTCAGTGGAAGGTAGGAAGATGACCAAAGGCAGGGGCAGCAAGTTCTCCTCCTGGATCTATTGCTCACCTGGGATGTTTCTTTAACATTCAGGCTGGCATAAAGGGTTAAAGGCACTTCTGAGCAGCCTCCTGGGGTGCTGGGCAGTACTGAGGGTGTTGAGCTGTTCTACTAAGCTTTACCTCCCTCTTGCTGAAATCCTGACCCATGCTGTAAGTGTTTCCTGTCTAGACTCTCAGTGCTCCTCCTGCCCATTCTAAAGCCACTCTTGTTTGTCTGCAAGGGAACAGCTGCTCTGCTCCCCCCAGAGCAACTCCCTCTCCTCTGCTGCTGTCACACCAGAACCTTCTCACAAGGAGAGAGGGAGCAAAGCCACACTCCTCTGCTGCAGGACAACTAACCTCAGCACACAACCTTCCTCCTGGGCCAGTCACAGAATCATGGAATTGTTAGGGTTGGGAAAGCCCTCTAAGGTCACCCACTCCAACCAGCAACCCAGCACCACCACAGCCACCAAACCATGGCCCCCAGCGCCATGGCCACAGCTTTCTTGAGCACCTCTGAGGGATGAGGACTCCACCACCTCCCTAGGCAGCCTGTGCCAATCCCTGACCACTCTTGCAGCAAAGAAATTTCTCCTCATCTCCAACTTAAACCTCTCCTGGCCCAATTTCAGGCCACTTCCTCTCCTACCAGCTGACACCAGGAGGAAATGACCAAGCCCCTTGCACCCCTGACAGTCCTGCCCACAGAAAGCAGCTCCACACAGCCCACTCCTTCCTCCTCTCACAGCTGCAGGGATGTCAGCTTGCTTCACCCAGGGGAGGTCCATGGGAAAGCTTCTCCTTGGAGATGTCACTGCCTTTCCATGTGGCCACCAAAGGAAGCCAGGCAAGGGAAACTCCATGGCAGGCCTCAACAGAGCTGAGCAAATAAACTTTCCTTGTTAATTTTAGCTTGAGAAATGAGCGTGCCCCAGACGTGCAAAGCCACAGAAGTCATCACTTCCAACCCCCCTTTGGAGGGCACAAAGCTCTAGGAGAGCAGAGTTAGCTCCTCTGAAATGTCTCTCCCTCTCATTCTTCAGATGGAAGAAATAACCACAGAAGCCTCTGCTGAATGCCTGTCCCAGATCTGCTGAAACCCAGGCAAGGCAGTGCTGTGCTTTCCATGAGCTCAACAAAGGAATCAACCAGGCCCAAAGCACTTACATCCCAAGCCAAATCCTGGATGCTCCTGGACAAATTCCTTGCTAAGGGACTGGCACAGGCTGCCCACTGAGGTGATGGAGTCCCCAGCCCCAGAAGTGTTCAAGAAAGGTGTGGCCATGGTTTAGTGGCCATGGTGGTGCTGGGTTGGTGGTTGGACTGGGTAAGCTCTTTTCCAACCAAAACAATCCCAGGATCCAGGTGAAACTGAAAGTGGTGAAGTGCTCCTCCTTTGGAGACAAAGCAGCTCCATTCACTTTCCCCGCAGCTGTGGCATCATTGGCTGGACGGACTCCAGAAGGCAGGGAGGGACACTGCTACCCACCAGCTGTAGTAGCTCAGGAACTTTCATTTCCTCCTGCCCATGGGAACCATCTCTGCTCAGAACACCACCCAGGCCCCTGGAAGCACAAACATGCACAGTTCTGGAGATGCACCACTGAAGACCTCACTCCCTGGCACGCTGGCACAGCATTTCCAACAGCCCAGGCTACCTCCACCACGAGCCAAAGCCACCTGCCACAGCTCCTGTCCAGCACACAGCTCACACTCACCAGGCACGGCACAGCCAGCGAGAGGCAGGAGGCTGGCAGCAGAGCATCCCTCGGGGAGAGATTCCCACCACAGCAGCACGAAGCAGCCACAGCGGCTTGAGGAAAGGCTGCTCAGGGAGGAAGCTCTGACTTACCAACCTGCATCAGTGACAAGCACAGGGTCACAGAGCAGCCATCCCCGTGTGAGGAGAGAAACAACGGCAGAGACACCTGTGCCCATCACGGCCACATCATCACGGCAGGCTCGGCAGCACGAAGCCATCAGCAGAAGGGTTTGAGAGCTGCTGCAGAGCCCACCAAGGCAGCACAGCTTGGTGAGAGCCCATGAAGAGCACCGTGCCCGCTGGCTGCCCTGGGCACCGGCACTGCGCAGCGCCCCAGGACAGCCTCACCCTGCCGAGACTCAGCCTCTGCCCTGCCTCCGCCGCGGCCGAGGCCACCCAAGCCCAGATGGGGACGGCAGAGAGGGGCTGCGGTGGGCACAGCGCAGGTGTCCTGCCAGCCCGGCACAGAAATGCAGCATCCCCCTGGGCACCAAAGTCACCCCCAGCGTTTTTGGGAGCCCCGCGAAGGAGCTCCCTCTCCAGCACAGGTCCCCGAGGCTCTCTCCTGTCCGTGCAGCAGAGTGCCCGGCGGGGCACAGCCACAGCCCTCCCAGGCACCCACAGCCCGGAGCAGGTGTCAGGGACCCCCCCCAGCTCCCCAGCCCAAGGTGGCCTCCGGCTGCGGGGCTCAGACAAAGGTTGTGCTGTGCCCTCGGCCCCCTCCGAGCAGCAGCGCTCCGGCAGGGCCGGTCCCGGGCAGGGCCCAGGCTGTGTCACCGCCCGCAGCACCCTGCCCGGGGCACCTGCGACCCCCGCGGCACCGGGGGGGATCCCCCTGCCCGCAGAGCCCCCCAAAGCCCCGCACGCAGCGGAGCCAGCCCGGGGCAGGGCCGCACGGCTCGGCCAGAGGGAACCGGGGGCAGTCTCCCACCCCACACCTGCCGGCCCTGGCGGCCAGGCCGGGCCCTGGCAGCTCGGAGCGCAGGGAGGAGGCTGCCAGAGCTCCGCAGGCAGCCGCTGAGGTGATCAGGAGAGGACGGGGAAGGGGAAGGGGCCCGGGGCCGGTCCCGGCGCACTCACCCGCGCGGTGCAGCTGCCCGGGCACGGCCAGCAGCAGGAGGCAGAGGCAGCTGCGGGCAGCCCAGGCCATGGCGATTCCCCTCCGCATCGCCCTCCCGCCTGGGTCCGGCCGGCGGCCTTATGGGGCCGGGCCGGGGCCTGCGCCGCACCGCCCCGGGGCGGGGCCGCTCCGCCCGCCCCCGGCACCGACCACCGGCACCCAGCACCGGCGGAAAGGACTCCCCCAGGGCGGCCGAGAGCGCTGCCGGCAGCCCCGGGCCCGGCACAGCCACTGCCCCCCGGGCCAGGGCAGCGCACAGCGGCCACAAGGCCTCGGTACCGCGCTCGGAACGGGGAGAGACCTCCCGGTGTCAGCCCTCGGGGCCAGGGGCTGGAAGGAACCGAGCGCTAACACCGCCCCTGGGTTGCAAACAAAGCATCTTCTAACGTCGCTTCCAGCCCAAACCGTTCTGTGAGCGCAGTGCTTTTCGAGAGGAACAAAACCACGAAACGACTACATCCCGAGAGCAAATCCCACAGCAAGCAGGGGCTGAGGGCAGCTGCTGCCAGCCCAGACCTCAGCACATCCCTCCTGGAGCCTTCCCAAAGCGGACCTGAGCCCTGCATGGAGCACCCTGCCCGGCCACAGCCCCAGCGCTCCGGGGAGCAGGAGCCAAAGCCTCCAGCACGACCTACAGCCACAGGCTGCACCCTCCGCGGCTTCCCCGGCCTGGCTCTGGCCCTCCAGCATCCATCGAGCACCCTCCCAGGCACCGCGGAGAGCAGGACACCTTCCTCCGGGAGAGGAACAAACAGGCTGCGACACAGCGGGAGCAGGAGATGAGACATCCTCCTGCTGCCGGCCCTGAGGAGCCTACACCAGCCCGGGATAACGAAACCCCAAGTCTGCAGGAGCCCCACGGGGATGGCTCAGTATTAAATTTAGGATGTTTTACTACTTCCCAAGGCTTTAAAGGGCTGCGATGCTCTCCTTAAATGGGCATAAAAGGGGAAACAGCTCTGAGAAGTGAACAGATTTGGTTTCCCCTTTTTTTTTTTTTTTTTTTGTTCTTGGTAAAGAAGAAAAAAAATTAAAATACCAAAATGAAAACCAAGTCTGTGTGCTGGCCATTTCCTCTCTCCACAGGGCATGGGGAACCAAGCCAGGCAGTGCAGCCCTGCTGAAATAAATCCCTTGCTGCTGAGCCAGAAAGATGCGAGCCCAACTGCTCCCACCAAAGGCAAAGCAGCATCCAGCAGGACCACAGAACTTACCTGACAGGTGCTGAAGAGGACCTCACCCAGGTCCTTCCTGGGGAGGACCACACATGTGTGGTGTTTGCTTGTAAGCCCTGCAAATAAGACAGGCTAAGGAGCTGGGCTGCAGTCAGGACTTCACTGACATCAGCAGCAGCAGCCCAGCTGGCTCAAGAAGCCAACTCGTTAGGGCTGCAGCAGTTAGTGCTGGCTGATGGACACCCACGGACCCTGCTGAGGGCTCTTGCCCAAACACATTCTTATCCAATCACAGGTTTTTGCCCAGCGTGCAGCTGGAGCCAGTGAATGCCACACACCTGCCTCAGACTGTGCTTGGCATTCCTAATCTAATGGCCTCAGGACACCATAGAGGGGGGGGAAATAGCTCAGGTAGAAACAAATAAGACAGAAGAAAACTGATGGAGAGAGGCAGCAGCATGCCCAGATGTAGAGGGCTGGCAGCAGGATTACAGCCTCCAGCCCTGAGTGCTCAGTCACTGAGTCCCATCCAGTGAGGGAGCAGAGGCAGATGTCTGCAGCTCCCAGAGAACAAGAGAGAGGAGCCAAGACCAGGCAAGAGGGGGCCCAATGCCAGGCACTTTGTGCAAGGGACAGGGCAGTTAAAGAATTCTGTTGCTTGACTCCCCTGGGCAGGGACTTGGCCTAGGCAACTCCTGAACTCCCTTCCCTCTTAATGGGAAGTTTGCTCAAGGGATCAAGTCCTATTTATTTCAGAGCACTTCCTGAGTGACATTTCGAGGAGCTCAAGGGAACAGAGATGGTTTCATCCCTCCTGGCTCTCAGCCTCCCTCCAGACTGTGACCTGCTGCTGCCCTGGATGGTATTTCCTTGCTGCTGCCTCTCACATCCAGCAGCATTCCCAGCCCCTCTGGGCACAATCTTTAGCGGTTAAGTCTGAAATATCAGAGCCTAAAGCACCAGGTCATTTACACCCATTTCAAAGGCGCTTTACCCGAGCACAGCAGACACTCGACCATGATCTTTGCCTTCCTTAGTGCCCCAGACAGAATCCCATCACCCAGCCCACACGCTGTGCAAGCTCTGAGCTATTTCTGCAGCCACTGGGAGGCCTCTTAATGGTTACTGCAGGGTTTAATGAGTCAGCTGCTCACACATCCACCAAACCAATTCCTGTTGAGGCCAGAGGAAACCCAACCACGACGCAGCTCTCCAGTCTGACCTGGCCAAAGTCCCAGTTCCCTTGGGAAGGTGATGTCAGTAGCATCCTCCCGCAGGCACACGGGGACTCAGTCTACCCCCACACGGTGCTGTCTGCCTTCACCCTTGCTCCAAGCGGCAGGAGCGAGTCCCGGTGCCTGCCGGAGCTCTGCTGGCTGCCGCCTCAGTGCGGAGCAGGCGCTCGAAGACAGCCGGAGAAGAACGGAGCCGGAGGACGTGGAGCCTCGACCGCCCGAGAAGCCTCTCCCTGCCGCTGCCTCCGCCGGGGCAGGTGAACGCTCCGCACTAACACACCGAGCGGAGCCCGGAACGATGCCAGACCTTCCCCGGTGCTAAGGCCGCTTCCACCTATACGGAGAGGTCCCCGAGCACTAGGACGGTCACCACCCGACCTACGAGAAGCAGCCAGAGGTAGTGCGGCACGGGGGGCGGGCCGGCGAGCCCCAAGCCCTGGCCCCGGAGCGGAGCTGCCTCTGGCCAGGCAGGGACTGAGCCGCTGCCGCTCGCCGCTCAAGCGCGCCCTGCGCCGGTGGCCCGCCCCCCGCCCTCGCCCATTGGCTGGCAAGCATCCCAGGCAGCCAATCGTCTCCTCGCCTGGCGCACACTTCCGCTTCACCTTTTGGCACCGCCCCTCGCCGCTTCTTCCGCCTTTGCGCTGATTGGCTGCGGGCGGCCTCTCCCCGCCCCCTGCGGGGACACGGCGGGCGCCCATTGGCTGGCGGCGGCGCAGCGGCCGGGGCGGGCTCGGCGTCTCCTAGCAGCGGCCGCCGCCATGGCGCCGCGGCGCGGCGGGCCGGTAGGGTATGCGCTGCTGTGCGGTCAGGCTGTGCTGCTGCTCGGCAACCTGCTGCTGCTGCACGGCGCTTCCCGAGACCTCCCCAACAACGGCACCGAGCCCGAAGGACCCGCACCGGGGGCGGCTGCCGCCGCCGCCGCCTGGGCCTACGTCGACCCGCAGGCGCCTCTCGTCCTCTGCGCCTACCTGTGAGCATCGGGCCCAGGGCGTAGGGGGGTGGAGCGGTCGCCTCGCCCTTCCCTTACTGCTCTCCTCCTTCCTCGCAGCCCCGATGAGTTCGTGGAGTGCGAGGAGCCGGTGGACCACGGCGGCAACGCCACAGCGCAGCAGGAGCTGGGCCACGGCTGCGTGAAGGTGAGGAGCGGGCGGGCGGGATCGGAGCGGCTGGACCGCGCCGGGCTGGGCCTCTCTGCCCGTTGGCTGCGGGCCCTGCCCGCGGCTGAGCTCGCCCTCGCTGCCCGCAGTTCGGCGGCCAGGCCTACGGCGAGGTGGATCACACCCGGGTACAGTGCCGAGCGCTGGACGGCATCGAGTGCGCCGAGCCGCGGAGCTTCCTGCGGGGCAGCAGGCCCTGCGTCAAGTAGGATGCGTTCACCGGGCGCGGGAGGGCCCCTTCCCCCCTCACCCGAGCCCCTGCACCGCTCCCGGGCCCCGCCGGAGGGAGCCCCGCGGCAAGGAACGGGCCGAGGCCGGCGGGGACGGCCCCCTCCCCGCAGCCCCTCCTGACCGGCGCTCCCCTTGCAGGTACACTGGACACTATTTCATCACCACTCTGCTCTACTCGTTTTTCCTGGGATGCTTTGGAGTGGATCGGTTCTGCCTGGGCCACACCGGGACGGCCGTGGGCAAGTTGCTGACCCTGGGGGGCCTGGGGATTTGGTGGTTCGTGGACCTGATCCTTCTCATCACCGGAGGGCTGATGCCCAGCGACGGCAGTAACTGGTGCACTGTGTACTGAGGCCCTGCGGGACTGGGGAAGGGCTCCAGCTTTGGACAGACTCTGCCCGGCACAGGCTGGGATTTATACAGGTGCTGAAGCATTACTCCTGTTAATCTTGCTGCACAAACTCGGACACTAAATTGTTCACCATCTCTATTTTTCTGCTTATTTAAAACCATCCGGATTCTCTCCCCTCCCCAGGAGGTGGCAGTCGAAGAAACCAGACCTTGCAAATAAAGCCTGAGGGAGCAGACTCCCTGTCCTGTTGGAGTTAGCAGAGGACAGGCAGGCACCTGGAGGTGCAGCCACTGCTGTGGGGGTTTCTGCTGAGAGGTTTGGTAAAGCTTTGCAAAGGTGAAACCACCCAGCACAACGCTGGAGAGACTCTAGCAAAGTGCTGGGCTCTGCCTCTGCATTGTCTGTTTGAAACTCTTCACTGGCTGCTGAGGAAGCTGGGGTGGAGCTGGGAGAAATGCTTTGGAGAGCATCACTGTCTCCTCTGGCAGGTGGGGAAAGCCACAGCACAGCAAATAAAGTTACTCTTCAGGCCTCTCAGAGCAGCACTGGTGTCTGGTGGTGTGACTCTTCCTGCCGTGCTCATGGTACACAAACAACAAGTGCAGGACACTCAACCTCTCCACAGCACGTGGGTTGCTGCAGAGGGACTCATTTCTCCTGTCCCCTGCCCTGCATCACTCCTTGGGCTGTGATTGCACTGCAAATTGGCTTCTTCATCCCCTCAGGAAGGCAAATTTATTTCATCCTCCTCCTCCTTTCTCCTTTTCATACAACCATCAGGATTGCTGCTGTGAGGCCTCTGTCCCTGGAAAAGGGGAGGAAGCTCTCAGCTCCCTGTGCTGCCTTTGTGACCCACACACTGTGACACTTGCCCCCCCTCTATGGGTGTGCCCTGTGTGCAGAGCAGACCTTTGAAACAGCATTTGGAGGGCTCCAAAGTGGCACAGGAGATGCACTCCAAATGGTTTTCTGGATGTGTGCACAAAGGGTACAGCAATGAGAGACAAGCCAGAGTGAATCCATACTAAAGGTCTTTATTGGAAAAGTCTGGTCACAGCTGAGCATCTGCATCATGGAGAAGGAAACTCCAGGAGGAGGAGATGCCAGGGAAGAACAGCCCTGGGCCTGGCTTGGGGCAGCAGTGATGGAGCAGCTGCACTTGGTTCAGGCAAGGTGAGGTCCTCAGGCCTTGATGTTGGCATGACAGTACTTAAGGCCCAAGAGGTGCAGGGCATCAAGTCTTTTGCATGAAGTGATTCCATGTTGGGGTCCTTCAAATAGAAATAAAATATTTAAAAGAGATGCCATGAGGTAAGAGAGAAGATGGTGTTAGGTGATCTGTGCCTTCACTGGCAGCCCTTAGCACAGGGCACAGTGCACTGCCATGTTCAGTCCCATGGAGCCATCCCAAGCACCAAAGTAATTCTCAAAGGCAGCAGTGAGTAGGTGGAACTGCTGTGTCAGAAAGCAACAGCCTGGTCCTGATCTGCAGAGCATCTTCATCCTGCCAGGGTTTGCAGGCACCCAGCTTGCAGAAAGGCTCAGGGTACTCTGCTGCCTCAGGACTAGCTGCTCTGAGTCAAACCTGGGTCCTTTATAGATATGTGAAAGAATTTCCCCCCCTCACCCTACAGTAAGTTCTAGTGCAAGGGATCCAGGTATGATCACAGCACCCCCAGCAAGGCCCTGGATTGAGAGCAGGCTCCACAGCAATAGCTGGCATCCTGCAGCAGCATTTGTGCCTTACTGCCCAAGGCAAGGGAACTCCTGCCTAGTTCCATCACCCCTTTGCTTGCACTCACCCTGGTATTCATAAGCCACATATGTTGGGAGTCCTTTGCACATAGAGAAGATATCAGGTCCGTAGGACTTGAGGTCCCGGATAGGTCTCTTGATGAGGGTGAATGTGATGTCCTTTGAAGCATGTCCATGTCCTTTCAGGCCCTAGACATGAAATGGCATCAGTCAGCAAGTTCAATGCCTGGATCCATTCCATGCTCAGCACATCCCTGTTTCTGGAATGGTGCCTGGCTGCTTGCTGTTTCCCTCACAGCTGCCCTGGGAGCTGTCTTCTCATCCACTGTGTGGCTCTGGGACTGGTCACAACACTGAAGGCATCTCCCAGGGCAGATGTTTCTAAAGGGAGCCAAAGTGGAGGGAGGCAAAAGAAGCTCATTGAGACAGCAGAACACAAAAAGAGTTGTGCAGGTAGTATTTAGCACAGGCCTCCTACAGGAGTCAGTCCCTTACTAGCCTCTTGCCCTAGATGTACTCAGGTTGTAACTTGGAATCATGGCAGAAATCTTTTCCTTCAGCCTTCTAAAAGGAGACCCAAAGAGGGCAGCAGCCACACTTGGCTGATCCAGCTCCACTAAACTGATTTGCAAGTTGTTCTGTCAGCATCCTGGGAAGGCTGAGAGCTTTCTGGGGCAGTGATCTCTGAGCTGCTCCTGGGTGCCCATTCAAATCCATTTCCAATCAATAGATAATCTTTTAGCCTCCACGGAATGCAAGGTTGTGAGAAAAAGGGTTTGCTGCCTCTGCCACTTTCACATTCTCTTCATGCAGAATGGCAGAAGGTTAGGGCACAGAAATGGGCACAGCTTCCTGTTCAAGGCTGAGATCTAAACGGCTTTAAGATGCCATCGTTGGGTTGAAAGCTTGTGGCAAAAAAAAAGTCACGATCCTGACATCAGTTTCCTTTGCAAACGACTCCTCCCCTCGGCTCTTACAATCTGTTCAGCCAGTTTGGGCAGAGCATCAAAGTTGGGCATCTTCTTCCTGTCCATGATGGAAATGTAGCAGGCTCTCTCGGGCAGCACTTTGCTCGCCATAAAGCCCTGCAGAGTAAAGTTATTAAATGTTAGTCCTAGTTTAACAGGAATTCAATATTTCAAGAGCTGAGGTTGTAATAAAGTCTGAATTAAACAGGCAATAAATGAAGACACGTTTTACCCCAGAAATTGGGCTCCAGATGCTGAGTGGAAAGAGGTCCTGTATCATAGAATCAGCCAGATTGGAAGAGACTTCCAAGCTCATCCAGTCCAACCTAGCACCCAGCTCTATCCAATCAACCAGACCATGGCACCAAGTGCCCCAGCCAGGCTTGTCTTGAATACCTCCCCAGGCAGCCCATCCCAATGCCAATCACTCTCTGTGCACAACTTCCCCCTAACATCCAGCCTGAACCTGCCCTGCCACAGCTTGAGCCTCTGTCCCCTCCTTCTGTCCCTGGCTGCCTGGCAGCAGAGCCCAACCCCAGTTGGCCACAACCTCCCTTCAGGGAGCTGCAGAGAGCAATGAGCTCTGCCCTGAGCCTCCTCTCCTGCAGGCTGCACACCCCCAGCTCCCTCAGCCTCTCCTCTTGGGGCTGTGCTCCAGGCCCCTCCCCAGCCTTGCTGCCCTTCTCTGGGCGCCTTCCAGCACCTCAACATCTCTCTTGAATTGAGGCAACCAGAACTGGACACAGGACTCAAGGTGTGGCCAGAGCAGTGCTGAGCACAGGGACAGAATAACCTCCCTGCTCCTGCTGGCCACACTGCTCCTGCTCCAGGCCAGGATGCCCTTGGCCTTCTTGCCCACCTGTGCTCACTGCTGGCTCCTGTTCAGCTGCCAACAGCACCCCCAGGTCCCTCTCTGCCTGGCTGCTCTCCAGTCGGCAGGGATCTCCTGGCGCTGTGATCCAGGAGACCTCGCACTGCAGGGATGGGGAAATTCCCATTGATGTCCACAAGAGGGCGCCACAGAGGACTGCAGCTGGTCCCCGGGGCCGCCTGAGCCCAGCGAGCGGCGAGGGAGAGCTGAGGCTCAGCAGCTGCTCTGCACCAGCATCCCCCAGGTCCCTCTCTGCCTGGCTGCTCTCAGCCACTCTGTGTCCAGCCTGTAGCCCTGCTTGGGATTATTGTGGCCAAAGTGTAGAACCCTGCACTTAGCCTTGTTCAATCTCATCCCCTTGGCCTCTGCCCACCCATCCAGCCTGTCAAGGTCCCTCTGCAGGGCCCTCCTGCTCCTCACGTGGTGTCATCTGCAAACTTACTGATGCTGGACTCGATCCCTTAGTCCAGATCATCAGTAAAGATATCGAACAGGATCGGGCCCAGCTGTAGTGCATTCAGCTTTCCAGGAGCTGTCTCCTTGTCCCTTTCCTGGAGCATCCTTTGCCACTCACCGTATCATAGTTCCAAATGCTCCTCCATGAGCCCTGGGTGCTGCTCTTCTGCTCGACAGTTGCCACATGCCATTCCTTGTTGATGGTCAGAATTTGGCTGCCTCCAGGAATGGGGATTTTCTTGCTGAATTTGTTTTTCTAGTTTCAGGATATAGAAGTAAACAGCAGCTTTAGACCTCCAAGCCAGTCAGATACCTCAGAAGCTTTAGAATGTGACTGCTCTAACAGAACAAATGCTGGCCAGCAGGGACCACCTCTGCTGAGCAGTGTTTGCAGGACCACAGCAGATGCAGGCTGTGGCGGTCTGGAACAGCCACAAGAACGGACAGAGTCAAGGAATAATTTCTGCAGGCTGCAGCTGTCATCCGCTGGTTTTAGAGCTTTAGGCATGACAGAAGTTTTAGATTGCTTTCCTCCAAAGGGGATGTGGGAAGCAAGGAAAACTGGAGAAGCAAGGAATACAGAACCAGCAGCAGTGTGTGTGTGTAACTTGGGTCACTCCACTCACGTACATCAGCAAGGGCAGGAGCCAGGCAGAGTCCAAGGAGGATGGTAGTCAGAATCTGGAATGGAAATGGAAACACAAAGTGTAGCTGCAGGTCTGTCTGTCCACTCCAGCACGAGGCTCTGAGAGCCTTCTTCATGTCCTAGTCTGTAAGGGAGCTCTTTGAGTCCTCTGTTGCTCTCCTACTGGGACTACAAGAGTCACCTAAAGTGACTCATCCTTGCCTTACCCTACAGTAACACAAAGCAGGCACATGGCAGGTCGCTGATTTCAGAGCTGAACCTGGAGGTGCTTCTGAGAGCTCTGTACTCATCTTACAAAAATGAGGGAGGGAATTTAATCTTTTTAGGCATTACAAGAGAGTGGTTGATCCACTAAAGCACTGACAAACAGGGGCATGGATTCTGCTTCCTGGAGACAGAACAGTGTTCAGTTAAACCTTTACAAAATTCCTCTGCTTTGGTTAGCAGGGTCTGCACTGAGAGATAAAGGCAATGAATTGAGTCAAAGGTGTAGTTTATCAGGGGGGGAAGAAAAGAGCATCTATACTCACAGTGCACTTCATCCTGACTGCAGAGCTGAGCTGGTGCAGTTAGCAGAGCACTGCAACCTGCCCACCTTATATACCTGTTCACAATTAGGTGTGGAAATAAAATAATTCTGTCATTTGTATCCCTGTCTCCCATGTCACTGATAATGATTTCCTGCTGTAACAGCTTCATAAATACAGGCACTGTACTTCTGTAAATTTTGACCTGCCACAGCCTGATCACTATCAGATAAGGATCCATTTGCAGTGACAAAAAAAAGAAAAAAAACAAACCACCAACCCCATGTTTTAATAGCAACTTTCTGACAGATACTAATTGCTTTAGAAAATTCACATCGAAACCTACGAGCAGACAGCCCTAGGGTTTAAAAAAAAAAAAAAAAAAGAAAAAAATCCAAACCACAAAAGCCTTGCAGCAGACACAGTAAATAAAGAGCCTTTGTACCTTGCAGAATTCCCTCAGTGTTGCTGTGCTACCATGGGGCCAGCCACAACCTATGGCCCCAACTCTGCCTCCCAAAGTAGAATTGCCCTAATGGGGCTGAAATATTACATATGTATGGGCCAGCCCGTGGAGGTCTCTTGGCTGTTTTAGGTGGCACCAGACACGGTTTTCACCTTGCCTCAACTCCTTTTCTGTGACGAGGTAATAAAGATTTGTTGACAAGAGGTGATCAATGCACCAGGGAGGGGTATTGAACGCCAGAGTTTTGTGTCAAGTTGCTCCCTTGCAGGCTGTGTGCTGCCAAATCTGCACCAGGGAAGCATTATAAAGCCTCCCAAATGACTTTGCAAGAGGATCCCAGCATGTTTGGGGGTGTTTTAGTTTGTTTTTTTTGTTAGCTTGGTGGTTTTATTTGGTTTTTGTTTGCTTGTTTGGCTTAGTTTGGCTTTTTAAGGGGATATAGTATGGGGAAATGCCTTGCAAGCAGTGCTGCTAGGGCAGTATTGAAGTCTGGTTTCAGGGACTCCAAGTTTGCAAGTCCAGAAGTGGATGCATCCTGTTATGCCAGCAGTTGTTCTATGGTGGTTCTTCAGCACTACCCACAACAGCTGTGCATGATCTAGATCATGCAGAGATGACTGAGTGGCACCAGAGCTGTGCTGGGGGAACGTTGCCCTGTCCCCATTTCACACCTGTGCCTCACCCTGGCAGCAGAGCACTGCTCCCTTCCATGTCTGCGTAGGCAGTTGCAGTGAAGTCACTGCCAAAAGTGCAATTTCAGCCCTGCAGGCCTGACCCATTTGGCATTTTTACTCTGTGCTGCCTGCATCAATCAGCAATCGTTTGCTAAGCAGCAAGAAAGGCTCAGGATCATTTTGGAACATTCCAGCCTTAAGAGCTTTGCGCAGTAGTCCCAGGTGTACTTAGAGGGAACTTTATTTTGATGGCAGCCAAGATCTGTTAATGGAATATGTACTCTCAGTTTTTATGTAGTCATACCTCAAAGTTCAATATTCAAATGGGTTTACCTTCCTAGCTTGTGCCTCACGTTCACAGAATTGTGAGTGATTTCCTTGGGAAGTGCTCTGATAAGAGCAGGCTCTGATAGCAGCCTGGTTGGATCCATTGCGCACAGGCAGGTGAAAGAAATCTTGTCCTGGTAGGACCAAGGTGTTTTGTAGCAACCTTTAAGCGAGGCAAAAAGAGCTTAATAGAGTCTGTGGTGATGCTTTGTGCCTGGTGGCAAAGGACTGAGCTAATTCTTTATCCATAGGTGATGCCCTCTGTGGGCACAGTGGAGGTGCCAATCTTGCTGCATTGAAGATGTTAAAACAGTTCCTGGAAACCATGAGGCTGGTTCTAGTTCCTAGAAATTACTGAGCTCTTTTGTCAACCTTTTGGAGCTCATTCCATAAGGATCTGCTTCCCAGGCTTCAGTATCTTCACAGACCCTCTCCATGAAAGTGCCACCTGAGTAAGGGTCCCCCTGGTGAAAGTGACCAGTTCTGGTATTTCTCAGAAAGGTGACGACTCTGGAGAGCCATGATGCAAGAGCTGCTTTGTCTTGATGCTTGCAGAACCCCTGCAAAGTGCTTTGGTTCTCCAGCTGGCCAGTGCAGAGGTCTGAGCCTCTTTGCCCAGGACTGTTGTCCATTGCTGTTTACTCAGCTAAAGAGAGGTGGACAGACACAGCCTCAGATGACCTCTGCTGTTCTCTATTCTTGTCTGCTACTGAGGTGCTTGTTCACCAAATCACAGAACCACAGAACTAACCAGGTCAGAACAGACCTTCGAGATCAAATCCAAATATTTAATAGCAAATCCAATTATTTAATAGCATCTGTGTAGCCCAATACTGTTTGACATTCCCAGCCTAGAGAGTTTTGTTGATTTTTGAGGTGTTCCTTCATCCTTTTCTTTTCTCCCACTAGCAGATAAAGTACATATTGACCAAAGGCACCTAGAAAAGCCCCATGAGTCACCAGGAGAGCTTATTGGGATAGCACAGTCTCACCTTGAGAGGACAGGGAAGGTACAATCATTCTCAGCAAGGTTCTTTTGTTTCAGTGATGCTCAGAGGCTGGCAGTGCCAAGTGATGGGTCACCTTCTTCTGACCTGAGGCAAGTGGAGATCGCTTGGACCCCAGAGCTTCTCTGGAGCTAGACAGGAGCAGAACCAAGTGGTCTGCAGAGGGACACTTTGAGCTTCCATAGCTGAACTGCAGGGCAGTTGGGGTGCAGGGGGAGTCCTTCCCTTTCTGTCTTGGCCTGCCAAGGGAGGATGAGCACAGCTCCATCTGATCACTGCATGGGCACAAGATCCATGTCAGGGGATCAGGCTTTGTACAAGCCACAGCAATAAAGCACAGTGTCAGAAAGGTGTCTGAGAGCCTCTTGGGGATGTCTCTGTGGTGCTGCCAAAACTGCAGGTTAGTCTCTGCACCAGGTCTGGGTATTACATCCACAACTGATGCCCTCTGTGGGCACAATGGAGGAGGTAACCTTGCTTTGTTAAGAGTTCCCAAAATGATGAGTCTGGTTGTAAATCCCAGTTACTAAATTCCTTTGTAACTTTACTCTTCAAGCTGAGTTGCAGCATTTCTCAGATTGAAATTGACCTCCCTCCTGTAATGAAAGCTCTCAGGTCAATGTCCTGCGTCGCTGAGGTTCAATCTCTGAAGGCTCTGGTGACCAGGGGCAAAGCACATCACAGGTGTCCACATTCTGAGAGCCCTGGGACTCACCAGAATGCAACCCCTGTCTGTGCTTGGGGGTCTGTGCAGTGTGATCAGCTCTTCAGACAGCACTTGTTAAGCCATTGTAGACAGGAATCTGCAAGAGTCCTGACATTGCTTGGTCTAAGGAAACAGCAATCTTCTAGACACACACCTCTAGCCTGAAGCATCAGGTGTACTTGGGGCTCTTTGCTATTTAGAATTCCAGTTTCTAGCATCTGAGAGGTGGAAGATAGGTGAGGACAAGTTCCCTCACTTCTTGGCTGTTAAAGATCACCTGCTGGACTACAGCAGCCTTTTGCAGTGCTGGAGGGTGATGTGGGCTGCTCTTGCTGCATTAGTTCTTCAGAACTCTCATCCCAGCAGCATGAAGCAAAAAGGAGTTCACTGGTGAAATACCAAAGAAAGAGAAAGGTGGGCATGACAAATTTCTGGGGGCCAGTGTGAGGTTGATAGAAAGTAAAAGACATTGCCTGCCTGCTTCCCTGCTCTTCAAAACCCCTGCCCAGTCCTTGCCATACTCTGCTTACAGTGGAGGCCTCTCTTTTAGGAGCAGAAGATCTCTAAATCCCAAAAATTGCCTTCTTGGGAGGCCAATTCATTGCATTCTCCTCCTTTCTTCCTCCCTTTCATGCCACATGAGTCAAAATTTCTGCTGTGAGTTCTCTGTCCCTGGAAAAGGGAATGAAGCTCTCAGCTCTCTGTGCTGCCTTTGTGACCCACACACTGTGACACTTGCCCCTATCTATGGGTGTATCCTGTATGTGTGTCAGGCTGTGAGAAGAGCATTTGGAGGACTCAAGAGGATGTGTGCATAGATGATAAAGTGTACAGCAACGAGAGACAGGCAGGGTTAATGCATGCTAGAGGACTTTATTGCAAAGGTCTGGTCACAACTCCTCATCATGGAGAAGGAAACGGGAAGGAGGAGATGCCAGGGAAGAAGAGCCCTGGGGCTGGCTT
>VWZI01015781.1:460520-483249 GCA_013396835.1 Psilopogon haemacephalus | reverse complement strand
AGAAGAGAAGAGAAGAGAAGAGGAGAAGAGAAGAGAAGAGAAGAGAAGAGAAGAGAAGAGAAGAGAAGAGAAGAGAAGAGAAGAGAAGAGAAGAGAAGAGAAGAGAAGAGAAGAGAAGAGAAGAGAAGAGAAGAGAAGAGAAGAGAAGAGAAGAGAAAGGAAAAGAAAAGAGAAGAGAAAGGAAAAGAAAAGAAAAGAGAAAGGAAAAGAAAGGAAAAGAGAAAGGAAAAGAAAAGAAAAGAGAAAGGAAAAGAAAAGAGGCCATTTTGCACTTGGGACTAGACCACAGTGACCTGAAAACAGTGGGTGAAATTCACCAGTTCTCAGCAAAATCCTCCTGTGTCTACAAACACTGACTGACTGCCTTCCCCAGTGCCATACACGTCGGCAGCCCTGGCTGATGGTGTCCTAGGGCTTTCTAACGCACAGAGCAGAGCAAAACTCCTGCCCCATCTGTTTCAACACAAGCACGTCACTCTGCACTTCCTCAGCCACCCCGACTGCTCCTTTTCCCATGCACATCCCAGCTTTGATAGCCTTCATCTTGCACCAGCACATGACTGAGCTCCGCGCTGCCTGCTCGGGGAAGTTGTTTGGATATCATTAGACTGTCCTGGCTGAAAGCTGTAATGAGGTGCTGATCCCATCATCCAATCACTCATCTGGGGCAGGATGCATCCCATGGGACAGCCAGAAAAGACCCAATGCAAGATTTCCAAGTGACGTGGAACATGAAAGGGAGCCATTCGCATCGCTAGGACTCACAGCCTGTCAGCACAGCCATTAGGAACCCTGGGCTACAGAGATTTATAATTCAAACCCTCCCACACACAGAACTTGCTCCAGACTGAATCTTGGCACAAAATCCAATCCCGGGAGGGCATTAAAAAAAAAAACAATAAAACCTACAAAACCCATTCAACGGTTTCTGTCCCATGGCTTGAGCTCACGGCCACTTAAATAATGACAATTTCTCATTTCTCTCTTTAAATGAGGAAATCCAACATAAAACACCAGATTTACATAACATTGCAGTGGTGACACGAGCTGGCAACAAACCTAGGGAGAAAGCTGCCAGAGCCATTCCGTCATTCCCTTTTGGTGAATTTCTCCATTTGGATTCAGTTTTAAGGGAATGATTTTTTATTAGGTCTGGCTTACATCATGTGTAATCCACAAATCCCACCTCCACGATGGTCAGGCAGCTTGCCCTAGCTTTGTACACCTTGTATGCCTGTTAGAAGGGGGCAAGCAGCCTTCTACTTGTGCTGCCACTGTTATTTCTTTGCTGCAAACTCTGCCGGCTGAGTTAGAGGACAGTAATTAGTTGCCTATTGAGCTGCAAAAGATTGACTGGACGAGTAAGAGCCATATACAGAACAAAGAAGGGGAGTTGAGGCAAGCCAAAAGAAATTTGCCAGCAGAGCCTTTGATTTTGATCAGAGATTGTTCTGACAACTACCACACCTGCTTCCAGGGAGAGACAGGCCCAAGCTTATTGTGGCTGCAGTCCTTTCTCCACCAGGTATATCAATTCCTGCAGGGGCCATCTGCAATCTTGAGTTTGTCAGTGGGAAAAAAAATAATCTTAGAAATGGATGCAATGCCACAAACACTTCTTAATAGTTACATCAGACTGCAGGAGGTACGCAGCAAATCACTGTGATGAGCATAAGCCTTCTGCTCCACTACCACTCACCCAGAGGGGCCTTTGGTGGCACATGTGGGATAGCAAGAACATTCTGCCACTTGCAAAATGTGTCACCTGCTGGGTGGACAACTGGCTCCCATCTCCTCACCACTCCAGCTCACCCAGAGCATACGCGAGAGGCAGCCCTTGCTGCAATGCTTCAGCTGGAGGTCAGGGCATACCACAAACCATCAACAAAGCATCCAAACAGATTTTCTTCTGTTTGCTATACAAGGTGACAAGCAGAGTAACTATGAAATAATTACATCACCAAATGCTACAAAAAGAAAATGAGTATTTATATCAGTGGTCAACCCCAAGGCTCCAAAACTCAAGAGTTCTTTAGAGAATTCCTGACTTGAAGGTGTGTGAAAATCAGCTTGGACTCTCTGCTGCTGTCAGCAAAGACACTACAAGATGCTATGGCAGCCAATGACAAGCCAATGAAATAATTACATCACCAAATGCTACGAAAAGAAAATGAGCATTTGTATCAGTGGTCAACCCCAAGGCTCCAAAACTCAAGAGTTCTTTAGAGAATTCCTGACTTGAAGGTGTGTGAAAATCAGCTTGGACTCTCTGCTGCTGTCAGCAAAGACACTACAAGATGCTATGGCAGCCAATGACAAAATGCTTCTTCCAGAATGTGGTGGTAGGTTTTAATTGCCATTGTTGCACTGACTCTCCCCCTGTACTCAACCATTCTCCCTATGACCAGCTTCTAGGGTCCATGTTCTCATTCTGAAAACCCTTCTGGATTTCTGAGAGCTGCAGTATTTCTCTTGAGCAGGGCAATAAAAGGCCCAAGGAACCACCTCAGTTCTCAAAATGGAAAACCAAGATGGGGCAAGCATCTGCAGAACCACTTTTTCCAACAGCTGCACAGTTTATTCATACCTTGTCCTTTAATTCCAAAAGGGGGTACAAAGTCCCTGATACGTGCCCATTTCCTGAAGGAATCATCCAAGAACATTGGTGCCGGCTTCGAGAACCTGAGGAAAGCAAAATGAGAGAGAAATTAACTTCAGAACTAGGAAGAGGAGATTTCTGCAGGAAAGTTGAGAGAAACTATACCTAAGTTCCGACTCTACATTCTTACTGCCAGTAGACTAATCTGGAAGATTTTACTTTTACCCCAAGGTGCCTGCAGTGGAACAGATCTGTCAGAATTTGTACGGTGAGGACATGCAAACTGCTCAAGTTGTGAGCCTGACAATTGCTTCCACTCAACAACACAGAACTTCTCCTCTATTGTTTGCCAATTCATTTAGCTACAGTAAGTTGCCAATTGCAACCAGAGCTAGACAGTTCTGTCTGCAGTTTTGCAAGCACAAGCCCATTTATGTGCTGTCTTGGCGATCACCTGAGCAATAGGTGTGGAGCTGCCTTAATGTTCTTCATGTCTAGAGTGTGCTGCTCTGTGCAAGTGTGAACACACCAGGCAACATGTGTGTGGAGAGTAAAGCTGGGATTGCCTGCTCTCCTGGGTGCCTCTGCCTCCTCTCTCATATGCACATACACAGCTGCTGTTGTAAGGCCAGAAAGGAAATGGTTCAGGAGATCATAAGCAACACTTAATTTACAGAGAAAGGAAATTCAGCATAGATGTAGGTGTTTTCTGCTGCATTTATTAACATCTAAATGGTTCCAGAGAGGGCCCTGCCAAACAAAACAGTTGTGATCTATCAAAACCACTTACAAAAGAGAGAACCAGTCCTTGTTAACCTTATCATCATGGAAACACATTATACTAATTACACCCTCTAACAGAGAGCTACTAAACATTTGTCTTCTCTAGAAGCAGTTAGCACAGTGGCCAGATAGAAGGAAACAATTAGCAAAAGAAACGACAGAAGCATTAACCTTCATATGGGACCATTTCTGAGTGTGTAAAGATAGCTGCTGGAAACATGCAAATACTGCTAAGAAATCTGTTCATTCAGTCATACCAGAGCAGTAGCAGGGATGCTGTGCTGCTGCTAAGTTGCACTGTGCTACAGAAATGAAGAAATGAAGCTACAGAAATGAAGAAAGGAACACACTGTGTGCTCAGAGTCAGAGAACACATCTCCACTACAGCCACGCTGCAAGTGCAATGTATACTGATCTGAAACAGAAAGAGCCTGGCTAACCCAGGTACTGGTAGCAGGAGAGATGTAGCACACCAGCTTAACCTTCCCTTCAGACTCTTTCTGCACTCAGCATGCACCCCCATGTTACAGCAAACAGGTAATGCTAGGACTTGAGCAACATCATTGGATCCATCTACACTCAAACCTCATTTAATCCATCTATAGTTCTATATTTAATCCATCTATAGTTCTGGAGTCCCCAGCACAGGAAGGATGTGGAGCTGCTGGAGAGAGTCCAGAGGAGGGCCACGAAGATGATCAGATGATTGGAGCACCTCTGCTATGAGAGCAGGCTGAAGGAGCTGGGGCTTTTCAGCCTGGAGAAGAGAAGGCCTCCAGGAGACCTTATAGTAGCCTTCCAGGAGACCTTATAGAAGCCTTCCAGTATCTGAAGGGGGCCTACAGGAAGGCTGGGGAGGGACTATTCACAAGGTCTTGTAATAACAGGATGAGGAGGAATGGGTTCAAATTGGTGGAGGGGAGATTTGAATGGGATGTTAGGAGGAAGTTGCTTACAGTGAGAGCAGTGAGACACTGGAACAGGTTGTCCAGGGAGGTTGTGGCTGCTCCCTCCCTGGATGTGTTCAAGGCCAGGCTGGATGAGGTCTTGAGTGACCTGATCTAGTGGGAGGTGTCCCTGCCTATGGCACAGGGGGGTTGGAACTGGATGATCTTTGAGGTCTCTACCAACCTAAACCATACTATGATTCTATATTCATACCTCATTTAATCCATCTACACAATGCCACAGACAGGTGCAGAGTAACAATTTCAGAGAGCAGCACAGTGAGGGAAGGATGGAAGAAATTCCAAATTACGAACTGCTCAAAGTACATTCCTACCACAAATACTCAGTAAAACAGACCTTTCAGGCATCTCTGGGAAGGGAGAAGAGAGACCAAGAGTGTTTAACAAAGCAGTAAGCTCAAACTCGCCCATGCATACTGATTCACATAGAATCGTAGAATGGTTTAGGTTGGAAGGGACCTTAAAGATCAGCCAGCTCCAACCCCTCTGTGCCATAGGCAGGGACACCTCCCACTAGATCAGGACGCTCAAGGCCTCATTCAACCTGGCCTTGAACACCTCCAGGGAAGGAGCAGCCACAACCTCCCTGGGCAACTTGTTCCACGGTCTTGCCACCCTCACTGTAAAGAACTTTCTCCTAACATCCCGTTTAAATCTCCCTTCTGCCAGTTTGAACCCATTCCTCCTCATCCTGTCATTACAAGACCTTGTGAATAGTCCCTCCCCAGCATTCCTGTAGGCCCCCTTCAGATACTGGAAGGCTATTCTACTCTTGTAAATTTTAATAACATAATGTATAATCACAAAAGCAAGATTCATGGATTACATGGCTGATCTAAAAGGAAAAGAATGTTTTCTAGAGCTGAGGATACAACAGGATCTACGTAACTATCTGGGGAAAGGTACAAAAGGTGTGTTAAGGTACATCAGACCTTCTGAAGATCTTAAGTAAACCCCCCCCCAAAAACAAAAAAAAATCACAGGCCTATTTACAAATATCATAGAATGGTTTAGGTTGGAAGGCACCTCAAAGATCATCCAGTTCCAACTCCCCTGTGCCATAGGCAGGGACACCTCCCACTAGATCAGGTCACTCAAGGCCTCATCCAGCCTGGCCTTGAACACCTCCAGGCAGAGAGCAGCCACAACCTCCCTGGGCAACCTGTTCCAGTGTCTCACTGCTCTCACTGTAAGCAACTTCCTCCTAACATCCCATTTAAATCTCCCCTCTGCCAGTTTACACTCATTACCCCTCACCCTGTCATTACAAGATCTTGTGAGTAGTCTCTCCCCAGCCCCCCTGTAAATCCCTTTCAGATACTTCAGAACTTCTGAAGATCTTAAGTAAACCCCCCCAAACCACAGGCTTATTTACAAGTAAATGAAAAGAACAGGATAGAAGATGAAATGGCCTCAAGTTGCACCAGAGGAGGTTCAGATTGGACAGTAGGAAAAAGGTCTTCACTGAAAAAAAGGTCTGTGAGGCACTGGAACAGGCTGCCCAGAGAAGTGGTAGACTCACACTGGAAATATTTAAGACGTGCAGATGTTTAGGGGGACAGTTCAGTGGTGGACCTGGCAGTGCTGGGTTAGCCATTGCAGCTGATCATCTTAGAGGTATTCTCCAATTTAAATGAGTCTATGAAAACATCCTAAAAACTTCAGTAATCTGACAAATTACTCCATTTTTTAAAAAGGATCTTGGTGCACTGTGTCACACTGGTTGAGTCTCCAAGGAGTTAGTCCACCTCCTTCACCACCAATAGATGGACTCTTTGCAAGATTCTCATATAATGCAAGAGCTTTTGTAACGCATGTGGCTGCAGCACAGATGTTTGCAGGCCCTCCTTTGCAGCTACCACTTGAACTAATAGCAGAAGCCAAGTCTGCTGGGGGAGGTATAGGCTGGATATTAGGAGGAAGTTCTTCACAGGGAGAGAGGCATTGGAACGGGCTGCTCAGGGAGGTGGTGGAGTCACTGTGCCTGGGAGTGTTCAAGAAAAGCCTGGATGGAGCACTTAGTGCCATTGGCTAGGGCTGGGTGATAGGTTGGACTGGATGATCTTGGAGGTCTCTTCTAACCTGGCTTATTCTATTCTATTCTATCCTACCCTATCCTATCCTATTCTATTCTATCCTATTCTATTCTATTCTATCCTATTCTTTTCTATTCTATCCTACCCTATCCTATCCTATCCTATCCTACCCTACCCCATCCTATCCCATCCTATCCTATCCTACTCTACCCCATCCTATCCCATCCTATCCTATCCTATCCTATCCCATCCTATCCTATCCTATCCTATCCTATCCTATCCTATCCTATCCTATCCTATCCTATCCTATCCTATCCTATCCTATCCTATCCTATCCTATCCTATCCTATCCTATCCTATCCTATCCTATCCTATCCTCACAGAATGGTCCCCTTTCTCCCCAGGCAGCAGTCACAGTGAAAGCTGATGGCACTGCCTGGAACTCAACAGTTTCTTTGAGCTGTTCTGTTACATCACTGAGCTATTCTGGTTGCTTTTGTGACAAGCAATCTTCAGAAAGAGTGTGGATGCATTTAACTGGCCTGTTTGCAGGTCATACACCAGGCAAAGACAGTTTACTCCAGTCTGACATAGAGAGCATGGAGCCTCTCACTCTAATTCAGATTCTCCCTTACAAGGTGTCTGGTAAACCAGAAGGAAGGTCAAATCCTCCCAGGACCCCATGGGTTTTTGGGGAGTCCTCAAAGTCAGCTGAAGCACTAACAGGCTTGATCTCTTGCTCTGTAGTGGCCCCTCTGCATGTGATGACCAGGACACCCAAGTGATGTGTGAGGTGAGGTGACCATTGACCTTTTCTCAACATTTGCTACAAGCAAGAGTGGGGATTTTTCTAGCAAAGAATACAACAGCATTAGACCACCTGTGATAACTTGCTAATATTTAACAGTGCTGTGCACAGAGCTAAAGAGACTGACTTTAGAATAGAATAGGATAGAAGTAGACTAGAATAAAATAGAGTAGAATAGAATAGAAAAGAAAATAAATAGAAATAGNTGGAATAGAATGGAATGGAATAGAATAGAATAGAATAGAATAGAATAGAATAGAATAGAATAGAATAGAATAGAATAGAATAGAATAGAATAGAATAGAATAGAATAGAATAGAATAGAATAGAATAGAATAGAATAGAATAGAATAGAATAGAATAGAATAGAATAGAATAGGCCAGGTTGGAAGAGACCTCCAAGATCATCCAGTCCAACCTATCACCCAGCCCTAGCCAATGGCACTAAGTGCTCCATCCAGGCTTTTCTTGAACACCTCCAGGGGTGGTGACTCCACCACCTCCCTGGGCAGCCCATTCCAATGCCAATCACTCTCTCTGGGAAGAATTTCTTCCTAACATCCCGTCTATGCCTCTCCTGGCACAACTTGAGATTGTGACCCCTACTTCTGTTGCTGGTTGCCTGGGAGAAGAGACCAACCCCACATGGCAACAACCTCCCTTTAGGTAGTTGTAGTCAGCAATGAGGTCACCCCTGAGCCTCCTCTTCTCCAGGCTAGACTTTGAATTCATACTTTCACTTCATTTTAAGAAGTGGGGGAGAAGAAGTTTGGGGGGAAATATTATATCCATATGGGAAAAAAGAAAAAAAAAAAAAAAAAAGGAGCAAATTAAAGGATATTTAGCTCCCATAAATATTGAAGGTAATTCCATTTTGGAAGTATTACAAAATCATGAATGGTGCAAGCTCATGATCTATGAAAAGCACTTTGCCACCTCACTAAATCAGAGCAGGCCAGGAGTGGTGTCCAGCAGTGATGGAGAAGTGTTGTCTGCCAGCCCTCTCCAGGAGCATGGCTGCTCTGTCTCTGCCCTGAAGCTCCTCTGGTGTGGTCTGGACCTTTCAGGAAATACCAGGATATGCCTCAAGCGAGCCATGGGAATGCTCTCTGCTGAGCACCTAAAATGCATTCCAAAGAATGTGTGGGAGTCTGTCAAACAGAGAAAAGCAAAATGTTTCTGAGTAAAGTTAAATTGTGTCTCTGCCGAGCAGCTTGCATATGGGATGCTGCTTTTTACCCAAGTCATCTCCCTACCTAAAAATGTTAGCTTCACCCCTCACAGGTCTGGAGCTGAAAATGGGCTTGTGCCCTAGGGGCAAGAAGTACCTAAAAGGAGTTTTCAATTTTTCTCATGACAGCCATGAAAAGATGAGAAATGTGTGTGCTTGTGGCACACACTTCTGACCTGCATGATTAGAGAGCAAAATGCCAAGTGTCTAGATCTTGACTTTGAATGGCATACCCCAAAGTCATGGTCAGCCTAAATAGGCCACAATTGGTCTGAACATGTCCTGGCTTGCCCAGACATGTTCCCCTGCTCCCTCTCCTTCTCCGCTTGGGAAGCAACCACAGGAAAGGCAAACAAAAGCTCTGGTTTCACCTAATATGGTCAAGCTTGGCTAACTGCCATTCTGCTTGGCTAATCTGTGTCATTGGTCAGGAGAGCCAACAGCATCCTGGCCTGGATCAGGAACAATGTGGCCAGCAGGACAAGGGAGGTTATTCTTCCCCTGTACTAGGCACTGGTCAGGCCACACCTTGAGCACTGTCTCCAGTTCTGGTCCCCTCAATTCAAGAAAGATGTTGAGGTACTGGAACGTGTTCAGAGAAGGACAAAGAAGCTGGTGAGGGGCCTGGAGCACAGCCCTATGAGAAGAGGCTGAGGGAGCTGGGGTTGTTTAGCCTGGAGAAGAGGAGGCTCAGGAGTGACCTCCACTTAAAGGGAGGTTGTAGCCAGGTGTTCAAGAAAGGACTTAGTGCCATGGTCTAGTTGATTGGCTAGGGCTGGGTGATAGGTTAGACTGGATGATCTTGGAGGTCTCTTCCAACCTGGCCTATCCTATCCTATCCTATCCTATCCTATCCTATCCTATGCTATCCTATCCTATGCTATCCTATCCTATCCTATCCAAAGGCCCATTAGACTGGGGCTGCATGGAGAAAAGAGATGAGCAGGTAACAGAAGGGGCTGCTGCTGCGATTGTTGTTTCTGCCTCATTCTGTGCTACTGCCTCATTGCATCCCACCTGCCCCTCTGCGAGTTTTCTGCTGAACTGGGAGTCAAGAGGAACAAGGTCAGAGACTGTGCTATACCTCCAGCTTCCTGAGAAAGAAAGCCTGGGAATACTCCAAAGCCTCCAATAGCTTTGAAAGCACCGATAGCAACCCATCCACGTGCTTTAGGTACTGAGACTACAATGCAGCCCCAAAAATCCAGAGAGGCTACTTTCTGAGTAAACACTCAAAAGCCTCTTTGCAAATCTTTAGCAAAATCCTGTAAATCCTTCAGTGAATCTGAGCACCTTCTGGCTCAGCAGCAGAAAGGAGCCTCTCGAGTCCCCTGGTGGGCAACTGAAACTAAGAACCTCTTTCCACTTTGAAGTGTAATATTTGTTATATTGATGCTAGTTATGTTTCTTAAGTGTTCCAACTTCTCTGTTTATCTCCCCCTGCACAACATTTTCATGATCCTGCGAAGAACCGATTACTATTAAAAACACTGGTTGGTAGTGAGTTTCTGAATAACAAAATTGACAAACTATATTTATTTTCAAAATACCATCTTGCACTCACATCTAACCTCCCTGGAGGTCTTCAAGGCCAGGCTGGATGAGGCCTTGAGCGACCTGATCTAGTGGGAGGTGTCTCTGCCTATGGCAGGGGCTTGGAACAGGATGATCTTTGAGGTCCCTTCCAACCTAAAGCATTCTATGATTCTATGATTCTTTCTTCTGTGGAGAAGGACTGGATTCTTTCTCCTTCCCTCTTCATCTCATCTTTTTATTTGCACAGTAGGCTTTGAAAACTCATGCAGTAACTGCAGTCTGCCTTGGCTCACCTTCGTCACGTTCCCAAATGCCAAATAATCTCATCTGTTTGGCTCAGTGCTCCCTCAGAGGCCTTGAATACCCCATCTGCTTTTTGGTAGGAAATCTACCTGTAATTCAATCTTGCATCTTCCAGTATCTGAAGGGTCCTACAGGAGGGCTGGGGAGGGACTATTCACAAGGTCTTGTAATGACAGGATGAGGGGGAATGGGTTCAAACTGGCAGAGGGGAGATTTAAGCAGGATGTTAGGAGGAAGTTCTTTGCAGTGAGGGTGGTGAGGCACTGGAACAGGTTGCCCAGGGAGGTTGTGGCTGCTCCCTCCCTGGAGGTGTTCAAAGCCAGGCTGGATGAAGCCTTGGTCGACCTGATCTAGTGGGAGGTGTCCCTGCCTACGGCACAGGGGGGTTGGAAATGGCTGATCTTTGAGGTCCCTTCCAACCTAAACCATTCTATGATTCTAAGAGGAAGAAACAGGAAGTTCATCCCCACTTTATAGAGGGTCTAGAGGGCTAAACACAACACCTGGGGGCAGGTCGGACCACCCCCAGGGAAGAGTCAGGCTCAAATTCCAGGTAAGCCCCTCTGGCAGGGCTTATCCCTTTACAATACAGAAGAAAATATAATATATATTTGTGACTAGGGTATTCCAACAAAAAAAACCCACTACCTTTCCAGTTACTTTCTTCCTGACAAGTAACAAGAGTTCCAACTCCAAAGCACTTCTACCTGGAGGGCTATACTAACTGGCCAGAAGCTCCCCAGCCAAGTTTTCTGACCATTTCCATTCACAGCTCCTCCTCTTGGATGTGTGCTGAGATATTCAGTACCAGCAGCACCAACTTCCCAAAGTATCTCTCAAAACCTGGACTTGCACAGCTTCTACTCCAGGTAGACACTGAACAATTTCAGACATTTAATTCGCACTGGAATCTGCTCCCAACTCCTACCTCCTGCTTTCGATGAATGAATGTGTAGAAGAGAGTTAGCTACAGCAGAGAGAAAGTAAAATAAACAAACTGATTTATAGCCTTTGGCTCTAACAAGGAGGAAGGGAGACAAGGCCAAGTCCCTGAAAGAACAGAGCAGAAGATGGCAACGTGTTTGTATAAATCATGACATTAAGGAAAGGCTGATTGGCAGTCACTAAATGCCACTGTGGGCTTATTTCCGTATTTCCCCCCCTCCTTTTAAGTTGCACTGATGTCCCTGCCTATGGCAGGGGGTTGGAACTAGATGATCTTTGAGGTCCCTTCCAACCTAAACCATTCTATGATTCTGTTTCCTCTTTAGTTAGGGAGAGTCAGCAGGAAGACTGGAAGCTGAAGGAAAAACTCAAGTAGTATGAGAGCCTAATGTTGCACATAACCTCAACACTGCACTTGTAAAAGGATATGAACAGCCCTTTTTTTTTATTATTATTACAAAAGAATCATAGAATTATAGAATGGTTTAGGTTGGAAGGGACCTCAAAAATCATCCAGTTCCAACCCCCCTGTGCCATAGGCAGGGACATCTCCCATTGGAACAGGTTGCTCAAAGCCTCATTCAACCTGGCCTTGAACACCTCCAGGGAGGGAGCAGCCTCAACCTCCCTGGGAAACGTGCCAGTGTCTCACCACCCTCACCGCAAAGAACTTCCTCCTAACATCCCATTTAAGTCTACCCTCTGCCAGTTTAAACCCATTACTACTCATCCTGTCATTACAAGACCTTGTGAATTGTCCCTCCCCAGCCCTGCTGTAGGCCCCCTTCAGATACTGGAAGGCTACTCTAAGGTCTCCTGGAAGCCTTCTCTTCTCCAGGCTGAAAAGCCCCAACTCTCTCAGCCTGCCCTCATATCAGAGCTGCTGCAGCCCTCTGATCATCTTTGTGGCCCTTCTCTGGACTCACTCCAACAGTTCCACATCCTTCTTGTGGTGGGGGCTCCAGAACTGCACACAGTACTGCACACAGTGCAAATTACTTACTTGCTTTGGTCTGATTTCTATCTTTTGTTTGGTGAAAATGTAAAAAAAAAGGGGGAAAAAAGGCTGAAAAGCTTTTTCATTTTGAGCTAAAAAAAAGTTAGACAAAAGCACAAAAGATACCAATCTTATTAATAAAACAACCAAAATATAAACCAAAGCACTTTTAGCACTTAATAATTATCTCTGATAGCTGCACTTTTAAAAGTATGGGGAGAGAATCTAAGCTACCCTTTCCTTTTTTCCCTGGTGAGACCTAGATGGATGTTCTTTCCCTTGCCTCCCTTTTCTGTGGAGCAGCATGGTGTGGTAGCATAAGGAATGAGGAGGTTTGTGATGTCCTGATTTCACGTTTCTTACTGACATTAATCCTCTGTCAAAAGTCCAAGCAGCTCAAGGATTCCTCAAGCAGTTGAAAAATTTAAGAAACTGCACTAGTAAGGATTAACCCTGTCCTTCAACCAACACATTTCTTCTCCTAAATCAACAAACAAAAAGGAAAAAAAAAATGATGGCTGCAAGAAAAGAATCTTTAACAGTAGAGAACGGACCAAAAGTTAAGTTCATAGAATCACAAAATCTTAAATGGTTTAGGTTGGAAGAGACCTCAAAGATCATCCAGTTCCAACCCCCCTGTGCCATAGGCAGGGACACCTCCCACTAGATCAGGTCGCTCAAGACCTCATCCTGCCTGGCCTTGAACACCTCCAGGGAGGGAGCAGCCACAACCTCCCTGGAAAACCTGTGCCAGTGTCTTGCCACCCTCACTGGAAAGAACTTCCTCCTAACATCCCATTTAAACCTCCCCTCTGCCAGTTTGAACCCATTCCCCCTCGTCCTGTTATTACAAGACCTTGTGAACAGTCCCTCCCCAGCCTTCCTGCAGGCCATCTTCAGATACTGGAAGATTACTATAAGGTCTCCTCAAAGCCTTCTCTTCTCCAGGCTGAAAAGCCCCAATTCTCTCAGCCTGTCCTCACAGCAAAGCTTCTCCAGCCCTCTGATCATCTTCGTGGCCCTCCTCTGGACCCTCTCCAGCAGTTCCATGTCCTTCTTGTGCTGGGGGCTCCAGAACTGCACACAGTACTCCAGGTGGGGTCTGATGAGAGCAGAGTAAAGGGGCAGAATCCCCTCCCTTGCCCTGCTGGTAATGCCTCTCTTGCTGCAGCCCAGCACACAGTTGCTGTCTGGGCCACGTGTGCACATTGTTGGCTCATGTTGAGCTTCTCATCCACCCAGACCCCCAGGTCCTTTTCCTCAGGGCTGCTCTCCAGCCACTCACCACCCAGCCTGGATTTGTGCTTGATTTGTTCATCTTAGCAAATTGCAGAAATGGTCTAAAATGGAATCAGACAATACAGTAAAGACAACTTTGCACTCAAAGGGTCAAGTGCACCTCACCACTGTGAGCCACTGATCCTTACCCATCTTCTCCCATGCTATTCATGTCTACTGACCCTGAGTGTACCTAAAGTTGCCCCTTCCAGGCTGAAAAGTCCTCAACTGCTTGGCCATTCTCTGTACAGCTGCCACTGAATTATGCAGCAGTACAGCACTGCTTTGCTTTCTTCTCTGCCCTTTCCAACTAAATCTATTTGGGGTTTGTCCACTACTGAGCTGGTGTCATCATTTCACAGCTCTGCAAGAAGGACCACAAGATGTGAAACGTGGTCCTTCATTCTGACAGGAAAAGGCAGTAAATGCTGAGGCACTCTGGAGCATCATCAGCTTTTCTTGCTCTCTATCACCTGTAGAAGGTTGTGGAGACTCATTGCTCTACTTAGAGTCAAATCAGCTGCTCGAGCGTATCTCAAAGGATCTGCATACTCTGTGCTGTGGTTCACGCAAAGAACACTGTCATGCTATTGCAGAAAAGATAAACATCCTATCACCACTGAAAAATGTCACTATCACAGCTGTAAAACTTGCTGGGTACTCTGCTTTATTCAGGATCAGGAAGCATCAGCTCAAGGACCATGACCTGTGAAAACAAAAAAAATCTAAAGTCTAGAAAATATGATATTGGAGGAAAGCTAGAAAGAAATGAGTTTGTTTAGTCTAGAGAAGGAAAAAAAAAGTGGAAAACTACATGATAAGCTGTTAAATATTACAAGGCTGCTGCAAAAGAGAAAGATACTATCTCCGCATCCCCGATGAATAGAATTAGTAGCCCTGGACCTAAAATGCAGCAAAGGAAACTGAAACACTAGAAAAAGGTATCTTATGATTGGGATTATGCTTGAGAAACTCAACATGAGCCGACAGTGTGCACACGCAGCCCAGACAGCCAACTGTGTCCTGGGCTGCATTAAGAGAGGCATTACCAGCAGGGCAAGGGAGGGGATTCTGCCCCTTTACTCTGCTCTCCTCAGTCCCCACCTGGAGCACTGTGTGCAGCTCTGGAGCTGGACATGGAACTGTTGGAAAGGGTCCAGAGGAGGGCAATGAAGATGATCAGAGGGCTGGAGCACCTCTGCTATGAGGACAGGCTGAGGGAGTTGGGGCTTTTCAGCCTGGAGAAGAGAAGACTTTGAGGAGACCTTATAGCAACCTTCCAGTATCTGAAGGGGGCCTACAGGAGGGCTGGGGAGGGACTGTTCACAAGGTCTTGTAATGACAGGATGAGGGGGAATGGGTTTAAACTGGCAGAGGGGAGATTTAAACAGGATGTTAGGAGAAAGTTCTTTCCAGTGAGGCTGGTGACACACTCAATGGGTTACCCAGGGAGGTTGTAGCTGCTCCCTACCTGGAGGTGTTCAAGGCCAGGCTGGATGAGGTCTTGCGTGTCCTGATCTAGTCGGAGGTGTCCCTGCCTATGGCAGGGGGTTGGAACTGGCTGATCTTTAAGGTCTCTTCCAACCTAAACCGTTCTATGATTCTATGATTATTGCACATTAAAATCAATTTCCTGGACATGGATTACAGAACTTGTGTCAGCTGCGTTTGCTTATGATTTCATTGCATTGTTTTCAAGAATAAATTTACATTAAGCACGGGTTAGCCATAGCTGTGCCTATGGAAAATGAGACAGATGACATTTGGAAAGCTCTGCATAGGTCTATTTCTTTTAAAGCTATCTTCACACTGGGCTGACATTTCTAGGAGGTGACCAGTTTGCTGCCGTCAGAAACCAAGAGCTATCCTCGTTGCTTCTTTAAGTATTTACCTTCCTATATGGGAATCCCATTTCAGTACAAACACAACTGCAGACAAGCAGCACATGGATTTCTTGCAAGCCTGCTGCCTGCCAAGACTGCTTTCTGTTTGTACCCTGCACCTTTGTGATAAACAGGAAGAGGCGTAAAGTTTAACCTTTCTGCAGCTATTACTATCCTGTGGGGCTCATGCACCACCAAGGCACAAAATCCAAAGACTGCATTCATGTCAGCTCGGTGCCTTCTGCTAACTAGCTGCACTCTGACACGCCCCAAAATTGCCCTGAACACCTTACATATACAATGCAAATCATCGTTAAGGTGGCTGGAAAGCTTTGAGAGAAAACTGTACATAAATTAAGGCAACAAGAGATCAGTCTGCCTGCTCTAGAAAAATCCTCAGAATTCCTGACCGGTTCTCCAAACATTCCAGACGCAAAAACGCACGTGCACACATGAAAAAGAACAAGGAGCTTGGTTGAAAGGTTGGCTTGCTTTAGGGGAAAAAAAAAAAAAAAACCAAACCCAAAAAAACCCCCAAGCTATAAAATTCAGAGAAGGCAGAAACTTTGTCCTGACCTGCCTCATGGTGCAGCACATAAAGAAATTTGTCATTGTTCACCAAACCCTCTAACAGCAAAACACAACTGTGCAAGGGTGAAGAAGCTGACTTCCAGACGGTGCAGTTTTAAAACCTAACAGAGTTTCAATATCACAGTTTGTTTTTCAGGTGTTACTGTCAAAGATGCAAGACTGAATTACAGGTAGATTTCCCACCAAACAGCAGGTGAGGTGTTCAAGGCCTCTGAGGGAACACTGAGCCAAACAGATGAGATTACTTGGGATTTGGAAACGAGATGAAGGTGAGCCAAAGCAGACTGCAGTTACTGCATGAGTTTACAAAGCCTTCTGTACAAGTAAAAAAATGAGATGAAGAGGGAAGGAGAAAGAGTCTAGTCCTTCTCCACAGAAGAAAGAGTTAGCACACATGGAAGATGCCAGCCAGAGACTCTGCCAGTTGGGAAATCCCAGGCACAAATAAAGGTTAGGCAGTGACTGGCTGGAGAGTAGCCCTGCAGAGAGGGACTTTGAGGTGATGGTGGACAAGAAGCTCAACATCAGCAAGCAGTGTGCACTTGCAGCCCAGAAAGCCAACCAGAGCCTGGGCTGCATCAAAAGTGTGGCCAGCAGGTCAAGGGAGGTGATTCTGCTCCTCTACTCTGCCCTGGTGAGACCCCACCTGGAGTACTGCATCCAGTTCTGGAATCCCTAGTACAAGAGGGATGTGGACATGCTGGAGTGTGTCCAGAGAAGGACCACAAGGATGATCAGAGGGCTGCAGCACCTCTCCTATGAGGACAGACTGAAGGAGTTGGGGCTGTTCAGTCTGGAGAAGAGGAGGCTCCAAGGTGACCTTCTTGTGGCCTTCCAGTATCTGAAGGGGGCTACCAAAAAGCTGGGGAGGGACTTTTTAGGCTATCAGGTAGTGAGAGGACTAGGGGGAATGGAGCAAAGCTGGAGGTGGGGAGATTCAGATTGGATGTGAGGAGGAAGTTGTTCAGCATGAGAGTGGTGAGAGGCTGGAATGGGTTGCCCAGGGAGGTGGTTGAGACCCGTCCCTGGAGGTGTTTGCAGCCAGGCTGGATGAGGCTGTGGGCAGCCTGATCTAGGGTAAGGTGTCCCTGGGCATGGCAGGGGGGTTGGAACTAGATGATCCTTCTGATCCCTTCCAACCCTGATTCTATGGATTCAGTATTGCAGGCTCCTTCTGCAGGGGTGTTTCTATGAAGACCACTAAGAATTTTACTATTCTTCGCATGCTTTGAAATCTGAAAATTGGTCTAAGTAGGATAATCTCAGGATAGAAATATGCATTAAATAACGTGGTAGGGCAAAACTAGATCAGAGACTTTTGAACCAGCGAAGTGCAATTTGGTGTGCTTCTGCCATAAGAGTGTTGGCAGCTCAGGACTCAAACATGCCAGTGGAGGCAGGAATCAGCAGTGGGGTGGGGAGGGTTGCTGGCAGTGGCATGGCTGTGGATTAACTTTGGTCTGCAATCAGAAGAGAGAGACCAGTAAGGTGGCTTAATAGAAGCAAGGTGCATTTAGACACACCGGTAAATTGATACTTATGATGAAAGACAAGAGGTCAGTGTTGGGATCTGCAGTCTTATGGAATGTATATTAGGTCTTCACCAGAAAAAAAAAAAAAAACAGATACTCTGCCTCTTTTGGGATGCACTGGTGCAAAGTAGCAATTAACCTAGATGTCTGCTCTCCTGTTCTTTTTCGATAGAAACAACAACCTCCTTCCTCTCCCAGAGAAATAGGAGCAGGAGCCTAATTGTGCTAGATCACAGAATCAGTCAGGCTTGGAAGGGACCACACAGATCATCTAGTTCCAACCCCCCTGCCCACAGCCTCAGCCAGCCTGGCTGTAAACACCTCCAGGAACAGGGCCATACGTCTCCCCACCTCCAGCTTTGCTCCATTCCCTGCAGTCCTGTCACTCCCTGATAGCCTAAAAAGTCCCTCCCCAGCTTTTCTGTAGGCCCCCTTCAGATCCTGGAAGGCCACAATAAGGTCACCTGGGAGCCTCCTCTTCTCCAAACTGAACCCATTCCTCCATCTAGAACAAAGAGCACATCCAATATCTGTGCATGTGTCTCAAGACAGCTGAAAATAAATTAGTACATACATAGGGAAGAGGATGACGATGCAAAAATATCTTTCTACCATCAGCTAGACCAAAAATGCCTGCATTGTTTAAGACAGTCAAACATAAGCACAGGACAGACATGAGTGCTCTGTTGACACAGGGCACAGGAGAACCAGCATCAAAGGAAAGGGCTCCTGAAGCTAATTAACAAATAGGTACAAAAGACAAATGAGTATGACCTTATGATACAGCCAGCCGAAGATGAAACTAAGGTCACTGACATTTTAAATGGTTTAAGCTCCCCAACAGCTCTGTTATGGAAGCCCAGGAAGAGAGGAAAGTAAGTGCAAAACAAGGACTTGAGGTGAACCTTGGTCAGTTTGTGAAAGGATTTTTATGGTTCGGTGTTGGTATAAGCAGGGGATTTGACTTCATAATTCATTCAGTTCCTGAGTGCCTGATGTTCTGTCATGTCTAGCATACTGCTCTTATCCTGCTCAAAAAAAACTTCCTGGGGCAAAAACTTGCTGCATCAGTCCTACTGGAGTGAGGATGCTGGCATAAGAAATGTCAATGTTTCAAGTAGTGTTACTGAAACAGGTGTAAAGGGTTAACCCCTCCTAAGGAGTGGTCTGAACCTGACCTCATGTCCTCCTGACTCCCTAGGGGTGGTCCGAACCTGATCCCAGGTTCTCCTGACTCCTCCTTGGGGGTGGTCTGAATCTGAAACCAGGTGCAGTGGTTAGCCCACTCCCACATCTTGTCTTGGAGAGGAACTTTCTGTTTCATTCTCTGCTTGCCTCACCAGCCAGCATCATCCTGGTTCCTGCTGCTCCTGCTTTGCTATGTGGCCAGCCAAACAGGTGGTAGGAGCAACCACCTCCATCCACTTCCATCCAATCTGGTTGTATACATATTTAATATTTTGTTTCCCTTCCCTATATTTTTGTAACTCCTCTTACCTAAAAATACCTTTTATTTATGGTTAAAGTTTTTTTTTTCTTTTACCTTCCAAATCGAATCAAGACTGTTCTCTGGGTGTTTTACCTCTTTTCACTCTCTACATCTAATTCCTTTCTTTCCAAAGGGTAGGGAGAGGGGAAGGCATTCTATTATTTTATGGTTCTGTTAGGCTTTGGGGCTCCAAGAACCAACACAACAGGTCAGTTGTTCTGAGCAAAAATACTCTCCAATTTGTCCAAGCTCATTTATTTCCAGAATGATCAATGCCATAGCAATGCCTTATAGCAACCTTCCAGTATCTGAAGGGGGCCTACAGGAAGGCTGGGGAGGGACTGTTCACAAGGTCTTGTAATGACAGGACGAGAGGGAATGGGTTCAAACTGGCAGAGGGGACATTTAAATGGGATGTTAGGAGGAAGTTCTTTGCAGTGAAGGTGGTGAGACACTGGAACAGGTTTCCCGGGGAGGTTGTGGCTGCTCCCTGGCTGGAGGTGTTCAAGGTTAGACTGGATGAGGTCTTGAGCGTCCTGACCCAGTGGGAGGTGTCCCTGCCTATGGCACAGGGGGGCTGGAACTGGATGATCTTTGAGGTCTCTTCCAACCTAAACCATTCTATGATTCTACGATTTCAGACTCTAAACAATACAGGACCAAAAAAGTTCTTTTAAGATGATATGCAAAGCATACACCACGGCATTAAGAGAAGTACTATCAGCTCTTCTGGTTTTCTTACATGTAGTCCAATATTCCGAATGGTTCTACAGGACATAGTTCCACATATCACACCCTTGGGAGAATCTCAGCTTTCATGTTTCAAAAAAGAAAACAACACACCACAGCAAACGAAGAATGTTTTCCTAGCCTTATAGTTGGAAATGAGACCTCAATAACTAAGGCTCAGAAACCTGAGGGGGAAGAGAAAGAAACCATTCTTTTCAAACTGTATGCACCTCCTGACCGAGTCATTATTACTGACTACTCGCAGGTTGCAACTCCCTACAGTGACTTTAAGGTGTTCCAGAGAAAGCCTTCCCAGTCAAAATGCAGGCAAAGGCCAAGCTGCTCTCAGACACAAACAGGAAATGAAAGTAAAACTCCTGGGCTGCATTAAGTATTAGCAGCAGGGCAAGGGAGGGGATTCTCCCCCTTTACTCTGCTCTCCTCAGACCCCACCTGGAGTACTGTGTGCAGTTCTGGAGCCCCCAACGCAAAAAGGACATGGAACTGCTGGAAAGAGTCCAGAGGAGGGCCACAAAGATGATCAGAGGGCTGGAGCAGCTCTGCTATGAGGACAGGCTGAGAGAGTTGGGGCTTTTCAGCCTAGAGAAGAGAAGGCTTCGAGGAGACCTTATCATAGCCTTCCAGTATCTGAAGGGGGCCTACAGGAGGGCTGGGGAGGGACAATTCACAAAGTCTTGTGATGACAGGACGAGGGGGAATGGGTTCAAATTGGCAGAGGGGAGATTTAAACGGTATGCTAGGAGGAAGTTCTTTCCAGTGAGGGTGGCGAGGCACTGGCACAGGTTGCCCAGGGAGGTTGTGGCTGCTCCCTCCCTGGATGTGTTCAAGGCCAGACTGGATGAGGTCTTGAGTGTCCTGATCTAGTCGGAGGTGTCCCTGCCTATGACAGGGGGTTGGAACTGGCTGATCTTTAAGGTCTCTTCCAACCTAAACCATTCTATGATTCTATGATAAGTGAGGAGAAAAGAAGCCTGGAGAAGCTATTGCATCAATAGCTGCCTACAGCACACAAGACAGGCAGATAATTGCACGCAAAGAAACAAAGAGAAGTAAATTGCTCAGCTTCTTCCTCTACCACATAAATTGATGCACAAAGATGATCGCACAGATAGTCCTTTGTCATGTCTCCAATTTATACTTTTTTTTTTTTTAAAGTAATCACAATGTGGGTTTGCCATAAAAACCATCACAGCAATGACAATATCAAATCAAGCCTCCAGTTGTGTCGAGAAAGCAGGAAAATATCAACTAGAAATTGAGAGCGAAATCTGCAGCGAAAACAAAAAAATGAAAGGGCTGAAAGCATGGGAGATGCTGGGCAAGCACAGCTCTCTCCAAACGTTTTAGAACTGGACAAGACTTTTTGCTTAGAATCCATTCTGAATTTTCCCTGTTCAGAAGATGGACATAGAATCATAGAATGGTTTAGGTTGAAAGAGACCTCAAAGATCATCCAGTTCCAACCCCCCACCATAGGCAGGGACACCTCCCACTAGATCAGGACACTCAAGACCTGTGTTGGTTTGAGCTAATTGGAGGATTTGAGTGAGAAATTAGACTATTGGCTGAGAGAGAGTTAAACACATGGTGTCACTTCACCGAGTTTCACTGAGAAAGGAAAAAAAGGTTGTTTTAAGAGATGTTCTCAAAACAATGAGATTAGGCAGTCTGCTTTGGTCTGTGCTGGCTCCGGCCGCTCTCTTCTTTTGTCTCTTGGTCTTGCTGGCTAATTCAGAGTAAAATCACTAAAACTACTAACTTCTCCTATTACTAATCTCTGGCCGATCTTCAGCTTATCTGCAGCATCAATTGGTGGTGAGATAAAGCTGGGGAAAGGGGGAAAGGTGGTAGGGGGAGTTTGGTTACCCTCTCTTGGGGATTTTGGTCTCCAGGAGGGGTGTGGTGTGTGTATTACCTTTTTTACTGTATATTTCTGTAAGTATCTGTTATATCTTGTAAATATTTGCTTGTATATTTGCATTGCTGTAAATATAAAGCTTCATTTATTAACTTCCAGTGTCCTGAGTTTTAGCCGGGGTTTATAAAAGGTGGGGGGGCAGGTAACTGCTTAATGCACTACAAGACCTCATCCAGCCTGGCCTTGAACACCTCCAGGGAGGGAGCAGCCACAACCTCCTAACTGAACTGACATCCTAACTGAGGAAAAAAAAAAACAACAACAAAAAAACACCAAACCAGCGAGGCTGGAAATGTTCTCCATTGCACAAATTCCTAATGCTTAAACAATTTACCTTGGCATGCTCCTTCTTGTAGGAAGTTGTTCAAGAAACAGTAGTATGATTTTCAAACCTACCTTGTAGTCAAAGCAGTGGAATTCACCAGACCAAAAAAACAAGTTAGTTTGGTTTTATTTTTTTTCCCCTCTGTGAACTGCAACAGGATAATAAAGCTTGTGCCATCTCCCAGGTACAACCATCTGATGGATGTTTGCACAACGTATGCAGGGGGGAAAAACCACTATCATAGAATCATAGAATGGTTTAAGTTGGAAGGGGCCTCAAAGATCATCTAGTTCCAACCCCCTGCCATAGGCAGGGACAACCTCCCAGGTACATCCTGGTACAACCATCTGATAGACATTTGCACAATGTATACAGGGGGGAAAAAAATCACTATCATAGAATGGTTCAGGTTGGAAGGGACCTCAATGATCATCTAGTTCCAACCCTCCACCATAGGCAGGGACACCACCCACTAGAAATTAATCCTGACCACTGCTAAAGCCCTTGACTAAAGCTCCAGTTCCACCTGAAGCCTCTATCATACTAGGGTGTACAACATGCTTGTATTTTAATTAAGATGAATCATCGAATCATAGAATGGTTTAGGTTGGAAGAGACCTTAAAGATCAGCCAGTTCCAGCTCCCCTGTGCCATAGGCAGGGACATCTCCCACTAGATCAGGTCGCTCAAGACCTCATCCAACCTGGCTTTGAACCCCTCCAGGGAAGGAGCAGCCACAACCTCCCTGGGCAACCTG
>VWZI01015781.1:443669-457815 GCA_013396835.1 Psilopogon haemacephalus | reverse complement strand
AAAAAAAAAAAAAAAAAAAAAAAAAAAAAAAAAAAAGGATGCTGCTGGTTTATGCATTCGAGATTTATGTAAGTCACTGAAATAAATAGGGAATATTATTAGCTACTCAAGTAAATGGTTATGGTGAAGATGAGTGGAATAAAAAAAAAAAAAAACAAAAACCAAAACAAACCCATCCCAAACATACCAACAAACCAGCCCACAAATATGCCTTCTCCTTCAGTACCCCTGATAAAGAAAGCACTTTCCCTACAGCTGTGGGAAAGAAAACAAGGCATAATGGTGAAAGTTAAAAGTACACTTCTTTGGGCTGTTATCAAAGGCAGCTAAAGCACACGGACAAAGTGCAGGCTGAGTGGTCCCAAGTTCCAAACCAAAGAAATGCTGCAGGCATATATTCATCATCCGGCGTTTGTATTTGCTCCTGACTGTGACAAAGAGCAGGGAACATTGCTGATCCACTACTTTTGTCCCGGCAGCGAGGCTTAATTGCCTGAACCGCGTTCAGCCTTTATAGAAAGCATCAGTAAGTTCACTCCTACCATTGATATTCTCCCAGTGACTCCCCTCGGGCAACCCAATATTAAGTAGTTTTCGGTGAGGAGCCCTGCTAGTTGCTGCAGAAATCCTGCCACACCCGGGAGTTTTCCATACCCTCGGTGTGTGGGTGGAACAAAGCAGCGAGTGACCTTGTAACCCAGCATCTTCACGGCCCCATCAGAGAGCCACAAAAGAAGTAACTTACTCTCTGCCTCAGCCTGGAATTCAGCCTATTCACTGGATTTTCTTTGCATCATCCGGTTTTGGTTTGTTTTCTCCTCCTTTTGTTTGCCCACCTATGTTTGTCTAACCACACAGATGGCCTAGGCAACCAATACAGCATTCGAACACTCCATCAACATTTGCTTGCAGTTTACATCTGTCACTGAGACCTTCTCCGTGGTTTGCTTCAACTTCTCGACAGTTTAAAAACTCATTCCACAAAGGTATTCAACTTTTCACTCCAGACATTCTGGAAGTAGACATGCTAGGTGTGACAGTTCAAGAAACCTCTCCGTTACAGTGACAAACTGCAGTCACTTACCCCTTGTCTAATCTTACTTTTAACAAAATAATCACCTGGGTAAGGTAAACTGGAACGTGGTGAAAGCACACAGCCTAAAAAGTGAAAGCTTTGGAATGCACTGGCAAATATACCTTGAAGACCACAATGTAATGAGTAATCTTCACCATCAGCTATTTCTGCTATCTGACAATCTGTACTAAGTCTACCCTCCAATACATCAGCAAAGCCACTTCTTTCAACTTAAGTATGATTGAAAAAAAATAACAAAAAACGATGTCTGAAGCTACCAAATAAAGTTTCCTTTAAAAATATAAAAATAAAAATAAAAGAATGGAATCACAGAATCAACCAGGTTGGAAGAGACCTCCAAGATCATCCAGTCCAACATTCTGGAAGTAGACATGCTTGGTGTGACAGTGAAAGAAATATACTTTGAAGACCATAATGTAATGAGTAATCTTCACCATCAGCTATTTCTGCTATCTGACAATCTGTACTAAGTCTACCCTCCAATACATCAGCAAAGCCACTTCTTTCAACTTAAGTATGATTGAAAAAAAATAACAAAAAACAATGTCTGAAGCTACCAAATAAAGTTTCCTTTAAAAATATAAAAGTAAAAGAATGGAATCACAGAATCAACCAGGTTGGAAGAGACCTCCAAGATCATCCAGTCCAACCCAGCCCTAGCCAATCAATTAGACCATGGCACTAAGTGCCGCATCCAGTCCTGTCTTGACCACCTCCAGGGATGGCAACTCCACCACTTCCCTGGGCAGTTCACTCCAATGCCAATCACTCTTTCTGGGAAGAACTTCTTCCTAATATCCAGCCTAGACCTCTCTCCGCACAACTTGAGACTATGTCCCCTCCTTCTGTTGCTGGGTGCCTGGGAGAAGAGATCAATCCCACCTGGCTACAACCTCCCTTCAGGTAGTTGTAGACAGCAATGAAGTCACCCCTGAGACTCCTCTTCTTCAGGCTAAACACCCCCAGCTCCCTCAGCCTCTCCTCACAAGGCCCCTCACCAGTTTTGTCTCCCTTCTCTGGACATGTTCCAGTACCTCAGTATCTCTCTTGAATTGAGGGGACCAGAACTGGACACAGTAATCAAGATGTGGCCTGACCAGTGCTGAGTACAGGGGCAGGATAACCTCCCTTGTCCTGCTGGCCACACTGTTCCTGATCCAGGCCAGGATGCCCTTGGCTCTCTCGGCCACCTGGGCACACTGCTGGCTCATGTTCAGCACCTATCTACCAGCATCCTCAGGTCCCTCTCTGCCTGGCTGCTCTCCAGTCATTCTGTCCCCAGCCTGTAGCACTGCCTGAGGTTGTTGTGTAGAACCCTACATTTAGCCTTGTTAAATCTCATCCCACTGGCCTCTGCCCACCCATCCAGCCTGTCCAGGTCCCTCTGCAGGGCCCTCCTACAGACTGACACCTGCTTCTAACTTGTTATCTGCAAACTCATTACCCATGGCAGAGGGGTTGGAACCAGATGATCCTTGTGGTTCCTTTCAACTCTGACTGATTCTATGATGGACTCAATCCCCTCGTCCAGGTCACCAACAGATACTGAACAGGATGGGGCCCAGCACTGATCCCTGGGGCACACCACCAGCGACTGGTCACCAACTGGATGTGGCACCAGCTGTAATAAAATCCCAGAAAACATGTTCACTACCCTTCCGATTTTTTCCAAATAGTTATTCTTCTAAAACAAATTTCCTCATCCTACCTTAAGAGTAGTTTAAAAAAAGTTAAAGCCCACAACCCCATCTAATTCAGGATACTCTTACATTTCCCTGTCTAAACAGAAAAAGTGAAGGACTGCTTTAGTTGAGTATCCCTTGATCTCAGTGACAAGAGAAGAAGCAGATTTTCCTTATCCAAAGGAAAAAATCAATGCTGTTAGCCAAAAGGGGAACTTCCCACAAGTATTTATGGGTGCTCTTTGGGCAAGCATTCAAACAGACTCCAGACAACCATGCAGTGAGAAAACAGCACAATATCATCCCACATTATCTCAACTCTGTAACACTCATGGCTCAGCCCTCTTGAACCATACCTTTCCTTCCTGTTGGACAGTTTTCTTTTCCTGGACTGCAGACTAAGTGTACTTGGCAATGAGGTTCACAAGCAACATGACTGTGAAACCTGCACATTCTCACAGCAATGCTGTGTAAACATCACTCTCTACACTTAAGCCTATAAACAAGCAAAGAAAAGATTTTCAAAGATGATCAGCACTTTGCTGAATTCAACAGAAACTATTGGAACCTGTCTTCTGAACAGATCAGGTCACTCATGCTACCACACTTACTGTCTAATAATTACTTCTGAAAACTCTCAGCACATATTTTGCCACAGCAACAGCCAGATGCATGCCCTGCAGTAGTGGTTTTCATTTTAGTACCTTGGCCAGTCATGAAGCGAATCCAGTTGGCAGCCCCAAGCTTTAGAGGCAACAAACAAGGTCCACTCCCATCAACTTTTATTAGCTAATCTTTGAAAAATAGCATCCCTACTTACAGGGATTAGAAGCTCCCATACCAAGGATAGGAATTACGGAGTTAAAAAAACCCCAAAAGCAGCTCTAGCAGAAACACAAAGGCTGATATGCAGCAATATGAACAATTTGGTTCCAAACCTGCCTGTGGCCAGCTCAGCTTTGGAGAATCTGTTGGTTAGGATGAGCTTTCATCACATGGCTACTTACTACTTCTTTTGATACCAAGAGCTTACTTAATGCTGCAAACTTTGCCTGCTTTGCCTACTGTTATCACTCACCAAAAGCTGTCATGGGCATTTCTTGAAATGCACGTGAAGTGCCTATTGTCTGATGAAGTGATCCAAGAATTCATTGGCTTGTCTGCCTAGCACTAAGGAAAATTCTTGCCTAAGGATGTGAGTGAGACTGTGCTGGGTCAGATCAGAGTTCAAACCCTCTTTTCCAAAAATAGCAATAAATGGATACCCAAGGTAAAGCCAAGAACAGGGCAAATAGACAAAATATTTCTCCCTAACGTTCACACAGCTTTCAAGCATTTTCAGCTGAGTGGATTTCCTGAGCTTAGAATCACAGAATCATACAATCAATCAGGTTGGAAGAGACCTCCAAGAGCATCCAGTCCAACCTATCACCCAGTCCTAGCCAACGGCTATCCAGTCTTTTCTACCTTTGCCTATCTGCTGCATTAACAGATGGTGAGATAAGATAGGGGGGAAGGTGGTAGCAGTGGTTAGAAACCCCTCTTAGGGATTTTGATCTGTGGGAGGGCTGTGGTGTTTCTGTATTACCTTTTAACTGTATATATCTGTAAATATCTGTTATACATTGTAAATATCTGCTTGTATATTGTGCATAGCTGTAAACATAAAGCTTCATTTATTAACTTCCAGCCGACTGAGTCCTAGCCTGGGTCATTTCTAAGGGTGGGAGGGCAGGTAACTGCTAGACCACCACACTACCTCAAGCCACCTATTCTCACCTGCTAGGTGAGTAACTACCCCTTTTCTGCCTGGTAGACCACTTAGCCACTTCTAAGATCAGTTGCCACCACTTAAGGAGTCCAGCCTCCTCCCACGTTCACAGAAATGCTTGGGAACTGCAGATGGCTGGAAAGTCTCAGATTTACTAGATATGACTGAAAAATATCTCTCTCACAATGTAGCTCCCAGCAGGATCACCAGAAAAGATGCATCTGTAAAGAACCGAAGGACCATACACATGCAAGCCCCAGATGACTTCTGGGAAACTGCACGGGCAAAGAAAACGCAGCATGCTTGGGAAGTGGTGTAGGCTTACAGTCGACGAAGAACATCCACGGACTGCAGTTATCGGAGGCTTCAAAGAGATCCTCTCTTGCTCGTTTGAGCTGGCCAATGTCCTTCATCAGCTGCACACAAGGGGTAAAATGACGTATTTCATAAGGACGTGAATTCTGGCCAGCCACAAATGACAAACAGCCACGTTACTCCTCTTCACCCACTAGACAGTGTGGGAATAAAGCTCAGACACAGGACGACTGCCTCTGTAGCAATGTCCTGTGGCTGTCAAAGAGTTGGCACGTAAACAACTCAGCCGCAGGAAGAAGAGAAGTGCTACTGCAACCCTGGCCAACTGAGTAATGTCAGAGTCTCAGCATGACAGCAGAAATGTAGGTGACCATAGAGACACTCTCCCATTCCACTTTCTGTGCAGCTTTACTTGGAGGTTCACATGTTGTCTCTACTCTGGGAAGCAGCTAATATGTATGTTTTGCTCCAGCAATATTGACTCCAGACCCAGGCTTGTGTGGAGAGTTGTGGTGGTTTGAACTAATTGGAGGATCTGAATGAGAAATTAGACTATAGGCTGAGAGAGGAAAACAGACGATGCTACTTCACTCATAGCTTTACTGAGAAAGAAAAAAAAAATGTTTTAAGAGTTGTAACCCAAATATAGATAAATTAGACTGCTTCAGACCTCTCTGGGCTGTGGTAGCTCTCGCATGGCTCTTTTCTCCCTGCCTCACATAGCCAAAGCTGAATAATTTCACTAACTTATTTTCCTGCTGCTAATACGCCCCTGTCTGATCTACCTCTGCCTATCTGCTGCATGAAACAGATGGTGAGATAAGACTGGGGAAGAAGGAAAGGTGGTAGGGGTGGTTAGAAACCCTTCTAAGGGACTTTGATCTCTAGGAGGGCTGTGGTGTTTCTGTATTACCCTTTTCACTGTATATATCTGTAAATATCTGTTATACATTGTAAATATCTGCTTGCATATTGAGCAAAGCTGTAAATATAAAGCTTCATTTATTAATTTCCAGCCGACAGAGTCCTAGCCTGGGTTATTTCCAAGTACGTGGGGGGGGGCAGCTAACTGCTAAACCACCACAGAAGTGTTGACAAATTACCTCTGGTAGAAACTGAAATAATTCAGCCAATTAACTGAGACAAGATTAGCTAGTAGGTCTGGGGAAATGCTACGAATAAGCTGTGTGCAACCACACATGTTTTTACTCAGTTATGTGACAGTGGGACATGTCTTACTTCAAGCATGAAGGCTACATCAAATCAGATAAGTCCCACCTAAAACAAAACCCAGTAACACACTTCCCACAAAAGGAAAATAACTTTGTCCTAAGTGGAACAGACTGACTGAAGAGCTTCACAATTAATGCCTGAAGGAGCAAGAATTTACTTGCTTGCTTTGAAGAAAATCCTACTGCTCTGCTTTTACTAAGTGTATTGGTAAATGACAATGTGGTTCTTGTTCAGATGCTGCCTCAGTAACGTCTGTAAGGGTAGACACCCCCCCAGCCTATTGTCATTAAATTCAGAGCCAAGAAGGGTTAATAGCAAAGCAATGTACAACTTCTCTCTCATTCACTGAATTGCACACATCCATGGTACTTTTTCTGCAGACTAAGTTCAGAATTTTTGCTCATACAGAGCCCACTCTTTCTAGAGAGACAGGCTACAAGTTTATTTTGGAGTAGGTCTGAAGTATGTGTGCAGACATGAAGTCCTCTACCACTACCTCTTCTTAGCAAGGGGCAAAAGAGGAGGAGGAGCAGGAGACCAAGGCCTGAGCTCTGTGGGTCTCCTTCTGCAGGAAGCTTGGTAAACCCAATCATGAAAGAGCTTCTGAAGGAGTGCTCCAAGTGAGAGCAAAAGAAGAGACAAATAAGTAAGGGAAGAGCAATATTTTGAGTATGGCCAGCTTACAAGTGGGTAAAGGTTGTTGGCTGGAACCACCTAAAAGACTATACATTTTAAACAATCATTTGTCAAACTTCTTCCAGCTCCTCCTGTAAAATCACATCACATCAGTTCATTGATCAGTCTCTTCTCCCAGGCAACCAGCAACGGCATGAGGGGAAAGTCTCAAGTTGTGCCAGGGGAGGTGTAGTCTGGATATTAATAGAGAATGTCCCTTTTCAAATCATACTTCAGAGCAGCTACTCTAAAGTCTGCTTGGAATCCAACTGAGACCAGCCTTGGCAGCTTAATAGCGAAGAATTCAAGAAACCTGCCTACAAAGAAGTCACCAGAACCTCTGTCTGCCTTCAAAAGGTGTAAGGTGTATTGAAATCCATTTTGGATGGAACTGGTGGAGAGCAACTTGAGGACATGAATGGAATGTTATCCTTGAGCATAGAGGTGAAGGGTGGAGGGCAGTCACTAGTGCAATGGCATAAAATACAAGCAAGGTGGAGAGGTAAACTCTTCAGATCCTGAGGCCAGGGGAAAAGCAAACAAGAGGAACAGAAATATCACCAAAAGACTTAACAAGGAATGAGAAAAAAATGTAGAAGAGGAAAAGAAAGCAAGCTAGGAAAGATGGCAAAAATGTGTGCTGGGTACTGTCATTCTCTCTCATTTGGACAGAGCAGGGAGCAGTGAGACTACAGCAACAAATACTGAAGAGAGCTTGAGGGAAAGTCACAAACAAGATAAAGAGTTTATCTATGTGGTCACAGCAAGTGGTTAGAATAGTTTCACTAGAAAGAGTACAAAATAGAAGGAAGGGAAAATCCATTTGTAACACAGGAAAGGTCAGACTGATCCCAGATTTCTGGCAGGGTGAGGACGGCAGTACACTGGGGGAGCCAGGGTATAACCTGATGGAAGACAAGGGAGACAAAGGAGTAAGCATGAAGTGAAAAGAGGACAGGGAGAGCAAAACCACTGCTGATGGAGGCGAAGAAGCAGATATAAAGTAATATAAGCAAAGCAAATTAGTTCTCATAAGTGATGCAAGAGGTCACAGGCATAAATAAGGGCACTACATTGTAAGATTTGAGACACTGTGTGCATAGTAAAGCTTCAAATATGTTCATACATGATATTCAAATATAGGAACTATGCTGGTCTGTGTCATACCATGGTCATCCAGATTCTTATAAGTCTATTTTTAATACTCCTTTTAAAGAGTTTTCCTGGTAAGTAAGTTTATTGTGTTGTGGTTTCTCAAGTTCCCTTGCAAGTTTAGTTAATGTATTTCCTCCTTCCATTCTTGCAGCGGAAAGTCTGAGTTTAACAAGAGACTGCACATTTTGGTTAGCAGCTCAATTGCTGCATTCCTAAGCCTCTTTAAAATTCCTAGATATATACAGTCCAGGAAGGGTGATTTAGCACTCATTAGTTTAGCAGTGAGAGAGACCAGAGACATTGCTTCAGAGAGATTTTACTGTTCTGAGGTTTGTTCCTAAGTGTATAGAGCCTGAAAGCAGAAAGATGGGAGGGCAGATTTACAAACCCACAACACAGAAGATATCTAATGCTTGAATCAGATACAGGCTGTGCTCCATCACCTTCCTGTCTGCACAAAGGAAAATAAAATGCCTCTATTATAAACTCCCAAAAGATATTTGCTGCTACTACAGGCAGAAGCCTGAAGAGGAATAAGCCTTCCAACTAGTTTTAGTGATAGCTTCCATGGTGCTCCACCCCTTGATCAGTGAGGTGATTTTTAAATTATTTTGCAAGGGTGTAAATGAAGGAAACTGAAAGAAGAAAGATAAATAAAAACTGAATGAGGTTTTCACTGCAGGTATCTCTGAGAAGAAACTGCAAGATAAGCAAAGATGAGGGTCCTGATGGAGAAGCTGAACACAAGCCAGCATTGTGTCCTTGTGGCAAAGGCAGCCAACAGCACTCCTGGCTGCAGCAGGCAGAAGATGAGGAAGAGGATCCTTTCCTGTGCTCACCACTGGTGAGGCACTGCTGAATGGCTGGGTCAAGTGTTGGGCTCCCCACTACAAGAGAGACATTGGCATGATGGAGCAAGTCCAACAAGCTAAGATGATTAAGAGATTGAAGCATCTGCCATATGAGGGGAGGCTGAGAGAGCTGGGATTGTTTAGCCTTGAGCAGGGAAGGCTCACAGGGCTCTTACCAACGTGCATAAGAAACTGAGACACAAGAAATAACATTCAGAGTAAGAAAAAACAGCTTTTACCACAAGGGTGGTCAAACATGAGAAGAGGCTGCACAGAGAGAATGTGGAGACATTAAAATCCACCTGAACATAGCCTCAAGCAACCTGGCCCAGGTGACAGTGCTTTGAGCAGGGAGGTTGGACTAGATGACCTCCAGAGGTCTCTGCCTATCCCACCTAGTCAGTGACTGTGTGATCCTTCTCCCCATGGAATAAGGAACATTAAAGATGCTTGACAGGTCAAATCTCAGACAAAAGGGTCTGTTAAAACAGTTTTATACAAACCCTGTAGATCTCCACTGACCTAATGTCTGGCCTGAGAGAGCTTGTGAAAACTGCACTGATGCAGTCTATAACCCTCTGGAAATCGCAGCATAAATCTGCCACTTGCCAAAACTGGAAATCTGTAGCTTTAAAGTCATCCTATTCCTAACTGGTGTGTTTACCTGGCATAAAACACACAGGGATAACTGGACCAGGCAAGGAACGTGTTTTAAGTGTAAATCCTTGGACTCTTACTCTGAACTGTGGGTGCCCATACAGATTTGATGCCTTCTGCAGAACAGATACAAGGAAAGCCATAAACTACTTGTTTCAGTGGATGCTGAAGAAGAGAAATTAATTAACACAAATGGGGTAATATTTGCAATTGTGCTGGTTTGAACCAATTGGAAGATTTAAGTAAGAAATTAGACTACAGGCTGAGAAAGGAAAACATTGATGACTCTTCTTCACTCATAGGTTACTGAAAAATGTACAAAAGTTAGGACCCAAGCAAAGACAGACCATTTTGCGCTGTGCTGGCTGCTGCATCTCTCTCCTTGTGTTCTTAGCTGGATCTGTGTAACTTCACTAACTACTTTCCTGCTGCTCACCCCCCTGGCTGATCTACCCTTGCTCATCTGGCACATAAGACAGATAATGGGATAAGACTGGGAAGTGGGGGGATGGTGGTAGGGTGGTTGGAAACCCTTCTTAGGGATTCTGATCTCTGGGAGGGGTGTGTTTTTTCTGTACTACCTTTTTCCACTGTATACACCTGTAAATATCTGATATATATTGTAAATATCTGCTTGCATATTCTGCAAAGTTGTAACTATAAAGCTTGATTTACTTAAATTCCAGCTGGCTGAGTTCTAGCCTGGGTTGTTTCAAAGTGTGGGCGGGGAGTGGGGAACTGCTGAACCACCACAGCAGTTCAGTCAAAGTTCTCCTAAGTAGGCAAATGCCCAACATCTGCTTAAATCGTTTAAGACTTTTGCAGTTTAAGTGAACTGGAAGGACTGATAAAGAACTTAACATCAGAGCTCTGTGACGCATAGGGGATCTATGTCAGGAGACTCGGGACTGTCATGCAGCCAGAGGTGCTGCTGCAGGCAAGGACGAAAGGACAGTGCCAGAGCAGAGATGAAAAGAACAAGAAAGCCCAGCACGCCCAGCGAGCCCACACATTATAGCACTGCTGCAAAATGTTAAGTTGCGTTGTAAAGGAAACAGATAGTAAAAGTGACAACTACTCCTCCCTAATGTATTGATGTTGGGGTTTTTATAAGCTGCTCCTCAGCACAGTCCTCTGATGAACTGTGCAAACTGTGCAACTCATGAACTAATATAAACTCACGAACTTACAGAACTAGGAAGTATAAATAGGGCAGCTGGTTCACTTTTGTTAAGTTACTGATTTGATTAAGGGCAACTTGTCAATAGCAGCTGCAAGTCCCCAACGACCTTATGAAACACTGTGTTAGTTTAAGCCAGTCTCTCTGAGCTCAAAAGCTCAATAAATACTTAATTTGATGTGGAAATAAAAAATAAACTTCAACAAGGTATTTTAGGTAAAGAGAATTACAGAGGATAGGGGGAGAGGGAACAAAATACAAGATACAGGTATAAGGTAAAGAGAATTACAGAGGATAGGGGGAGAGGGAACAAAATACAAGATACAGGTATAAGGTAAGGGGAATTACAGAAGACATGGGGGAGGAAAAAACCCAAAGTACAAGGTAAAAAAAAAACCCAACACAACCAGTAGATGGGAGTGGATGGAAACTGAATCCAAGTGGTGAAGCTGGAAATCTGTGGTGGATGAAGATAGATGCTGGTGGGATGCAGCGAGTTAGAGTTCCAAATATGGCTGCTATCACCACGTGTTTGTTGGAGAGCACATGGTGAAATAGCAGCAGGGAAGCAAGACACTGAGCTGGTGGGGACGCAGAGGCCAAGAGGAAGAAGCAGAAAGTTCATCTCTCCTTTATGGGGGGTCTCATCAGGAAGTGGAAGGGGCTAAACACGACACCTCAGGGCAGGTCAGACCACTCTCAGGAAGGAGTCAGGATCCAGTTCCAGGTAAGCCCCTCCAGGAGGGCTTAACCCCTTACAAACACGTAGCAATAAGCAGAGGTCAGAATTTTTCACAATATGTAGCTCAGATGTGTGATATATTTTCATTATTTGTACCCATGAACCACCGTGTCCAGCAGAAGTAGGACATTTCCTAAATCCAAACACATCATGCAATCAAGAGGGACTTGAGTTTATCCCATGAGAGTTTTCATTTCTACAGCACTCCAGCACTGAATCAACTGATTTGACAAAAGGCATTAAGCAATAGACAGGAGAAAAGAAAGAGCAGTCAGCACTTGGGCTGTGCTGGCAGCTAGGTGGTAGGTTTCGTTCTCCAGAGGTACTAAGCTCAAAAAGATCTCAGAGGCCAGAGCCTCTCAGTCTTGCAAGAGCTTGTGAACATCCAAAAAGGCAGTAGTTACAGAATCTTAGAATCAGTAGGGTTGGAAGGGACCACAAGGATCATCTAGTTCCAACCCCCCTGCCATGCCCAGGGACACCCTACCCTACATCAGGCTGGCCACAGCCTCTGCCAGCCTGGCTGCAAACACCCCCAGGGATGTGGCCCCAACCACCTCCCTGGGCAACCCATTCCAGGCTCTCACCACTCTCATGCTCAACAACTTCCTCCTCACGTCCAGTCTCAATCTCCCCACCTCCAGCTTTGCTCCAGTCCCCCTAGTCCTGTCTCTACCTGATAGCCTAAAAATTCCCTCCCCAGCTTTTCTGTAGGCCCCCTTTAGATACTGGAAGGCCACGAGAAGGTCACCTGGGAGCCTCCTCTTCTCGAGACTGAACAGCCCCAACTCTTTCAGTCTGTCCTCATAGCAGAGGTGCTGCAGCCCTCTGATCATCCTCGTGGCCCTTCTCTGGACATGCTCCAGCATGTCCACATCCTTCTTGTAATAGAGGCTCCAAAACTGGATGCAGTACTCCAGGTGGGGTCTCACCAGAGAGGAGTTCTGCTCAGTTGACTGAGGACTTTTAATAGTCCTTGGCAGAATCCTTTTGACGAAGCCTAGGTTCCTAACAAGACAAACTCCACCTTTCAGTGATTTGGCAAAGGCTGTCAAAGCCACAAATCACTGCTGCTGTTACTCATAGGGCACAGAACTGCCCTTCATCCAGAGACTTGTCCCTCCTGCTTCCCAGAAGCCATCCTAGAAGCAGACTCTTCTTCTGGAAACACCTTAGTCTGCTTAGCCTTTACGTCATTCTTTTCCCCCATCTGAACAAAGGAGGAGGAAAAGCTGAAGTTAAACATTTTTCTGCTTGTGAAGTAGGCACCAAGTCCGTTACATTTAATCCTGAGCCATCTATAACTTTCTTGGACTCTTTGCTCTTGAGGAGTCTTATGATGAGACTGACTCAAACTATTCTGAGATAAGGCTTATCAGAACAGTTCAACCATTAACCTGTTACATCATTTGAAGAGACAGGAAGCACAAAGGGTACCTTTCCATCTTCACATGAAATTTTGTGCTTTAGTAACTTCCAGTGATTGAGGCCAACATTTACTAAATAGGTTACCCAGAGTTCAGTTTTCTAAGTAAGTTTTAGTGAAGTAAGTCTAAAAAAACTAAAAAACTTGGGTCTAGATTACAAAGTCGAATGCATTCAGATCTCACAACTCTGTAGCATATATAGCTAAAAAAAAACAAAACAAACAACAAATCCAGACTTTAAGGTACATAAAACTTGGCTATAAACTAAACTTTAGAAATGCTGGTTTAAAGTCCAAGATTTTAAACTGATCACAAAAGAAACCAGAGTTGGGGAGTGAAAATGTATTTCTATGTATTTTTTTCTTAGCACATACTTGCCACAGCAGTGTAAAGCATCATACACACAGTAAAAAATTATCGAGTTGGGGCTTCATTGAGCAGATATCTCTCTCTCTTTAAATAAACGTTAGAAACTGATGCTAATATTATACTGCAATGGTGGATTCACGCCCACAAACATGAAGCATAATCCACAATGGATGCACTCTTAATAAGCTCCTTAGATACTGTGGAAATGTCACCAAAGAACTAATGGACTACTAAATGTCCACTGTGAAATTCAGTGACTGCTTCCACGCACCTGCACTAATGCTTCTCTTCACACCTACCTCCTAGTGCTTGTATGAGCATGACACACACTTTGAATGCTGCTCTGGCTTCCTTCCTTCTATAACTACTTTTTTTTTTTTACAGCACTTGCAGGAGGTGTGCTCCTTTGGAAAGAAATTAAAATAAATTCTGCTTTCCTGTGGCACAGCTCACAGCAGGCAGTGCTCTTACGTTGTAACTGAGTTATTCTATCTTCTCCTTCAGTCTTCCAGATACCAAGCTACAGACATAACCACTGGGCTTTTGTTTTTTTTTTTTTGCCATGGTTCTTTTTTATTACCCCATCAGTGAAAGAAAACCAAGACAGCAAATGCAGAGTTGTTTCAACTAAACTCAAATGGCACCAACAAGCCTTGCAGAAAACACTGACAAACCACACTAGGTTAGCACCTTACAAGAATAGAATAGAGTAAGAACAGAACAGAACAGAATAGGCCAGGTTGGAAGAGACTTCCAGCATCACAGAATCACAGAATCAGTCAGGGTTGGAAGGGACCACAAGGATCATCTAGTTCCAACCCCCCTGCCATGCCCAGGGACACCCTACCCTACATCAGGCTGCCCACAGCCTCTGCCAGCCTGGCTGCAAACACCTCCAGGGACGGGTCTCAACCACCTCCCTGGGCAACCCATTCCAGCCTCTCACCACTCTCATGCTGAACAACTTCCTCCTCACATCCAATCTGAATCTCC
>VWZI01015781.1:431902-443405 GCA_013396835.1 Psilopogon haemacephalus | reverse complement strand
CTCCCTCGACCTGCTGGCCACACTTCTGCTGATGCAGCCCAGGCTCTGGTTGGCTTTCTGGGCTGCAAGTGCACACTGCTGCCTCATTTTGAGCTTCTTGTCCACCAGCACCCCCAAGTCCCTCTCCTCAGGGCTGTTCTCCAGCCAGTCACTGCCCAACCTAGATTTGTGCTTGGGATTGCCTCGACCCAGCTGCAGGACCTTGCACTTGGTCTTGTTGAATCTCATGAAGTTGGCTTGTGCCCACCTCCCCAGCCTTTCCAGGTCCCTCTGGATGCCATCGCTGCCCTCCAGCCTGTCTGCTGCACCACACAGCTTGGTGTCATCAGCAAACTTGCTGAGGCTGCACTCAATGCCTCTCCATGTCACCCATGGTGTAATTGCATTAGGCAAATTCCTTCTTCCTTCGATTAATGAACGCTACTGAGACATACAACATAAAAAGTGATGGATGCTCTACTCCACCTTAAGGCCAGACACCTAATGGCACATCCATGTTATGTGACACAATGTCATGCAAGGACCTCAAGCCTACTGCTGAGACAACCTGCACCCACCCACAGCAGCATGCCACGTTGAGGTTAAGAGCTTGGTTCCAAAAGCAGTGGTGCCATGTGAGCTAGCCACAAGGCCTACAAGCTTTCACACAAGAGCCAGAGATGAGCTCCTCCTCTCTCCAAAGGCAGGTTCACCTCCAGTGTTTCATGCCTATTGTAGGCACTACATAACATGCTGCTCAAATTTACCACATTCAGACTCGCAGGGTAGTTTGTGGCAACATCTGGCAGACAGAGGATGCACTTCAAATGGAGCTTCTTTTTCTTCTGCCAGACAGACGAGCTCTCTAATATCTCAGCTTGTTTTTCTCCTTAGTCTGAAGTACTCAGCTCAAAGGGCTAAACAATTCTGAATATTTCACAGGAAAGTATCATCTAATAATTTGTCTTTGCAATTAAACCCACTATAGGCTTGCAAACAGCTTGGGCGTGTGGTCAGAATGTCCCCAGATTTGCTTGGAAAGACAGAAAAAAATTTACATTTAACTTAGCTCACAGTTATGTGCTTGGCAGTAACTGTCCAGAGAGTCCTGCAGAGGCCAATAAGGCTAAATTTAAGAGTGGAAAACAGACAGTTAGTGAAAGGAGGCAGATCTTGTCATTGAAAGTATGACAAATGAGGAGGATGAACTCAACAGCAGTTTTACAAGAGACTAAAAGGAGCAATAAAAGTGTAAACAAGAGGAGAAAGAAGCACATTACTGCAATAACACCAAAAAGAGAAAGTCCCAGCTCAGGGCTCAGCTATGTGAAGAGAAGGCAGCTTGATGGTTTTTTTTTTGTAGATCAGTTCTGGAGCAGAATCCCACGGGTTATGCCTCTACATGGGTATACTATTTGGGTTACATTTAGCAATCAGGTTTTGTTATTTAGCAACACAGATGCAGGACTTGCTGATTCATAGAAGCCAGCTCAGAACACAAAGTGTTTGGGTTCTCTTTTCCTGTTAAAAGTCTTTGTTATTTACTGCCTACAAGGATTGCACTGAAGTCCCAGCCAAAGCTCATTTCGGCTGTTTCCAATGTGCATTCCAAACACCAAAAAAAACCCCAAAAACCAAAAAACATGGCAACACATCAAATGTAAAAGATCATTATCATCCAGCTGCTAAAAAAGTTCCTACAGGTTCAGAGGCAGACAGTAACAAAATTAATGAACAGCCATTTACCAGGACGAGCTGACAAGTGTTTTCACACTTGTAGTATCATACTTGCTTATCACAGCATAGGAAGAGGCATGGTGGTCCTCAGGAGAAAGAGAAGATTTTTACCATGAAAGGAAAAGGATAGATAAGGTAATGGCTCATAACCTCAGCACTATCCAGAGAGACCAGCAAGCAGAACAGGCAGAAAGGCCCTGCACACAGAGAGTGGAATCATCTTTTGCAGAGGAATAATCCAGTAGCCTCCAGAAATGTTACTCACGACGTAAAAATCAGGGCAGATCCCAAGGGCTAAAGCTGAGATCCTGTCATGCTATGCAGTATAAAACCACTGACCAACCCATACAGAAACGTCTGTCGTTCATTTAGACAGTTAAGGGAAAGGCAATGCACATATGTAAAGGGTTAAGCCCACCTGGAGCCTTCTGACTCCTCTCTGGGGGTGGTCTGACCTTCCCCCAGGCATCATGTTTAGCCCCCTCCCACTTCCTGCCAAGGGGAACATCTCTGGTCCTGCCTGCCTGACCAACTCCTCGCTGTTCTGCTGCCACACCACCAGGTGCTCTCCAGCCAACACCTGGGGATAGCCACCATTTTCTTTGGAACTCTAACTACATCTCAGCATCAAAATCCTGCACCTTGCTTCATCCACTATCCAATCGTCAACTCCAGCGCGTGGACTCAACTCCCATCTCACGAGTTGTATTCTGTTACTGCCTATTTTGCTCCCTTTTCCCCTTTACCATCTGCAATTCCCCTCATTCTCCATACTCTGTATTCTGGTTCCCTTTTTTTTCCCCACCTTCTGTAAACCCCCCTTATCTCCTATTTATTGTTAGAGTTTAGATCTTTTTTTTCTCTTCCAAATTGAGTATTTATTGAGCTTTTTTGAGCTCAGGGGGGACTAGCCTAAACCTAGTACAACATAGCACAAACAGAGGGTTCTACACAATGGCAGTAGCTGTTTTAACTTCAGAATTTGAGAAACTGGTTTAGGCCAGAATGACATGACACAGTATGAAGAAAGTAAGGCAATACTACAAGGATATGAAATACTGTCATTTAAGAAAACCTGGAAAGTTCTGGGGCAGCTGCAGGCAATAAAGCCAGGAAGGCCTCAGAATACAGATGTAAATGAGTCATGTTTAGTAACTGGGCAAATTTAAGGTAGTTCAGACTGAAAAGCTGGAAAGAATTCCACAGACTAACCACCTTCGGGATTTGTTTGAATTGCTTGTATCTACTTAGTTATTGTAGCTCTTCAAACTTTCCTAAGCCCAAGGTGACCTTTAAAAAAAAAAAATTAAAATCCCCAAAAACCAACCAAAAACCCCAACCCAACCCTTGAAAACTTTGCCAGCACATACAAACATATTCTAAAACATGCTGTCCGGAACAAACAGTCTTCAGAGCAGGGCACCAAACAGTCTCTATAATAAACCATGAGCAATTAGTCTGCTGGGAAATAAATTAGCTCATTTCATTTCAGCAGAGTAAAGGTGGCTGCCATGCATCAGGGTTGAGAGGAACTGTGGGGCTCTTTTCCTGAGCAATCCTTATTTGAAGGCCACCAGGTTGTACCTGCAAGAGTTTCCAGGACCTGGAAGACAAAGCACTGGCCCACTACAAATCACTAAAGAGAGTGACTGGCATTGGAATGGGCTGCCCAGGGGGGTGGTGGAGTCACCATCCCTGGAGCTGTTCAAGAAAAGACAGGATGGAGCACTTAGTGACATGGTCTAGTTGATTGCCTAGGGCTGGGTGATAGGTTGGACTGGATGATCTTGGAGGTCTCTTCCAACCTGGCCTATTCTATTCTATTCTATTCTACTCTATTCTATTCTATTCTATTCTACTCTATTCTATTCTATTCTATTCTATCCTATCCTATCCTATCCTATCCTATCCTATCCAGTTCAAGCCTGGAAGTAACTTTCATCTTTTTAGGACGTCTTACACTGTTTTCGACCCAAGGTTTGGGTAGGCATAGTTGGTTCAAAATGAGATAGCTGCAGTTCCAAACTCCCCAAAAAAGTTGAGAAGAGAGATCTGTCTCTCATTCTCAACTGCACCATTACGACAGACAGAGAAGCTCAGCTAGGAAGCAGTATGACTAAGACACATGCACACTAAACACATTTCCCAGCACAGGATTTATGAAGTGCTGTAGAAGATGTGAAATGCTGTGAGTAACAGAGGCTACTATTTTATTTATAAAGAAAAAAGTAAACAGAAATGTAGCTCCAGAGGGACGAAGAAGGGCTGCATCCTACACAATCTGTCTGTTCCATCTACACGGAAAGGCAGATGGAGCCAAGAGGAGAGCTCTGAGGACAAACGGGAGAGAGAGGGGAGTGGACGTCTTGCATGAGAGAAAAACTAGCCCAGGGCTGCAGCACGTTGCAGATCCTAGAAGGTGGAGACAGATAACAAGTGTCTTCCTAGAACTGCTGTGGAAAGCAGTATTATAGAGCCAAAGTACTGCAGGGTTGACATTTGGCTTCCATAGTCAACACAAGCCTCCAAAATCTTACAGCGGCTGACGAAGAGATCAATGCCAAGAATATTCACAAGTTTCCATTTGGTTAATTTTATGCATTTGTTTTGCAGCTATCCCCAAGCTACTGCTCAAGAATTTAAGCTGTCATTTTATAGAGAAATCAAGTCATTTGTTATTGGTTTGGGTTTTTCAATGTTGTGTAATGGTCTGACAAGCAGAAGGTGCGCTGTAGTCTACAGACAAAAACCCCACCAAACCCCAACAAACAAATAAAAAACAACCAAAACCAAATCCAAAATGAAATAAAATGTAACAGACAGATCCTCTCAACATCAGTTTTGGAAACCTTCTCTCTTCCATGCCTAACTTTAGATGATCTGACATGTCTGGTCATAGGAAGAAAACTCAGTAGCAGCTGAATAATTACTTATAGAAGCAAGACTTTCCAAACTGAAGAAACTTTAAGTGCCCTGGTACATAATAATGATTCTTCCACACTATTTTTTACTCCTTAACAGCCACAGAGCAGTCATTACAAACAAGCCATTGAGAGCTCTTCCTAGGCCAGATGTCTTTAATACTTAAAGGTTACCAAAGCAGAAGGTCTCATCAGCGATGGCTGATTCAGTCTCTAGATATACACAACTTGGATCATTACTGAGCTAATCAACTGCAGGCAACAATGTCCTGTGCACTTCTGGATACGCCAGACAACACTGTAAAATAAAGTTAAATCTAGGGATAAATTATTTTGTTTCTAGGAAGCTTTTCCTCTTCCATTTCCTCTCATGCTTCTCACCTCTCCTCTGCTTTTTATTGGTGTTTTTGCCTCTTCAGAGAGCACAGTTTCTTCAGGTTATCTGAAGATTATGTCAGAATAAACTGCTCTCAGGGTATCACCAGAACTTGAGTACTGTGTCCAGTTCTGGTCCCCTCAATTCAAGAGATATACTGAAGTACTGGAATGTGTCCAGAGAAGGGTGACAAAGCTGGTGAGGGGCCTGGAGCACAGCCCTGTGAGGAGAGGCTCAGGGAGCTGGGGGTGTGCAGCCTGGAGAAGAAGAGGTTCAGGGGTGACCTCATTGCTACCTACAACTACCTGAAGGGAGGTTGTAGCCAAGTGGGGGTTGGTCTCTTCTCCCAGGCAACCAGCAACAGCATGAGGGGACACTGTTTCAAGCTGTGCTGGGGGAGGTTTAGGTTGGATATTAGAGGAAGTTCTTCACAGAGAGAGTGAAAGGCATTGGAATGGGCTGCCCAGGGACGTGGTGGAGTCACCATCCCTGGAGATGTTCAAGAAAAGCCTGGATGGAGCACTTAGTGCCACTGGCTAGGGCTGGGTGATAGGTTGGACTGGATGATCTTGGAGGTCTGTTTCAACCTGGCTTATTCTATTCTATTCTATTCTATTCTATTCTATTCTATTCTATTCTATTCTATTCTATTCTATTCTATTCTATTCNCATTCCATTCCATTCCATTCCACCCCACCCACTTCACTTGAATTACTGGATCTTCTCACTGCTTATCATAAACCAACATTTAAATGTTTTGAGATCGTAACTGAATGAAGACAATTCTGACAGTGAAAATATTTACAGTAGCCTCACTAATTGAGAACTGATTTTGGATTCCTGAATCTCATTACGGCGAGCTGGGCACTGCTGCAAAAAAGGAAACAAGTAGGAGATGAATTAAAACAAACACGTAGAAACACAAACAACTGCCTGGAGTGACATCAATCATTACAAAACAATGTCAAAAACATCCCTCTGACTGGCATTTGTCAAAACATCTCAGTAGTTCATCATCACACAGCCACTGCTCAGATGGGAGACAGCATGTGCAACAGCCAGCACTGCACATCTCAAACAGCACTGAATTTCTAAGGGAATTATTCTGTGTCTGAGAGTGCTCCAGACATGGTTTGTTCCACAGAATTTCTCTCCTATTCCTCCTGGACATCCTGAAACCATCACTGTTCCTTCCACCTCAGGAGGTGTAATGCTGAGCAACTAATTACGCTTCCCTTCTTTGTTTTCTGTCCAGTAACCCACAAAGGATGATAAACCACTGGAAATCAAGTCCTATTAGTATAAAGAGGGAAAAAAAGGACATATATTAGCCCAATTTCCTCTCACTGGGCATGGTTTAGAAGTTACCCATCTATACAAAATTCTAGTAACGCAGTACTGAACAATGAACAACCTCCAGAAGCACCACAGGTGCCAGACCTGCCAGAAGAGAAGTAGAGCAATTCTTCCTTTCCTCTTAGAAAATATGAGATGACTACTTTCATGCTAAAATACCATCCTTACTGAGCACAGGTGGAAAATGGTGTGGGCCAAGCAGGGCACATCTTCTGCCAAGACTACCATGGCAAAGTAAGGCAAACTACTTCTTCACAGATGTGTCTACTCGGCCAAGTTTCTTTACCCTTGACAGATGAGGAAACCCCTAAGTGAAATAAGCAGTCACAGAGCAGAAGTAAACAAGACTAGCATTTATAAACTGTTCACTGCCCTGTTGTTCCATAAATAATTATTACTACCCAGGAAATCAGATCTGCCTGGAGGAGAAGAAATGCCTGGCACACGTGCTGACTGAAATCCCCAACAAGAGTAAAAAAAAAACAGAGAAAGTTTGTGGTTTTCTTATTTTAGTTTTTTTTTTCCTGCTTAGACTAGGACCTATAAGCATACTTTGCCTCCTTAAAATTCTTTCTCAACCACTCCAAGAGCAGCAGAAACAAGTCCAGCAACAAGGGACTGCATGCTGGACTGTTTAATCAGAGCCTTGAGACTAGCAACTTCCCTTGCAAATGCCTAAACTCCACAGACACTGTTTGTGGTGGTTTAAGCAGTTACCTACCCCCCCCCCACCTCTTCATATAAACCCTGGCTAGGACTCAGAACACTGGAAGTTGATAAATGAAGCTCTATATTTACAGCAATGCACAATATACAAGCAGATAATTACAAGGTATAACAGATATTTACAGATATATACAATGAAAAGGTAATACAGAAACACCACAGCCCTCCCAGAGACCAAAATCCCCAAGAGGGGTAACCAACCACCCCTACCACCTTTTCCCCCTTCCCCAATCTTATCTCACCACCTGTTGATGCTGCAGATAAGCTGAGGTAGATTGTCCAGGGGGGTTAATAGTAGGAAAGAAGTTAGTAGTATTACTGAGAATTAGCTACCAAGGCAGAGACAAAGGAGACCATGCAAAGAGCAGCTACAGCCAGAGTGGTCTGAAACGGATTATCTATGTTTTGGTTACACTTTTTAAAACATTTTTTTTCTTTCTCAGTAAAGCTCTGGTGAAGTGCCATACTGTTTTCCTCTCTCAGCCAATAGTCTAATATCTCACTCAAATTCTCCAATTAGTTCAAACCAGCACACTGTTTAAGAACCAAACCACAAGCAAAAAGAGTTGGCTATCACTGGCTCTAAGGAGTTGCCTGTTTTGCCACAGGCTACATTAAGACTGCCTGGAGCTGCATGCTCCAGCTTTAAACACCTCACCACCCAGCAGGCTACACATTTGCAAACAGACACTTAAAATACAAACAAAACTTGCAGAGCAGATATATCTTCATAGAATCATAGAATGGTGCTGGTTTGGGCTGGTTTGGGCAAGAATCCTTGGGAAACTACAGAAACTCACCAAGCTACTGTGATCCCTGACACTATTACAACAATTACAGTACTGCTTCTGTAGTACTTAGCAAGCAATGTATGGATTTTATTTTGCTGCACAGCTAGATCAGAATTATATGAAAAGGTATCAAGAAAGTAATTGACAAAGGAGCTTATGCGATTCATGCTGCAGCAAAGTCAGTCCACAATATTATCTGAACAACATTCTTCACTGACTTCTCGTGTTGCTACAAAGAGAATTTTTAATCTCTCCAATTTTTGCTTTGCCTAATGTTGGAGGGTTCCCCAGGCTGTTGCTAATTTGCCCCAATCATCTCGCATAAATTAGCAGACTTGCTATTCATTCATATTTTTAGCCAAAGCACATTGGCTCAGGGGCAGCACTTGCAGCACTTGCACACGCTGACATTCCTGAAATGTTTTGATCCTAGAACAAAGTGGGACGGCAAGAGAAGAGGAAGGAAAGGTAGAGGAGGAAAATGAATGGTCTAGAAACCTTCTCGAAGACAGGAGACCCTGTCCTGTTCCCACTCTGCCACGAGATGCAGTGTAGTGAGATCAAGCAAGAGCACTTAGGGCTCTGCAGCATTTTTTCAAGCTAGTAAGGTCCACGTGCCCATATTCCTGCTTCCATCTAACAGTCTCACTTAATTCAGAAGTCATGGTAAGGCATCTGAAAATAAACCTTCCAGGCTCAAAGCCTGCACATGACATGGATTCACATGCCTTTTTTTTTTTTTTTTAAACTCATGAGAGGTTAAGCATGAAAGACTTTAGCTCTGATGTAGAATCTACTGTCATGATCTGCATATGGAAATTGCATGTACTACTTTGCACATTTTTTTAAAGGTTAAAAAGTTGACATGAGATAGAAAGAACTGAAGGTAAATGCAGTTCCTTGTCTCCTGAGCTTGCCATACCTCTGTCCTGGTGCCCAGGCTGGCTTTACACAGCTTTTGCAGTTCCAACACCTTAGCTATTCGTTCCCAAGATGCACCCTTGGCGGGGTTTGTATAATGATGTAGTAATTCCATAAACTGGATCAGTGAACTGAGCTGGATTAAAAATAATCTTGCACAAAATGAGTAGATGGATGGGGGAGGGAACACTCGCGTTCAGAGAAAAGGATTATTTCACTTCACTCAGTGCATTGCCTTGTCCACAGGCAGCTATGGAGCTCAGGCAACAGAGCAGCACTGAACCCAAGTTTGGGGTTTTGTTTTTTGTTTGCTTTGTTTTGTTTTGTTTGGTTTTTTCAAATAAATCTACTCTTACATTATGCCATATCTACTTCAATCTGACTGCAGCAGTATGCACACCTTCAGAGGCTGTCAGAAGTGAAGAAATGCACTGCTGTCAATTGAAGTCTGCTTTGAAGTACGAGCTCTGGCTGGTTAATCAGTGCTACAATTTAAGACTTATTAGTGAAGTTCTGTGTACAGTTTCATCTGCTCATCTTGGAAATTACATTGCCAGTCATTGCTCTATACAACAACAATAATAATAATAACAAAAAATAAAAAGAAGACAGGGCATCTGTTGTGGAGCAATTAGTTCTTTGACCCTGCTTAAATGGTATTTAAATACAGCTTTGTTTGCCATCACTTAGGTACCAGAGGTTTGCACCACTCTGAACATGAGCTATCAAATGTTGCCTTTTAATCTCAGCTTCCTCCTGCAGGCAAGGCAGGTGGAAGGGGCTGAAGCAGTCAGGCTGCTGTGAAGGACAATCCAATTGCCCCACTTATAAATAGCAACAACAGCTCAGCAACCATCCTAGTTTCAACATTAAGAGCAAATGTTTCCTAATGGACTGTGCTGTGTGCTCACAGAAGTACATCTAAGTATGGCAAAATATTCTGTGAGATTACATACTTTCCACCTGTACCCAGAAGTGTGAGAGATTCAAATCATAGAATCATAGAATGGTTTAGGTTGGAAGGGACCTCAAAGATCAGCAAGTTCAAAGCCCCCTGTGCCATAGGCAGGGACACCTCCCACTAGATCAGGTTGCTCAAGACCTCATCCAACCTGGCCTTGAACACCTCTAGCCAGGGAGCAGCCACAACCTCCCCAGGAAACCTGTTCCAGTGTCTCACCACCCTCACTGTGAAAGAACTTTCTCCTAACATTCAGTTTAAATCTCCCCTCTGCCAGTTTGAACCCATTCCCCGCGTCCTGTCATTACAAGACCTTGTGAGTAGTCCCTCCCCAGCCCTCCTGTAGGCTCCCTTCAGATACTGGAAGGTTGCTATAAGGTCTCCCCGAAGCCTTCTCTTATCCAGGCTGAAAAGTCCCAACTCTTTCAGCCTGTCCTCATAGCAGAGGTGCTCCAGCCCTCTGGTCATCCTCGTGGCCCTCCTCTGGACTCTCTCCAACAGTTCCATGTCCTTCTTGTGCTGGGGGCTCCAGAACTGCACAAAGTACTCCAGGTGGGGTCTGATGAGAGCAGAGTAAATATGCAAGTCTCCCAAATGAACACGTGACAATAAAATAAACATAGCAATTAGACCTGTTGGATACTCTAACCCGATTTCAATGTCACTTGAGATCTGCATTAATGTAGATATTTTTAAAATTAGCCTCTCCGTGCCTCCAAATTGTCCATAATTCCCAGCACACTAACTGCAGAGGAGGAAAAGTGAGAAAATCTTCACTCCATAAGCACCGTGTGAGGGAGGGGAAAAAAAAGGCACTAGTTCATAAAAAAAAACCACAAGGGAAGAAAGGTAGAGCTGCGCAAAATGCTCCCTTTGCCAGCAGTGACAGTGAGCCAGTGGCTGACTGCATAGGAAGATGTGTGACTGAACAAGCCACCAAGCTCTGGGTGGGGGAGATGCTGCTCAGATATCAGAAGTGATTTGAGGAGTCTTACAGTGTGCATGTTTTGACTCGCATGTTTATTTAGCCTGGGTTTTACAAAACACGGTGTAAGGAGGTAAGAGGAGGTAAATGTGAGCAGCAGCATGCTCTGATGCCCCTGGCACACACCAGGCCCTGAACAGTTTGGATGCTGGACAAACAGGGAACACTGACATCTGGAGTACTGTGTCCAGTTCTGGTTCCCTCAATTCAAGAGAGATGTTGAGGTACTGGAACGTGTCCAGAGAAGGGCGATGAAGTTGGTGAGGGGCCTGGAGCACAGCCCTGTGAGGAGAGGCTGAGGGAGCTGGGGGTGTTTAACCTGGAGAAGAGGAGGCTCAGGGGTGACCTCATGGCTGTCTACAACTACCTAAAGGGAGGTTGTAGCCAGGTGGGGGTTGGTCTCTTCTCCCAGGCAACCAGGAACAGGACAAGGGGACACAGTCTCAAGTTGTGCTGGGGTGGGTAGAGGCTGGATATTAGGAGGAAGTTCTTCAGAAGAGAGCGTGATTGGCATTGGAATGGGTTGCTCAGGGAGGTGGTGGAGTCACCATTCCTGGAGGTGTTCAAGAAAAGACTGGATGGAGCACTTAGTGCCACTGGCTAGGGCTGGGTGATAGGTTGGACTAGATGACCTTAGAGGTCTCTTCCAAACTGGCCTATTCTATTCTATTCTATTCTATTCTATTCTATTCTATTCTATTCTATTCTATTCTATTCTATTCTATTCTATTCTATTCTATTCTATTCTAT
>VWZI01015781.1:419215-431681 GCA_013396835.1 Psilopogon haemacephalus | reverse complement strand
TCTAGTCTAGTCTAGTCTAGTCTAGTCTAGTCTAGTCTAGTCTAGTCTAGTCTATTCTATTCTATTCTATTCTGAACAGGGCACTATGACTTCCTCTTTCATCCCTCCTTTCCCCTCCTGCTAGCCCTGAAATTATTTAGTCAAGAGTTAACCAAAGAAGCCAAAGATCTTCAGCACCGCGCAGGAGAAAATACCAGCACCAGTTTTGTCCTTGCAAATTCACATCTCAGCAATGTGGTGACAGGCAGAACAAGCAAGGTACAGGATCTGGGGACCGTTGCGCTAAAGATGCCAGGTTAAGTGTTCTGGCACCCCCAAGAAACCTTTTGAGCACTGACACACACAAATTTCCTTACAGAGCTGTGACTGCAGCAGTTACTGGGACACAAAATAAACCTTTGAGCTTTGAAACAATCTTTGCCATCATCATACACTAGTCAATATACAGAGCATGAGACTTAAAGAAGCAACAGGGGTTTGAGTACTCCCTGCTACTAGAACAGGAGTGATCTCATGTTGAAGGAAAGCAGGAAGTCTGAGACACAGGAACCCTGACTTCAGTGGAAACTCCAAGAAGCATCCACTCTTTCACTGGAAACAAGCCACTTTCACAGTTCAAATTAACAAAATATGCCACTTAGGTGTATTTCAACACCATATATTTAGAAAACCAAAAGCCCCTACTGTCAGTAACTAATTCAGCTTATATATGTTATTTCATATATTTTTTTTAAGCTGAGATACTACCCATTGCACCTGAAGAGACCACAAAACACACAGCAGATGGATCACACTGAATTGACTGTGGGCGATTGAAGAGGCAGGAATTATAAATTATGTAGCTTTTATTATTTCCAAAAGCCCCACCCACAGTCTGTGTGCAAATTGATTTAAGTTTGGGTCCTAAGTCGTTCGGGAAAAGTCTTCACAAGGATGCCTTTCAGGTAATTTAGGAAAAATCAGAAAAATGGAAAGGTTTGGGCATAAGACAGCTTTGCCCTACTTACAAACGGGAGTCTGTCTCTTTCATGGCAGTGTCCGGAGTCCAGTGCCTGCCAGAGTCCAAGATGACTGTAGGCACAGCTTTCACGAAGCCATGATCGCGAAGCAAGGCAGGGGAAAGCCAGGGGTGCTCCGTGGTATTCCCACGAATGGCTGCAGTTTACCATTAGAGGCAGGTCCTGCAGCAAGAAGCCAGGATGCTCCTCAAGGTCCGGCTCAAAGTGCCTGCAAGGTTCGTGCAAGGTCTGTCTCCAGGTCCGTGTTCAGGTCCGTTCAGGTCTCAGTGCAGGTCCGAGTCCAATCTGTCCAGCTGCCATATATATACTGGGGCGATTTGTTCCCTCCCTGTTCAAGCCCAGGGAGAGTGGGAGAAGGTACTTTACGTCTATTGTACTCCACATTTCAAACCTCTGGTGACAGAGGTGGGGAGGGAGGAAGACCATTTCCTGCCCCATTCACACCTCTGGTGGGTCAGTGGACTTAGGTGTGCCCTGCCACAGTTCGCACCCCATTCAAACCTCCGGTGGGGCAGTGCCCTGACCTGCCCTGCCACACACACTACAGCCAGGGAGCAATTTCAAACTCCCATAGCAATCCTCAGTGGCAAACTAATTATTCAGCCTGCTTCTTTGCTGGGCTTTCAGGAACCACCTGAGACTGCCATCCTTTGCCTTCCTCTGCTCTCCTTAAATAGTTAATCGCAAAGGAAGCAGCCATCACCTGCCCTGAGAGTCTCTAAGCACTGAGTTCCTACCCTGTCACTTCGGTACAAGCCCATGCTGGGTATAGCAGTAATTCATGAGGCACTGAGACAGCCAAATATTAATAAAGTCAGTTCTAAGCAGAGGGTTAAAAATTCTCTTTCAAAAATACTTTTTATGAATATCTAAGTAACAAAAATGGAAAGGGTGGAATGGAAAGATGCCCTTATGTAATTACTATCTCCTGGAAGGGGATATGGAAACAAACCGGGATGCATTTGAGTGAGTGGACCACGTTTTTTAAGTCATAGAATGAATCATAGAATGGTTTAGGTTGGAAAGGACCTCAAAGATCACCTAGTTCCAACCCCCTGCCATAGGCAGGGACACCTCCCGCTAGAAATTATCCTGACCACTGCTAAAGCCCTTGACTAAAGCTTCAGTTCCACCTGAAACCTCTATCATATATTTAAATGTAAGAATGATGGTTTTTTTTTTCCTAAAGCTGCATAAACTATAGACAACCCAAACCAATGGCAAAAAAATTGTTGCCAAGCAAGGAGGCAAGAGTCTACACTTTAGAGAAAGGCCTCCTGGAGCTGTCCCCAATATACACAACTGGCCTGTGGAAGTGGAGAAACACAGAGGAATCTGTGACATACAGAATCAAAGGGGAACTAAACATCCAGAAGACTCCACAGAATTACTTGAGAGAAATCCATGGAAATTTCTACAGTTGGCCTAAATCCCTGTCATGCATTCTCTGCTGATATGAAAGCTTTAAAAAGTTTGAACTTTATGCACAAAGAAACAATTCAGCATGAAAATATAAACCCATAAGAGTTTACAAGAAAGCTGTTTCTCCTTAAGAGTGGAGAGCAGGCTGTAGCATTGAAAAGTAAGGGGGGAAAAAAATTAAGACTGTGAAGAAAATGCCAGTTGCAAGCTGACAGAAAGTTTGCACCAGAACAATCAAAGAAACCAAAGTGATTTTGTCTCTGCAACAACTTAAAGAGTCTTGTGACTCGTAAAAGATTGTTTTGTAGCACCAACTGTCTAGAAAGAGTTGTTTATGGTCATATCCTTGGTGCTAAAAATAGCCTTATGCATCTGAGCCCCAAATGTTAAATTGACTATTTTGGTCCCAATGCCTATAGATCTGTTGATACTGAACTTCCCCTTTCCCCCCTTACTCTGAAATCTTTTCAGATACTCTTCTAACTTTCTTTACATCTTACCCACACTCTCTTACCAAACAAAGATTCACAATTCTGAAGCCTGCAGACATTCCCTCTCTATTTACCACCTCCTCTAATTTCTACTATTAGCTGCCAACTTACAAGAGCTTGTGGTTGGAAAATTGTCAGTAGCTGAACTGTTTCGGGCTGGCACATCAGCCACAAACCATGGGCAGAGGTCTCCTTTCTCATGTGATAAAGAATAGGGCTGTAGAGCTGTAGAACAGAAAGAACTGTACACATGCAGCATCATTTCCACAGTAAAGCCAGACATGCAGGAGACTGCAGAGTTACCACTCCAAACACCAAAAGGTCAAAGCATCAGCTCCAAACTTGTAGGTGACCTCAGACCTACCAAAAAATAGTCTAATTCACTGAACATAGAAGCACAATTCACTGACCTACTGATGCCATTTCACCAAAGATGCTTATAATTCTCTTTGTACCCAGGAAAGTTCTGAATCCAGCACTTTGAGTCATTATCTGCTGCTGGGAGATTCATAAGAGGAAAAATGTTTTTGCTCTGAAAAGTAAAAAATTAGGTTAAGTCCTTTACTTATGGTGAGCTGCAGATGCAGCCCAGCTAGCCAGCTTCTACATGGAGATGCAGCACTGAGATCAAGGATCTACTTGCTGTTGGTGGGGAGTTACTGTCATGATTTAGATGACAGTTTGTTTTTCTGAAGCTATGCCATCCTGCCTTCAAAGCACACCAATTAGAAGACCCAGAACTGAACAAGACAGAAAACACAGGCATCGCCACAATGGCTTATTCCAAACATCCATTTTCCCCAGTCCTTGTTGTCTGGGTCCACTTAGAGATTTCCATGCCTGCTTGGATCTTCACGCTCAACAGAATGTGACTGTCAACCCTTTTAACATTTTTTAATCTTTTGCCCATGGTAGAACTCATTCTCAGGAAAAAAAATGTAACTGGAAATAGCATGAAATAGCACTTCCCTTTGTTTACTTTCAACCTGGTGCACAATATTTGCATTTAATACCTCCAAATCTTGTACTGAGAGAAGCAATCACCTAAAACATCTTCTATGTGACATGCACTATGTTACACATACTTTTGAATATTCTGTTTGCTCTGTGTCAAACTGGAAAGTCTAAGTCAATTCCACCTTTTGTGATTGTGTCTTCATTACCACTATAGAATCATAAAATCAAATAATCATTGAATGGTTTAGGTTGGAAGAGACCTCAAAGATCAGCCAGTTCTAACCCCCCCCACCATAGGCAGGGACACCTACCACTAGAACAGGTTGCTCAAGGCCTCATCCAACCTGGCCTTCAACACCTCCAGGCAGGGAGCAGCCACAACCTCCCTGGGCAAACTGTGCCAGTGTCTCACCACTCTCACTGTGAAGAACTTCCTCCTAACATCCCATTTAAATTTCCCCTCTGCCAGTTTAAACCCATTCCCCCTCATCCTGTCATAACAAGACCTTGTGAACAGTCTCTCCCCAGCCTTCCTGTAGAACCTTTCAGATACTGTAAGGCTACTATAAAGTCTCCTCAAAGCTTTACTCTTCTCCTAATTCTTCTAGATCTGATTCATAACTAGTTGAAGAGAATTAGATGTGTTATGGAAGACACAAGGTGCACATGGGGTATTTTTGCAGTGGTATAACAAACCCTTGGTTTTTCTGCATGTATCTCCTAACACATCCACAGTCTTATGTCAGTCTTCAGTCTTCCCAACATGAGCCGACTGTGCGCATGCAGCCCAGACAGCCAACCACGTCCTGGCTGCATTAAGAGCAGCATGGCCAGCAGGGCAAGGGAGGGGATTCTCCCCCTTTACTCTGCTCTCCTCAGACCCCACCTGGAGTACTGTGTGCAATTCTGGAGCCCCCAGCACAGGAAGGACATGGAACTGCTGGAGAGAGTCCAGAGGAGGGCCATGAAGATGCTCAGAGGGCTGGAGCACCTCTGATATGAGGACAGGCTGAGAGAGTTGGGACTCTGCAGCCTGCAGAAGAGAAGGCTTCCAGGAGACCTTAGAGTAGCCTTCCAGTATCTGAAGGGGGCCTACAGGAAGGCTGGGGAGGGACTGTTCACAAGGTCTTGTAATGACAGGACAAGGGGGAATGGGTTCAAACTGGCAGAGGGGAGATTTAAACGGGATGTTAGGAGGAAGTTCTTCACAGTGAGGATGATGAGACACTGGAACAGGTTGCCCAGAGAGGTTGTGGCTGCTCCCTGCCTGGAGGGGTTCAAGGCCAGGTTGGATGAGGTCTTGAGCAACCTGTTTTAGGGGGAGGTGTCCCTGCCTATGTTGGGGGGTTAGAACTGGATGATCTTTGAGGTCTCTTCCAACCTAAACCATTCTATGATTCTCTGATTCTAGCCATCACTCATAAGCCACAGAACCATTCATAGTAATTCCAAGATCTCTTTCCTGATTTGCAAGACATAGCTTAGCCCTTCATCAGGTATATGCCATCAAGCCAGATTTTTCAACAAACACTACCTTCTGACTGAATTTGGTGTGCTGCTTCGTTGACCTGTTACTTAGTGCTGTGAGATCTCTCTGACATTCCTCACAGTCTGGTTTCAGTCTTGCTGCCTGGACAAACATGCCAATGCTTTTATCCATCCTCCATTTCAGGCAATTTATGAGCACTTGGAACAGCAGATCATCCTAACACGCATTCTCCAGAGGACTCCACGGGCCACACATCTCCATCTTTTCTTTTCACACAGTTTCCAATCTTCACCTAGCCACTCCCTAAGCACTAGAAGATCACACTGGTTTAATTTCCCAAACGTCTTGGAAACGCAAAGTGCCACATTGCTTGTTTGTTCATGAAAAAATCCAGACATGCAGTATTAGTTAAATCACCTTTATCAAATCCTCATCCTGTCATCCAGGCCAGGACTTCCTGCTGGAGAAGATGACTCCTCTCTATCATCACCTTTATTCCTGTGAATAAACACTAATTCTATTCTTTTTTATAGTTTCTAACAAGGTGTCTGATACAGAAACCAGACTCACTATCAGTGTCCAGTTTCCCAAGTGCTCCTCTTGAAAAGTCTGACATGTTTACTGCTTTTCATTTCTTCCATTCTAAGGCCAATTTAAGCAATGATTATAGACAACCACGTGTAACTTGCAGCACAAGAGGTTCCACCTCAACACAGCTGGAGCACTGCCTGATGAGGAGAGGCTGAGGGACCTGGGGCTGCTTAGTCCGGAGAAGACTGAGAGGGGATTTAATCAATGTTTATAAATATCTGAGGGCTGGCTGGGAGAGGGGACAGGCTCTTCTCACTTGCTGTCTGTGACAGGACAAGAAGCAGTGGGTGTAAGTTGCAGCACAGGAGTTTCCACCTCAGCACGAGGGGGAACTTCTTGACTGTAAGGGTCACAAAGCACTGGAACAGGCTCCCCAGAGAGGTTGTGGAGTCTCCTTCTCTGGAGACTTTCAAGGCCTGTCTGGATGTGCTCCTTTGTGATCTGTGCTAGATTGTCTGGTCCTTCACAGGCAGGAGGATTGGACTCGATGATCTCCTTGGGTCCCTTCCAACCCCTAACATCCTGTGATCCTGTGAACTTGGTGACTTCACCACTGAGCTCTTCACAAAGCAAGAACTTTCCCTAGCAGTTCATTGTGGCAATTTGCTCCAAAACATCAACCTTCTGTCAGCTTCCCCCAGCCTATACCCCAGAAAGGAAAACTCCACAGGCAAACTGTTCTGCAGTGAACAACAAGGCAATTAACTCCTCTGCTACGACTTTACCTTCCCTTACTCGCATGTACTATTGTGATCATCTATCAGCACATCAGGTTCTCTGGCAGTCCTTCTGCTTCCGACAGACAAACAGCCTTTTTTATTTTTTTTTTAATACCTTTATAAACTTGATCCTCAACGTTTTTTGGGCTTACCTCATGAAAGTTTGTATTTAACTTGCCAAAGGTAATGCTCTTTCCTATTCTCCTCATTTGGATTCAACTCCTGCTTCAGAAAGATGACTTATTTCTAGGAGTCTTGTTTACTCCATTCTTGAAGCCAGTCCTTATTCCTTTTTGTGGCTTTCCTTCAATCTCTCACTTCCCCTCCCTTCTTGGACTTTCACCACCAAAACTGGACACAGTATTCTAAAAGTCCTGGGTTGTGAGGTTTTGATGGGGGGGAGGGAAATTGTTTTTTTGTTTTTTTTTACAGTTTAAATCAGCGCTACACACAACATTTCTCAACCTATCTGTGTACATATGAATCCCAAGCAGCATTTCAGCTGATACTTTGTTGAGATTACATGAAGCTTTCTCTGTGTCTGTTTCCAAGACATTCCTAACTTGAAGGTATAATTTGCATTTGTTCCACCCAGATGTCTTATTTCATACTGGATGTATTAACATAACTTCTGTTGGACTGCGGCCACTTAAAATCAGGCAATCCAAATTGTTCTCTAAAAGTAACTAATCCTCTACTTAGAGCTCTCCAATAAGCATATCATCTGCACATTTAACCAAGGACTTTTTTTTTTTCCCCAGCTAGGATTATTGATGAAGGCATCAAGCATTTCTAGAATTAGAACTGAGTGAGGAGCTTGTAAAAAGAAAAGAAAAGAAAAAAAAACCCAAAATTTAGTCCTCCTTTACCAGCAAGCATACTTTCAGATTCCTCAGAGCACTGCTCTAGCCTGGTAAAATCTGAACCCACATTTTCACCATTAAAGAAGTGCTTACTAAGAACAGTTACATTCTCTGAAAAATATGTACTCCATCCCAACTATGTCCATCATATTTTGACTATTTACAACTGCACTACAAAAGTCACGAACCTTTAGAACGAGAAAACATTTACTCATTTCATTCATGCTTAAAAGCAGCCAAAACAACTTTATCCAAATAATTTTACAAAAAAAAAAAACAAAACAAAAACAAACCAACGCACTAATTTTATGGCAAAGACCAAGCCTGAAAAATGTCAGCCACAGAGGTGATGATTTCCTAATTGATACAAGCAATTGAAAAATTAAAGCTAGAATATAAGAAATCATGCAGCTCGAATTCTTCAATCAGCAGGCTTTAAGAGTTCCAAATACTAAGCTATGATGCTGCCTGATCAATGTTAACTTTGCATAGTCTTTGAGTACAACAGAAGTTGTAAGAAATAAAGAATCTTCCCTGTAGCATGGAATTCTTTGCAGAACTACTGCTCATCCATCCTTACACGAGCTCTAAGTGAAATACTGAAATGTCCAACACTGAATGAAATCAATAAAGAATTAAAGGGTGTTCTGAGAGGGGAAAAAGAAGTCAACCTTAGCAAGGTTCCCGTTAGTAGGGTTCCTAGTAGAGAAGCAATTAGTAGGTTAGTAGAGAAGCAATTGAGCATAAATTCCCAGCAATTGTGTCTTCAGAATTGTGAATAGGATTTTTCAATAAATGGACAAGACAACAACCACCTTGTTAGACTAGAGACAAGTTTAAGGCAAGGCTGGAAGAGGCTCTGTCCAGCCTAATCTAGGGTAGGGTGTTCGTGCCCATGGCAAGGGGGTTGGAACTAGATGATCCTTGTGGTCCTTTCCAATCCTGACTGATTCTATGATTCTAAGTTACTGTCTCTTTGCGTGGCTTTAGTTCAGTGCTGTTAGCTACTGGTAGGAGGTGACTGAAGAGTAATCTGCAAGTGGTTACTGAGGGAGAAAATAAGTAACATTTTGGATGCTGGCAGAAAACGTCACTCTTGAAGCCAAAGTCTAAGATAAATTAAAATAAGGCTAATATCTTTGCAACAATGAGTTCATCCACAGGAATAATGGAGCTCGTTATCAGATTCTCCGTCAGCTGAAACCTTTAAATCACACTAACTAATCTGTGGTTACATGTGAAAACATCAGGTCCTGTACATGGAAACTACTCAGAATAAGGGACTATTAATGCTTTTTCTTCTGGCCTTAACAACTGGGCTAAACAGTCTTCCTTCTTTAAGCGTGTATCATTTATCACTGCGGAATCAATACGTAACAACAGCCATACCTTGGAAAGGGCAGTTGGGTTTCAGTTGTATAAAGGAAGGCTTCAGCTTCAGACATATCACCACAGCTAAATTACCTTCTTATGCCTATAGTATTTCATCATAGAATGGTTTAGGTTGGAAGGGACCTCAAAGATCAGCCAGTTCCACCTGCACTGTGCCATAGGCAGGGACACCTCCCACTAGAACAGGTCACTCAAGACCTCATCCAGCCTGGCCTTCAACATATCCAGGGAGGAAGCAGCCACAACCTCCCTGGGCAATCCGCTCCAGTGTCTCACCACCCTCACTGTGAAAGAACTTCCTCCTAACATCCCATTTAAATCTCCCCTCTGCCAGTTTGAACCCATTACCACTCGTCCTGTCATTACAAGACCCTGTGAGTAGTCCCTCCCCAGCCCTCCTGTAGGACCCTTCAGATACTGGTAGGCTGCTATAAGGTCTCCTTGAAGCCTTCTCTTCTCCAGGCTGAAAAGCCCCAACTCTCTCAGCCTGTCCTCATAGCAGAGGTGCTCCAACCCTCTGAGCATTTTCGTGGCCCTCCTCTGGACTCTCTCCAACAGTTCCATGTCCTTCTTGTGGTGGGGGCAATTTACACTTACATTTAATATGTACACAATGTACACATTTACATGTAATATGTACACAACATTAATATGTACACAATGTTTAAATATGTACACAAATACAGATTTGGAAGCACTCCGAAAGTTCTTAGAAGATGAGGATGAGAATGCATCTTCCTTCCCTTCCAGGATTTATTTATGTTCTAACCAGAGTTGCAAAATTCACACAGAAGATCATACTGATAATTGTTTGCTTTATGCTGGTGATGGAGAGCATAGACTCAGAGCTCAGTGTTTTGTTTTAAGGTTTGGCTGTAGTATCTGCTGCTTACAAGGCAACGTCAAGATGTTTTTTTTACTTTTAATAATTTGAAGTCCGCAGCTACCACGTTTGCCAGCAGAAACAGATGGAAGATACCACCAGTTTCAGGCTTGGCCTGAAGGCCATTGTCACACAACCTAATCTCTCCACGTGCAAGTCATGGAATACCCCCTCAGAAGAAAGAAAACACGTATCTTAGAGAAGTGCTTCTTGTGTTAAAAAGCCTCTGATCAGTTTTGCCTTCTTTTCCACGTGCATTAGAAGCCTGTACAAAGGTCAAATAGCCACTCAGTCAAATTTTCCATTTGATGAAGCAAACAGATACTTGAGCCTCAACAGTATAATGTTCTTGCTAATCTATCTCCTGAACTGTCTGAGCTGTCTTGCAGCAAGTCTACAGACTCCTTGAAATGCAGAAGCCACCTGGTGCATAAGAGAAAGCCATAAGCCAAATTTAAAGGTCTCTGTGTACTGATTGCATTCTTTATTTCTGAGAGCTCTTCAACAGTATTGCAACTTCCCACTTGTGCAGGGGGGAAACTAATTCAGAAGCAACACTTCAACTAATTCTAAATCACTAACTCCGAAGTAACACTTAAGCTAACAATACCTACTCAACACAGTAAGATGCAGAACTTGCTAATAAACATGTCTTGGACTCTTTGCAAAGCACTGTTGCAAAGCGTGCAGGTACCTGAGGGATGTTTTACTCTGTTCTTTCAAGTGAAGAAAAAAACAAGCAAATAAACAAGCAAAGGCCACACTTTATCACTCCAGACAACTTAAGTTGTCACTACATGACTGAAGCTTTAACACTGGAATGGGTTGCCCAGGGAGGTTGTGGCTGCTCCCTCCCTGGAGGTGTTCAAGGCCAGGCTGGATGAGGTCTTGAGCATCCTGATCTAGTGGGAGGTGCCCCTGCCTATGGCGGGAGGTTGGAACTGGCTGATCTTTGAGGTCTCTTCCAACCTAAACCATTCTATGATTCTATGATTCCAGTATCAGCAGTGAATCATAGAATCAGTCAGGCTTGGAATGGACCACAAGGATCATCTAGTTCCAACCCCCCTGACATGCCCAGGGACAACCTGCACTAGATCAGGCTGCCCACAGCCTCTGCCAGCATGGCTGCAAACACTTCCAGGGATGAGGCCTCAGCCACCTCCCTGGACAACCCATTGCAGGCTCTCACCACTCTCATGCTGAAGAACTTCCTCTTCACATCCAGTCTGAATCTCCCCACCTCCAGCTCTGCTCCATTCCCCCTAGTCCTGTCTCTATGTGATAGCCTAAAGCTTGACCACACATCTGTGTCACACACTGATGATGTGATTTGCTTCCTTATTAAATACACAGAACTCTCTACTCCTTGGTCCAGGAACTCAGGCTGAAATCAATCAAGTCATTGCCACTGACCACTTGAATAGTTCAGAATTTCAACACTGGTCTCCCTTGAACCAGTCAAATGACAGAGTAATGACACTTTTCAGGACACTTTGCAGATCACTTACCTTGAAGGATGAGAAGTCATCAAAGCAAGAGGGAAAACAACAACAACAACCAGCAATTACTTACTTAGGGAAAATGACAGTCATGAGCGCTGATGCATAACCAGGCTTGCACACTCCCTCAGAGAAATTTGCATACTTTGATGCCAGTTCTGGAGGCCTGTGAAAAAATTAGAAAGTCAGGTCTCCCCTGGCTACGAAGTGGCTTTTACAATTATCTAAGTTGTAGTTTTTCTTACAGCTTTTCTGAAAATAAAAACCAAACAGCTGTGAGGAACAACAGCAAACACAGATGAATATTTATTTCTTGCAGCAAAGCATCACAGAACAAGAAGCAAAGGACAGGGTCAAAGTGAAGTATCACTAAACCCACTGGTTTTGCTACAAGATTTTCATAACTAGGTAAGTAAAACTTATGGAAGCAAGAAGTCAAAACAGCATTTTAAACTTCAACCTTTTACAAAGGAGAAAACACAAACACAATATTGGCTGTTTTTCTAAGGAATGATCAAGGTTATAATTACAGAAAAGTATTATCCAGATTATTAATTTGAAGATATCTTTAGAGCATTTGAAAGAAAGTGCTGAGCAGTTCTGACAGGCTATCATCAAAGGATGCAGGCTTCCAATACTTGGAACAGGTAACATTGTCTGCCATTCTGTTGAGATGTGTCTTAATCCAGTTTGCCCAGTGATGGTGAGATACTGGAATGGGTTGCCCAGCAGACAACCCATGGATGCAACAAAGCTGGTGAGGGGCCTGGGAGCACTGAGGGAGCTGGGGTTGTTTAGCCTGGAGAGGAACAGGCTCAGGGGAGACCTCATTGCTGTCTACAACTACTTAAAGGGAGGTTGTAGCCATCTATGGGTTGGTCTGTTCTCCCAAGCAACCAGCAACAGAACGAGGGGACACAGTCTGAAGTTGTGCCAGGGGAGGTATAGGCTGGGTGTTAGGAAGTGAGAGAGCAATTGGCATTGGAATGGGCTGCCCAGGGGGGTAGTGGAGTCACCGTCCCTGGAGGTGTTCAAGAAAAGACTGGATGGAGCACTTAGTGCCATGGTCTAGTTGATTGCCTAGGGCTGGGTGATAGGTTGGACTGGATGATCTTGGAGGTCTCTTCCAACCTGGCCT
>VWZI01015781.1:400416-418934 GCA_013396835.1 Psilopogon haemacephalus | reverse complement strand
AAAAAAAAAAAAAAAGAAGAAAAGGTATTTAAATCCTATACATAGTTTACCACAAATCGTTCCTGCTCGCCACAAATAAAATTTTTACATTCATCCTTTTCCTGAAAACATTACAGGAGTTAACTCTCTTGTGCTTTCATAGCAGATTAAGATACCTTAGTGTCAGTTACAGCGTGAGAATTATTAACATTCCTTCAACAATGAATTGATTGTGGGTACCCTGCCACAAACAACAAAAAAAAAAAAAAATAGGCTACATGTTCAACATTCAGTGGAAGCTGCAACTGTTAACTATTGCAAAGAGCCAACTGATAATACTGTATTTGTTCTACCATTTCATTAGAAGCTGGGAAGCAATCAAAGGTTTTTTTTTTTCCTATGAGTAAATCAACAGGAGTCAAACGAAGATGCCAGTGTGTGCTGGTTTGAACTAATTGGAGAATTTGAGTGAGAAATTAGACTATTGGCTGAGAGAGGAAAACACAGGATGTCACTTCACCCAGAGCTTTACTGAGAAAGAAAAAAAAAAAAAGTAGTTTTAAAAAGTTATAACCAAAATATAGATAAGGCAGACAGTTTCAGGCTGCTCTGGGCTGCAGCTGCTTCTCCTGCATTGTCTCCTTTGTCTCTGCCTTGGTAGCTAATTCTCAGTAATACTACTAACTTCTTCCCTACTACTAACTCCCCTGGCCCATCTACCTCAGCTTATCTGCAGCATCAACAGGTGGTGAGATAAGATTGGGGAAGGGGGAAAAGATGGTAGGGAGTGGTTGGTTACCCCTCTTGGGGATTTTGGTCTCTGGGAGGGCTGTGGTGTTTCTGTATTACCTTTTCATTGTATATATATGTAAATATTTGTTATACCTTGTAAATATCTGCTTGTATATTGTGCAAAGCTGTAAATATAAAGCTTCATTTATCAACTTCCAGTGTTCTGAGTCCTACCTGGGGTTTATATCAAAAGGTGGGGGGGCAGGTAACTGCTAAACCACCACACAGTGCATACCTATAGGGCAGATCCACAAACTGAATTTTGAAGACCCCCATTATTATCACAATCATGCAGGCATCCCCAACATGTACACCACTGGCATCAGTTAACTAGCAAACTACTGCTAAATGCAATGAGCATGGATTCAAAGCTTCAAGTGAGTGGACTCTTAAGCTGAAGAAAAAGTAAGTCATAGACAAACATGAACAGTGGTGCAAACACAATCCTGGCTGGCAAAATTACATATCTGAATGACAGTAACTCCAAGTCAAATGGTTTGCAACTATCCCTCTTGTACTGGTTCTGGGTCATCTCCTAGAAGATCACTACCCAGTTCTAGCTGGGGTGATCAGTAGATGGATAGCCAATTGTACAATTAGCCACATACACTACAAAACCACCTGAATCTATAGTTATTAAAGAATAAGGTTTATTTCTGCTGAATAAAACTACAAACCATCAGCAGCTGCAAGAGGAAATAAACTGGAGAAAATAAAAAGTCACTGTAAGCAGTAATTTCTTAAGACCTTTTCAAATTCAAAGCATCATAAAAAGCTTAGAAGTATGGACCAAATTCTAACTCTGCCACAGATTTCCTGCATAGCTTTGGCCAACACGTGTTATATTTTACTATCACAACTCCTCATCTATAGGACAGCAAAACAATACATTGGGCTGCTTACACTGTCACTTATTTACACCAAAGTTTAAATTTCTCTAACTATATCACGTAGGAGAGAGAGACACAAATGCAGCATTGTCCATCACAAACCAGAGCCACAAATTTGGTTTCTGTAGGATGGCAAAGCAATACATTGGACTACTTACACTGACAGTTATTTACACCAAAGTTTAAATTTCTCTAAATATATCATATAGGAGGAATAGACATGAGTGTAACATTATCTATCATAAGCCAGATGCACAAATTTGGTTTCTATAGGATGGCAAAACAATACATTGAGCTGCTCCACTGTCAGTTATTTACACCAAAGCTTAAATTTCTCTAAATATAGCACCCAGGAGAGAGAGACGTGAGTGCAACATTGTCTATCACAACCCAGATCCACAAATTAGGTTTCTATAGGACGGCAAAACAATACATTGGGCTGCTTACACTGTCACTTATTTACACCAAAGTTTAAATTTCTCTAAATATATCATGTAGGAAAGACAGACACAAGTGCAACATTGTCTATCAGAAGCCAGACCCACAAATTCAGTTTCTATAGGATGGCAAAACAATACATTGGGCTGCTTATCGCCTTTGTGGCTGACATGGACAAAGGCATTGAGTGCATCCTCAGGAAGTTTGCTGATGACACCGAGCTGTGTGGTGCAGCAGACAGGCTGGAGGGAAGGGATGGCATCCAGAGGGACCTGAACAGGCTGGAGAGGTGGGCACAAGCCAACCTCATGAGGTCCAACAAGACCATGTGCAAGGTCCTGCATCTGGGTCGAGGCAATCCCAAGCACAAATCTAGGTTGGGCAGTGACTGGCTGGAGAGCAGCCCAGAGGAGAGGGACTTGGGGGTGCTGGTGGACAAGAAGCTCAAAATGAGGCAGTAGTGTGCACTTGCAGCCCAGAAAGCCAACCAGAGCCTGGGCTGCATCAGGACAAGTGTGGCCAGCAGGTCGAGGGAGGTGATTCTCCCCCTATACTCCACTCTGGTGAGACCCCACCTGGAGTACTGCATCCAGGTCTGGAGCCTCTATTACAAAAGGGATGTGGACATGCTGGAGCATGTCCAAAGAAAGGCCACAAGGATGATCAGAGGGCTGCAGCACCTCTCCTCTGAGGACACACTGAAAGAGTTGGAGCTGTTCAGTTTGGAGAAGAGGAGGCTCCCAGGTGACCTTCTTGTGGCCTTCCAGGATCTGAAGGGGGCCTACAGAAAAGCTGGGGAGGGACTTTTTAGGCTATCAGGGAGTGACAGGACTAGGGGGAATGGAGCAAAGCTGGAGATGGGGAAATTCAGATTGGATGTGAGGAGGAAGTTGTTCAGCATGAGAGTGGTGAGAGCCTGAACAGGTTGCCCAGGGAGGTGCTTGGCGCCACTTCCCTGGAGGTGTTTAAGGCCAGGCTGGCAGAGGCTGTGAGCAGCCTGATCTAGTGCAGGTTGTCCCTGGGCATGGCAGGGGGGTTGGAACTAGCTGATCCTTGTGGTCCCTTCCAACCCTGACTGATTCTATGATTCTATGCCTGCCTGCCTGCCTGCCTGCACTGATTCTATGAAATTTGGTTTCTATAGGTGATGTTATAATAGGTATCTCTAAACAAGAGAGATGAAAAAAGCATCTAAGATGTTGAGAATACACAAGTTTGAATTCCGTAGACTTTTCCTGAATGATTTGTGCTCTGACTCCAGCCAGGAAGGCTCAGGAAGGATAGACCCACTGCTGATGCTGTGCTAAAACACATCACTTTCTGATACAGTCAAGAGGGACAGCAGGGTGTAGATATCACAGCTTGTTGCAGCACTTCAGACAAGAAGAAATGTAAGAAATCCTTATCGAGCAAACCTAAGTGTTGCCAGGTTTTTTTTTCTTGTTTAAGCAACACACAGAAGCCTCTAATACCAAATCTTGAAAAATCAGCCCAAAACAACTGGAATTTATCTGCGGCCACCATGGGAGTGAGTCATTGCTGGCAAACTTGGCCAACTATTTCAACAGCAGGCCTTTCTCCGAAGACCTCAATGGTCAGAAAGTGTCTCATGCCAGAAAACACAGGCATTTTTCTCTTTTCTGATTTAATGGCTCTTTCATTATCAAATTTAAATGCCACTCAGATGCCCACCGTGGTGCTTCTGCAAAAGAACATCAGGCTGAAGCCTCCACGCATACAGGGTGGCACAGGATGCCAGAGCCATGTAGCGATGGTGGAGCTGTCAATTACAAAACCACAATGATAGTCAGAGCTGCTACAGCCTGAGGGCCTGAGCTGTTAACATTTCTTGGATGCGATGATGTTCGTGATCCAGAGTGCCAGAGGCAGAACAATTCTCATAAACCAGTTGTTGCTGACATCTCCTATCATTCACCATTTGCTCATCCCCCTTCTTCCAGCCACACTGAACCAGCAGGCTACATAAAACTAAAAATGGGCACCCTGTATTTTAAATCTACCTAAGGACACATTTTACTCACTTGGTTTCTTTAAGATTACACAGTACCCAGTGGCACAGCCTGCATGCTTGTAGTGGTTTAGCAGTTACCTGCCCCCCCACCTTTTATAAACCCCGGCTAGAACTCAGAAACACTGGAAGTTAATAAATGAAGCTTTCTATTTATGGCAATGCAAAATATACAAGCAAATATTTACAAGATATAACAAATACTTACAAGATATAACAGATATTTACAGATATATACAGTGAAAAGGTAATACAGAAACACCACACCCCTCCCAGAGACCAATAACCAAGAGACGGTAACCAAACACCCCCTACACCTTTCCCCCCTTCCCCAATCTTATCTCACCACCTGTTGATGCTGCAGATAAGCTGAAGTAGATAGGCCAGGGGGGTTAGAAGTAGGAAAGTAGTTAGTAAAAGTACTGAGAATTAGCTACCAAGACAGAGGGACAAAGGAGACCACGCAAAGAGAAGCAGCCACAGCCAGAGCGGTCAGAAACCATCTGATATCTAATGTTTTGGGTACAACACTTTAAAAACATTTTTTTTTTCTTTCTCTGTAAAGCTCTGGGTGAAGAGACATACTGTGTTTACCTCTCTCAGCCAACAGTCTAATTTCTCACTCAAATTCTCCAATTAGCTCAAACCAGCACAATGCTCACCACCATATGCCTGTATTAGGTGTAACTCAGTGTAAAACACATAGAGTAAGGCTGGATACAGCTAATCTGCTATCACATGAAAACATGCAAACTAACCTAGTTTAAGACATACATGTTTTCTTTGTCTTGTTATTTTTTTCTCCCTGCCAGATTCACAGATCTCGCAGAGAATGCCTTTGCATAAATCACATGGCAAAGCATCCTGCATGAAATGTCCCATAGAGAACCACACATTTTCAAATTCAGCTGTGTAAAACCATGCTGTAGTAGAGACACAGTTCTGTAACTAAGTTATCAAACCAAAGCATATGTATAAGCATCTCCTTCACGTTTTAGGACAAAGCACTCAACTAACAGTGCTGCATGCATTACTACTACTTCGATTGTTTTTATTTCCATATGGAAGAAGCAGTATTCCTGAAAACACATCACTGAATGGTTTAGGTTGGGAGGGACCTCAAAGATCAGCCAGTTCCAAGCCCCCTGCCACAGGTAGGGACACCTCCCACTAGAACAGGTTGCTCATCCAACCTGTTCCAACCTCATCCAACCTGGCCTTCAACACCTCCAGGGAGGGAGCAGCCACAACCTCCCTGGGCAACCTGTGCCAGTGTCTCACCACCCTCACTGGAAAGAACTTCCTCCTAACATCCAGTTTCAATCCCCCCTCTGCCAGTTTAAACCCATTACACCTCGTCCTGTCATTACCTTGTGAATAGTCCCAACCCTCCTGTAGGCCCCCTTCAGATACTGGAAGGCTACTATAAGGTGTCCTCGAAGCCTTCTCTTCTCCAGGCTGGAAAGCCCCAATTCTCTCAGCCTGTCCTCATAGCAGAGGTGCTCCAGCCCTCTGAGCATCTTTGTGACCCTCCTCTGGACTCTCTCCAACAGTTCCACGTCCTTCTCGTGTTGGGGGCTCCAGAACTGCACACAGTACTCCAGGTGGGGTCTGACAAGAGCAGACATGCTTCACAAGCTGTCTGACAAAAGACCAAAACCTGGTGCTGAATCACCAGAGCTTGTATTTGGTTCTCATTCTGCAATCCTGAACATTGCTCACAATGGATGAGTCAAGAACTATGCACCAAACCAGATGATATTACTTTCTTAGCACTTGACTAGTACACAGCTTCATCTCACTAGCTCCTTATGAGCCTGGCTATGCTGCTCACAGAAACAGGCTGGAAAAGACCCTGGGGATCATAAATTGGAACCAAAAGAACACAGAAACATAGAAAGCTGTTGCAGTAAGCCAGTAAGGGTCATAGTGACTGTTAAGGCACAAAGGTGCAAATCTCTTCCACATCTTCCAGTTCCAAACCTACTATTCCAGCTCCTGATTCTCATGTGCCTTAGCTACAGTGAGAGCATCAGCTGGTTGGAGGCAGTTAAAGAGCTACTGGTGACAGCAGAATGGATGTAATTAGACAACACTCTGAACCCTTATATTTTGCTCAGCTTTTGTGCAGGCAAAAATCCGGTGAGATAATAAATTAAGCCAGAGTTAAATAAGGGAAGCAATCCACAGTCAGTAACTGTAAACACACAAAGTTTTGAAACAAGGGGCTGCAGGAGGGTGAAGTTAAAAGGAAGAGATTATCTTATTCCACGGAAATAAAAATCTTTCTGACTTTCTTTTCTTATGAGACTGGCACACATCTTGAATTCTCAAGAAATTCGTATCGATCTTCACAAAAATTCCCTTTGGACAAGCTAAAAATCCATTTGCTTTCAGAGGATTCCGAAAAAAAGTAACGAGATTTCCCCTTCTGCTTGCATTTGGCAGATGTGTGCCTTCTTCTAATCTCAAATATGAAAACATCCCCATGGTTAATTCCTTCCTCATGCCTTGATTGGGGACAGCGTGTCATCCTCACATGACCGGAATCTAAATCCCCTTCAATAAAAATAAACCAGCAGCACAAACTTGGGGATTCGACTTCTTAAAAAAAAAACAAAAAAAAAAGTCTGCAACTAAGGCTGTGTAATTGAATACTACAAAATACACTTTAATGGATGGATTTTGCTGCTGTAGGGAATTTAAACTCTGAATTCTACAAATTCAAAAACTTTATCTGCTTGAGATGATCTTATTTGACGACAGATTTCTCTGGCATACAAAATCACAGAATGGTTTAGGTTGGAAGAGACCTCAAAGATCAGCCATTTCCAACCCCCTACCATAGCCAGAGGTAGGGACACCTCCCACTAGATCAGGATGCTCAAGGCCTCATCCAGCCTGGCCTTGAACACCACCAAGGAGGGAGCAGCCACAACCTCCCTGGGAAACCTGTTCCAATGTCTCACCACCTTCACTGTGAAGAACTTCTTTCTAACATTCTGTTTAAATCTCCCTTCTGCCACTTCAAACCCATTACCTCTTGTTCTGTCATTACAAGACTTTGTGGATTAGTCCCTCCCCAGCCCTCCTGTAGGCCCCCTTCAGATACTGGAAGGCTACTGTAAGGTCTCCTCAAAGACTTCTCTTCTCCAGGCAGAAAAGCCTCAACTCTCTGTATGTATTTTTATGTTCGGGGTTTTTTTTAACAAGAAAAATGAGTTCTTTGGCAATGTGTCCAAAAACAACACAAGTCAAATATCTCTATAAAGAGCATGTCATGTGACATCTCACACGTGGTGGTCAGACACTGGAACAGGTTGCCCAAGGAGGTTGTGGCTGCTCCCTCCCTGGAGGTGTTCAAGGCCAGGTTGGATGAGGCCTTGAGCGACCTGTTCTAGTGGGAGGTGTCCCTTCCTATGGTGGGGGATTGGAACTGGATGATCTTTGATGTCCCTTCCAAACTTAAACCATTCTATGATTCTATGATACCTGAAGAATGAATAGAAGACGTGAAGAGAATATGAAATTAAAGACATAAAGCATAGTGGTTATTATAAAATAATAATGAAATAGTATTAGCAAAAGTAATTAAGCAGATCAAAAAAGGGGAGGTGACTAAATCAAAGCAGCTAATGTTGAGACCCCATATCCACACCACATGAAATTCAGGGCTTTTTATTTTCAATAAGACTCCAGTCAGATTCCTTGGACCAGATGCATTCATCATATTAATACATGGGCTCAGTGTTGGCCAAAAGGCCAAGATTCAGTCTGGAGACTCGCATCTCCAATTAAATATTGCTGCATCTCATAGACCCCAGGAATAAAGCTTTTAGTTTAAGTTTAGTTCCCCCCAAATATGCCCAGGGCTACATTTCAATCAGCACACAGTGAGAAATAATTGCTTCGAAACTGCAGGACTGCTCTAAATAAGACACTAATGAAGACACAACCAGAGTGAATCATAGAATGGTTCAGGTTGGAAGGGACCTCAATGATCATCTAGTTCCAACCCTCCACCATAGGCAGGGACACCACCCACTAGAAATTAATCCTGACCACTGCTAAAGCCCTTGACTAAAGCTCCAGTTCCACCTGAAGCCTGTATAATATTAGGATGTACAACATGTTTGTATTTTAATTAAGATGAAAGGGTCATAGATCTTTGAACCTTGTTTTATACATCACTTATGGTCTAACATAGCTTCCAGTCCTTAACACACTTTTTTATAATACATCATAAGCTTGTAAAGCCATAAAACCCAACTGAGGAGGAGGTGAGTGCCCCATCAAGTCTCTTCTCCATTACTGTTATCCTCACAGCAAACACTACCAGTTCACCTAAAGTGACCTAAAGCTTTTTTATAATACATCATAAGATTGTAAAGCAATAAAACCCAACTGAGGAGGAGGTGAGTGCCCCATCAAGCCTCTCCTTCATTACTGACTGATATCCTCCCAGCAAACACTACCAGTTCACTCAGAATCATAGAATGGTTTAGGTTGGAAGAGACCTCAAAGATCATCCAGTTCCAACCCCCCAACATAGGCAGGGACACCTCCCACTAGATCAAGATGTTCAAGACCTCATCTAGCCTGGCCTTGAACACCTCCAGGGAGGGAGCAGCCACAACCTCCCTGGGAAACCTGTGCCAGTGTCTCACCCCCCTCACTGTAAAGAACTTCCTCCTAACATCCCGTTTAAATCTCCCCTCTGCCAGTTTGAACCCATTACTCCTTGTCCTGTCACAAGACCTTGTGAACAGTCCCTCCCCAGCCTTCCTGTAGGCCCCCTTCAGATACTGGAAGGTTGCTATAAGGTCTCCTGGAAGACTTCTCTTCTCCAGGCTGAAAAGTCCCAACTTCCTCAGCCTGTCCTCATAGCAGAGGTGCTCCAGCCCTCTGATCATTTTTGTGGCCCTCCTCTAGACTCTCTCCACGACTTAAAGTCATGGTAGGACACCTTTAGCAGGTCAGCAGATGCAGCTCTCTTAGTCTTCTTCAGTTACAGCTATACAACGAGAGAAGTCATCAACAACAGCAGCAGGCTTCACATATAGAGCAGTCAGCTCCCAGGAAGGGACTAAAGGAAAAAAAAATAAATGTATTTGCACATCTGATTTTGTAAGTAGAGTCATGATCATCACATCATTTTGACAGCTGGAATCTTCTTGAGTGCAAGACACCATGGAAACAAGATGAACTGATGAACTCCCCTCTTGGTACGCGGCTGGAGCTTCACATTCACCAGAAGCACAGTGGGGCAGGAATCACTGAGGAGTTTAAGGAGCTGTGATTCTAGCCCTGCCAGAAGTTTACAAACGTGGGTTCAAAGAATCACACGGCCTGATCATGTGATAGCTGCTATTTTTTTTTTTTTCCTAGTTCCAGCTGAGGAAAGAAAAAAAACCAAAACCCACAAAAAACCCCGAGAAAAGAATGAGGAGGTAGAAAGAAGAGAAGCAGAGTGCTTACACTGAGGCAGGAAGAGCATCCATCACACTATAGCCAGCTCAACAGATGTAAATATTTTCAAATGTTACTGCAGTATGTAAGCAAATTTCTCAAGGAGGCTGGATGACTGCACAGGAGGAGAGATGGCCCAAATCCCTCTTCCTGAGAATGCGACATGCGTGCTAAAAAAAAAGTCATTCTCTGCTTCTCCACTAAGAATTTTGGCTTCTTAGGAAATTAATTTCTCAGCAGCAAAGACGATCAACACATTTTTATTTATTTATTTGGACTACTCAAGAACACCAGCTGAAGAACATTAGGCTACGTTAAAGTGGCCCAGGAAAAGTTTTAAAGAGATTCCACTGAAACCCATGACCCACTTCCACAGCCCTGAATGAAGGCCCAAGCCCAAGCTTTTTAAAGAGATAGATGCTGAGCAGAGGGGCACTGAGAGCTGCTAGCACTGGCAATGCCATTTGCCCCTGGTGAAATGGCATCTTGGCACAGGCATGCTGAAGAGGTCTCCATCCCTGGAAAAAAGATGGAGTGGCACCTTCTGGAGGGCATCTCAAGGCACTTGGAAGAGAAGAAGATTATCAGGAGTAGTCAGCATGGATTTACCAAGGGGAAGTCACGCTTGACTAACCTGATAGCATTCTACGACTGAATGGATAGATTCAGGAAGATCAGTGGATGGAGTCTACCTGGACCTTAGCAAGGCCTTTGACACCATCTCTCACAACAGCCTAGTAAGCAAGCTCAGGAAATGTGGGATGGAAGAGCAGACAGTGAGGTGGATTAGGAACTGGTTACAAGATAGAGTTCAGAAAATGGTGATCAATGGTGCCAGGTCCAGCTGGAGAGCTGTAACCAGTGGAGTCTCCCAGGGATCAGTGCCGGGTCCACTGCTGTTCTTTGTCAATGACATTGATGAGGAGACAGTGTCTGCTCAGCAAGTTTGCTGATGACACCAAACTGGGAGGCTTGGCTGATCCAGCTGAAGGCTGTGAGGCCATCCAGACCTGGACAGACTGGAGAGCTGGGCACAGCGGAACCAAATGAGGTTCAACAAGAACAAGTGCAGAGTCCTGCACCTGGGGAGGAATAATAAACTGCACCAGTACAGGCTGGGAGGTGACCTTCTGGAGAGCAGCCCTGGGAGAGGGACCTGAGATGGCTGGTGGAGAACATCCACGGCACAGCAATGTGCCCTTGTGGCCAAGAAGGCAAATGGGATCCTGGGGTGTATTAAGAAGAGTGTGTCCAGCAGATCAAGGGAGGTTCTTCTCCCCCTCTACTCTGCCCTGGTAAGACCCCATCTTGAATACTGCCTTCAGTTTTGGGCTCCCCAGTTTAAGAGGGACAGGGATCTGCTGGAGAGGGTCCAGCAGAAGGCTACAGGATGATTAGAGGACTGGAGCACTGCCTGATGAGGAGAGGCTGAGGGAGAAGACTGAGAGGGTATTTAATCAATGTTTATAAATATCTGAGGGCTGTTGGGGGAGAGGACAGGCTCTGCTCACTTGATCTCTGTAATAGGACAAGAAGCAATGGGTATAAGTTGCAGCACAAGAGGTTCCACCTCAACACAAGGAGGAACTCCTTGACTGTAAGGGTCCCAGAGCACTGGAAGAGGCTCACCAGAGAGGATGTGGGGTCTCCTTTGGAGACTTTCAAGGCTTGTCTGGATGTGTTTCTCTGTGATCTGTGCTAGATTGTCTGGCAGGAGGGTTGGACTCGATGATCTCTTTGGGTCCCTTCCAACCCCTGACATCCTGTGAACCTGTGATCTACAGAAAAGGCAGAAAACCCTCTTCCTTAAGAAATTCCATTCCTGGTCTTTGACATACTAGGCATTAGATCACTAGGCAGAAGAAGTAACTTCAGATTAGTTTCTGCAGTGCTAAATACACAAACATCTTAAGAAATACAGCTGTAAGTGATTTCTCTATCAGAAAGGATTATATCGCTGTACCATCTCTCAATAGTTTACAGAATTTAACAATCCTGCCTGGAACCTCTCAATTAATAACCTTTTATCAGATCCTAAAACATCTTGGGCTCCTTGAGGACAGAAGACTCAGAGGTTTTCAGGCTAGAAAGTTTGCCTTTGTTTGTTTCAAATAAACAAATAAGGAAGCTTAATGATGAGTTTATACAACTAGATTCAAAGGATGTAGATTTAAAAAAAAAAAAAAAAAAGTTCCACGAAAATTCCATGGCACATTTTGTATGTGACCTCATGCTGCACACTCCTCCAAGAATTGAGTAATACCTCCAATCTCCTGATCTCCTTTAGCTTTTATAAACTTTCCCTCTTTTTTTAAAAGGAAAAAAGAAAAAAAAAGAAAATTCTGTTTCTGTTACATCTTACCCCTAAGATGAGTAGCATGCAGANGCAAGAGTTGTGTTCAAACAGATGCAGATAAGGAGTAAAAGGAACCACTTCATTTGAAGGTTGGTTGTGTTTTTAAAGAAAGATGGAAAGGAGAACAACTGGCTGAAATACCAATTGTTAGACTAAACAAAAAAAAGAAAAAGGACACAAAATACAGAAAATTTTGGTCTCACAGAAGGCAGCTGTTTAACAAAGAATGAAAGGAAGAAATTTAAAAGCAAAGCTGACTGCTCCCTGAGTTTGAGTACTCATTAATCTTTGGACAGAGAAGCTTCTAACATAACGACAAAATAACTTGCTGTTAATCAACATAATTCCTGAATGTGTATTAGTGACTTGTTCAATTCATTCATGTTTCCACAGATCAAGCATTATGTGTTTCCATCCTCAGTCATATGCACCAACATTCTGGGTTTACAGGTAAGAAACAAGGATGATGCAATGGAGAACAGTCACTCTTTAGGAGACTGGATGTGTTAGGACTCAGTAATCAATAAACAGTCCCTTAGCCTTCAGTTGGGATTCCTACCTGAACTGCTTTCTGAAAAAAGTATTGTAAAGGGTTAACTCCTCCTGGGGGGGCAAGGCAGAACATGACCCCAGGTGGTCCTGACTCCTCCCCGGGGGTGGTCTGACCTGCCCCTCAGGTGTCATGTTTAGCCCTTCCCACTTCCTGCCTGGACCCTCTATAAAGGGCAGAGGAACTTCTCATTCCTCTCTCTCTTGCTCCTATTCCTTCACCAGCCAGCTGCATCCTGCTTTGCTGCTGCTCCTGCTTTTACCATGTGCTTCTCCAGCAAACACTTGGTGGGACCCATCTGCATCCACCATCATTGTGCATCCATCTGCATCCACAATCATTTTAACTTCACCATCTGGAGTCATCTTCCATCCATCTTCACCTACTGGGGTGGGGCAGGTAACTGCAAACCCACTACAGTTGTATACCTATATTTTGTATTTTGGTTTCCTTCCCTATATTTTTTGTAATTCCCCTTAACTAAAATACCTCTTATTTATTTTTAAAGCTTATCTTTTACTTCCAAATCAAATTAAGTCTTTTTTTTGAGCTTTTGGGCTCAGGGGAGCTAGCTAAACTAATACATAATAAATATCTAAATAAACTCTCTTTCCCCAAAGCCACAACTGCTAGTTCTCCCTACTAACGGAAAACAGAATTCTCAAAACCTGCAAAAATTCAAATGCTGCAATTCTCTGTTTAAATACCTCTCAACCTCCCACTGCTAGTCCAACACTCATAAAAAGTGAGGCAATTAGAAGTCTGATGGGAAATAAAACACTCACCTACCACATCCATTTTTGGCCAAATGAAGGAATGTAAAAAAGATAAATTGAAATGTCATAATTTTGTTGCTGTAACCCTTAAGTCTTCATCACCAACCCTCATCTGTTACATCTACAAATGGACAATGCTTTCTTTGGATCAGGAGCAGCGTTTTTCTACTCGTAGTGTAATGAATCCAGCAGTGTAGGTCCTGAGGAGATGAGAATAAATAATTCAGCCCAATTAGAATCCAGGAACCCTCTGTTCAGACTAGTAGGGATTTGTATATCTGAATGCAAAAATACTCCCCCAGAGCCTACATCTGGTGGGGGGGACAAAAAAAACTCATCTGAGAATTCACAAAGCATCATAGCCAGAATTAGTTTTACATCTATGGATACTACAGTTTGGCAGATTTGCATGCCAAAATCCAGTGCTTAGCAGTTTTAAATGCCAAAAGAGATAGTCAGGTTTTAACCACCAAATCTTCCTTTGGAAAAACTTTGTTCATTTCAATTGCAGGACACAGCCAGGCCACAGAACTCATTTCAAGAGACATGCAGAGCGTTCAGTGTGCTGTGAGAGCACACCAATACAGCAGAATGCTATGGAAAACAATCAACAACCATTTATTATTCACTATTTCCCATACCATTAGAACACCAACCAAAAACATCATCAAGACAGCAGCAGTGTGACTGGAGGGAAGCACTGCTTTCATCTACCATGCAGTCAATCAGTAGGCTCCTTTACATCAGCATGTTACAGGTGGGATCAAAAGGTATTAAGATGTCTAACAGCACCCCAAACTTTGGGATACCAAAGCTTCCTCTCCTTGGAAATTGGAGAGGAACACTGGAGCAAGGATTGCTTCACCTGGGTGTATTTTTTGCCTTTCCCTAAACGATTCTAAGAGAGCACTTTGAAACAAGACATTAAGGCAGGTGAATCCTTGGTCTCTGTGCTGGTTTGAACTAATTGGAGGATTTGAGTGAGAAATTAGACTATTGGCTGAGAGAGGGAAACACAGGATGTCACTTCACCAGAGCTTTACTGAGAAAGAAAAAAAAAAGTTGTTTTTAAGAATTGTACCAAACCATTAGATATCAGACAGTTTCTGACTGCTCTGGCTGCGGCTGCTTCTCTTTGCATTGTCTCCTTTTGTCTTTGCCTTGGTAGCTAATTCTCAGTAATTTTACTAACTTCTCTCCTGCTACTAACCCCCGTGGCTGATCTACCTCAGCTTATCTTCAGTATCAACAGGTAGTGAGATAAGATTGGGGAAGGGGGGAAAGGTGGTAGGGGGTGGTTGGTTACCCTCTCTTGGAGATTTGGGTCTCTGAGAGGGCTGTGGTGTTTCTGTATTACCTTTTCATTGTATATATCTGTAAATATCTGTTATACCTTGTAAATATTTGGTTGTATATTGTGCATAGCTGTAAATAGAAAGCTTCATTTATTAACTTCCAGTGTCTCTGAGTCCTAGCCGAGGTTTATAAAAGGTGGGGGGGCAGGTAACTGCCAAACCACCACAGCCTCACAATTCTTATCTTCCTGCAAAAGGAGCTCAACCCTTTCTGTGCAGTAGCAGGTCTACTGCAAAGGCAGCTGAGAGAGACTAATCCTTAGGGGAATAAAACCCACTTGGAAAAATCTCTCAGAGGTAACTGATAGCAAATCTTCAACAAGCACAGTTCACAACACCCTCACTTCTCAGTTTCTTTCGTCACTTTGCAGGAGTGAGGTTGATGAACATTGCCCTTTAAACTTTTCTTTGGAAGATCTGGATAGCTTGGGAAGGAAAAAAACCTGAACTCCTCCCAACCAAAGAGAGAGAAGACTCTGGAAAAGGCTTGGATTTTTTTTTTTTTCTGATCCTAATTGAAATTGAGAGGAAAAATCCACTGCTCAGAGAATAAAGTGCTTTAGATGCTATGTAGAGGTGACCTCACAGCTGGGAAATGTGGTTTAACAGTGGTTTTACAAAATGCAGTATGTAGCCATGAGACTTTTAATTTTTCTCACTCTTCTTTCCAAAGCAGCAGTCCGAAAGAAAGCTGTCTTCACCATCTTACATCAATTAATCTTCACCATTGTCTTACATCAATTAATCCATTATACAGCACACTGAAATCTTAAGAAGAGGAAGACTACGTGTTGGGAGGAAAACGTCTCCTCCAGAAACTTTGCTGTAAATAGAGAACATAGCTCTGACCTGGAGGAACCCTTTCAGACACTGTGACCACATGTGCCCTCAAAAGTCTATCAGAAATCCAGTAATAATGAATAGCCAGAAGTCTCAAACCGTAAGAACAGCTGCAGAGCTACCCAAAGAAGCTCTCCTGTTGACTTCATACATTGTTCTAGTGAATGCTCTTCTGCTAAAACATTTTTTTTTTCCACTTCAAAGAGCAGCTGCTTGTCTGAAAAGGCTACCTAACCAACATCTAAACTGCCATATGTAAGCACCATGAGTCAGAGAATGAAATAAAGTTTGTTTTAAAGAACCATGAACAGCTCCTTCATCTTGTCACCTCTAACTTCAGTGAACATCAGTCCTACACCAGAAGAAGGATGTCATAGCTCTCCAAAGGAGAGAAAGGGGTGGCTTTCCAAGATGTTTGGCATACAAGCTAAAGGAGAGTTTCAAGGCTGAGCACTGAAACAGGTTTCACCTTTCAACAGGACAAATCCTCTCCTCTCCTCCTTGTTAATTTGTCAAAAATAGCAACGCTTACAAAATTGCTTGAGCCTGAGTTCCATGATGATAAAATGCTGGCAGATTGTTACAGAAACAGCATATGCATGTTCTATCAGTTTTTTGTCCCTCCCTTTGTGGTCCTGACTCTCAGTGCTGAAAGCTGGACTGGGGCAGTCCCAGGATCTGCCTTACATGCCAGGTAAGCAGGGGAGATCAGCCAGGGGAGTTAGAAGTAGAATTGATGAGTTGGGTTGCACAGATCCAAGCAGAAGCCAGGGAGAGACACAGACACCACAGTCAGAACCACACTTTCTTATCTGTGTTTGTGTCCTTGCTTTTATACATCTCAGCAGACCCAGGAGTGCAGCAACCATCAGCAGTGTTTGCTTCTCACAGCCTAGCAGCTCATTTTTCTCATTAAAATATTCCAATTAGCCTCAAACTCCTCCTCCTCATCTGCATCAGCTGCATCAGGAGTAGAATCCAGTGTGAGTTCTGCTGCGAGCTGAGAATCACATGGGCTTCTGCGTAGTGAAAGAGTACAGAGACTTTCATAAAAGTTAATGTAATTGTTCAGCTTTCTCAAAAGTGATCATAGAATCATAGAGTGGTTTAGGTTGGAAGGGACCTCAAAGATCAGCCAGTTCCAACCCCTCTGTGCCAAAGGCAGGGACACCTCCAACTAGATCAGGTCGCTCAAGACCTCATCCAGCCTGGCCTTGAACACATCCAGGGAGGGAGCAGCCACAACCTCCCTGGGCAACCTGTTCCAGTGTCTCACCACCCTCACTGTAAAGAACTTCCTCCTAACATCCCAGGAGAGGATGTCAGTTTAAACCCATTACCCCTTGTCCTGTCATTACAAGACCTTGCAAGTAGTCCCACCCCTGCCTTCCTCTAGGCCCTTTTCAGATACTGGAAGGCTACTATAAGGTCTCCTGGAAGCCTTCTCCAGGCTGAAGAGCCCAAACTCTCTCAGCCTGTCCTCACAGCAGAGGTGCTCCAGCCCTCTGATCATCTTCATGGCCCTCCTCTGGACTCGTTCCAACAGTTCCATGTTCTTCTTGTGTTGGAGGCTCCAGAACTGCACACAGTACTCCAGGTAGGGTCTGACAAGAGCAGAGTAAAGGTGCAGAATCCCCTCCCTTGCCCTGCTGGCCACACTGCTCTTAATGCAACCCAGGACACAGTTGCTGTCTGGGCTGCACTCACACACTGTTGGCTCATGTTGAGCTTTTTATCAACCCAGACCCCCAGGTCCTTTTCCTCAGGGCTGCTCTCAGCCATTCACTGCCCAGCCAGGTACACAGAATTCTTAGAGGAAAGAGTAACTAAGGATGTTTTTAGGAATGCCTGCCAGACTGAACAGATTAGGACTGCTAAACTTGACTGGATATGAAACAGTGCTGACCTGCAAGAATGGACCTACGTCAAGCCAGGCAGGAGCAGAAGAGCTGATGCTTGGTCTAACATACATGCCTTTGGGATTTCCCACAAAGGCAACTCTTTTATCAGTTTATTGATAAGTTCACAACTGCTTTGACTCAGGACAGGCAGCATCAAATCACTACTGTATTAGTTTAAGCTAGCCCCCTCCCCGATCTCAAAAGCTCAATAGATACAAACTACAAAATATAAAAATACAACTGGTGGATGGAAGCTGAATCCAAGTGGTGAAACTGATGATTGGTGGTGGATGAAGAGGGATGCAAGATTGATGGTGAAATGCAGGGGGTTACAGAGTTCCAAAGAAATGTTGCTCTCTCCACGTGTTTGCTGGAGATCAGGTGTGTGCTGGTTCGAACTAATTGGAGAATTTTGAGTGAGAAATTGGACTATAGGCTGAGAAATGAACACACGATGTCACTTCACCCAGAGCTCTACTGAGAAAGAAAAGAAATTGTTTTAAGAGTTGTAACCCAAATATAGATAATTCAGAGTGCTTCAGGCCTCTCTGGGCTGCAGCTGCTTCTCTTGCATGGCTCCTTTGTCTCTGCCTTTGTAGCTGATGTTTCGTAATTCCACTAGCCTCTTTCCTACTGCTAACCCCCCTGGCCGATCTACCTCCACCTATCTGCTGCATCAACAGATGGTGAGGTAAGATTGGGGAAGGGGGGAAAGGTGGTAGGGGTGGATAAAAGCCCCTCTTAGGGACTTTGATCTCTGGGAGGGCTGTGGTATTTCTGTATTACCTTTTCACTGTATATATTTGTAAATATCTGTCATACACTGTAAATATCTGCTCGTATATTGTGCATTGCTGTAAATATAAAGCTTCATTTACCAACTTCCAGCCCTCTGAGTCTTAGCCGGGGTTATATCAAAAGGTGGGGGGGCAGGTAACTGCTAAACCACCACAACGTGGTGAGCAGCAGCAGCAGGGAAGCAGGATGCTGGGCAGGCAAGGAGAGGAGAGGACAAGAGAGAGGAATCATAGAATCATAGAATGGTCTAGGTTGGAAGAGACCTCAAAGATCATCCAGTTCCAACCCCCCGCCACAGGCAGGGACACCTCCCACTAGATCAGGACGCTCAAGACCTCATCCACC
>VWZI01015781.1:387237-397934 GCA_013396835.1 Psilopogon haemacephalus | reverse complement strand
TTTTTTTGCTTTACATTCTCTTCCCACATGATTTGGTTCATAATTACTTCCAGCTTCAGGAAACTGGCCCTTTTAAAAGCCCCAAATGCAAGTTTCTAACTTTGTTTACACTTAAATCAAGTAATGAATCAGTTCTAAGTAGCCAGTGGTTCTGACTTATACAGGCTTTATCTTCTTCATCAACTGAGGCTGTGTCTAACAAGGAAATCCCAAGGTTAGATAATGGAGACTCATGTGAGAAACCTTTATGAGAATTCTGAAGGATCAAGGCAGTAAAATGAGTGCATGGTAGTTCCATCCCACTCAAACATGGGAGGTCTGACGGAGGAATCACTGTGAGTAACTAAGGTTAATTTTCGTAACTATTTGAAGAGCACAAACAATTGCTACAGATTGGAAGGAATTAAGTAGAAGGAGATCAGTTAAGTCACGGGAAAATCTGAGATGAAAGAGAGATAGATAACCAACTGCCATGAACATACCCAGGTCACAGAGTATGCTAAACCCTGAAATAATCTTTCAGAAGCATCATCAGGATGCTTTTGCTTGTCATGGTCAGAGTCTCTCCCTTTTGCCCATGAGACATGCTCTTACCTCTGCCTGGACAAGGGCAGGGCATCACTGGGACTTCTCACTTCTTTCTTCCCCCTCAGGGGTACAGAAAAATAAAAAGACAAAGGGGAAGGAAAAGAAGGCAGAAACAAATCCCAAAGCAGCCAGCACAGGGAAATCCCAGCATTCCTACACCTTTATTGCTTATTTTTACAGTGCTTAATGGCAAAGTACCACACATAGACACAAACCGTTTCAAAGCAACCTCCTACCCTAGAAACAGAATGAGGGAGAGAGGTTCTGTTTCGTTTCATTATTGAAGTTCTGAAGTGAAGAAATTTCAACACACAGGAGTAACTCAATCTGTGTGTTTCCTTGGCCCAAACTCCATTTTTACAGTCTTTTTAAATGTCCAGATCAAGTTACTTTTGCGTGTGCAGGGCAAAGGTTATTATTTCTGGTTTCTTATTTTTTTTTCTCCACCCCAAAGACTCAACTTCTTTGCCTTCTCTCTTTTTAAAGCAATGTTTGAAATTATCATGAATATGAAAAAAAAGAAATTATAAAACATACTGTCGCACCTCCCAGCTCTACCCTGTAATACTGGACAAACATGTAGAATCATAAAAGCAACCAGGGTTGGAAGGGACCACAAGGATCATCTAGTTTCAACCCCCCTGCCATGCCCAGGGACACCCTACCCTACATCAGGCTGCCCACAGCCTCTGCCAGCCTGGCCTTAAGCACCTCCAGGGAAGTGGCCTCAACCATCCCCCTGGGCAACTCATTCCAGACTCTCACTACTCTCGTGGTGAAGAACTTCCTCCTCACATCCAGGCTGAATCTCCCCACCTCCAGCTTTGCCCCATTCCCCCTAGTCCTCTCACTACCTCATACCCTAAAAAGTCCCTCCCCAGCTTTTTTGTAGGCCCCCTTCAGATCCTGGAATGCCACAAGAAGGTCACCTGGGAGCCTCCTCTTCTCCAGACTGAACAGCCCCAACTCTTTCAGTCTGTCCTCATAGGAGAGGTGCTGCAGCCCTCTGAGCATCTTCGTGTCCCTCATCTGGACACACTCCAGCACGTCCACATCCCTCTTGTACTAAGGGCTTCAGATCTGGATGCAGTACTCCAGGTGGGGTCTCACCAGGGTGGAGTATAGGGGGAGAATCAACTCCCTGGCCCTGTTGGCCACACTTCTCCTGATTCATCCCAGGCTCTGGTTGGATTTCTGGGCTGCCAGTGCACACTGCTGCCTCATGTTGAGCTTCTCATCCACCAGTACCCCCAAGTCTCTCTTCTCAGTGTTGCTCTCCAGCCAGTCACTGCCCAACCTGGATTTGTGCTTGGGATTGCCTCGACCCAGATGCATGACCTTGCACTTGGCCTTGTTGAGCCTCAGAGGTTGGCCTGTGCCCACCTCTGCAGCCTGTCCAGGTCCCTCTGGATGCCATCCCTGCCCTCCAGCCTGTCTGCTGTACCACACAGCTTCGTTTCATCAGCAAACTTGCTGAGGGTGCACTCAATGCCTTTGTCCATGTTGAACAAGATTGGTCCCAGGACTGATCCCTGAGGGACTCTGCTTGTCACTGGTCTCCACTTGGACATGGACCCATTGACAGCCACTCTTTGGGTGCAGCCATCAAGCCAGTTCTTTATCCATCTAGTGGTCCACCCATCATGCCCATGTTTCCCCAGCTGGGAGACCAGGATGTGGTGCAGGCCAATGTCACACACACTGTGTAAAACAGTATCACAAAATGCCTAACAAAGCACAGAGCCCACAGGAAACAAATATTCCCTCTTCCAATTAAGGGCTGCCTCAAAATTCCCAGAGTGCATAATAGAAAATATACACCATAGACACTGTACAAATACAGTAAACTATGTTAGCCAACCATGCTGACCTCATAGTCATTTTTCTAAGTGAGAAGGGTATCAATTTTTTGCCTGTTTCTACCTATTAAAAAAAAAAAAAGAAAACCCCATTCCTTTATTACTCCAATTAAGACATTATAATACTCACTATCTTTTAAAGTGAAGAATATTTCCAGTAAGCTCAAACACATTGGAAAAGCTCTGGGGAAGTGGTTCTTCTCCAAAGTCAAATCCTGGGGTGCTTAGAATAGAACCATAGAATCAGTCAAGGTTGGAAGGGACCACAATGATCAGCCACTTCCAACCCCCCTGCCATGCCCAGGGACACCCTACCCTAGATCAGGCTGTCCACAGCCTCATCCAGCCTGGCCTTAAACACTTCCAGGGAAGTGGCCCCAACCACCTCCCTGAGCAACCCATTCCAGGCTCTCACCACTCTCATGCTGAACAACTTCCTCCTCACGTCCAAACTGAATCTCCCCAGCTCCATCTTTGCTCTATATAATTTACTTTGCTTTCTTTATCATTTACTAGTTGAGATTTCAATATCCAAAGTTTCCATCTGGCTGTGGCTGCAGGTGAATAAATCCACCGTCACCCAAAGCAAACTTTTTGCTGGCTGCTATTTAAATGCACCACCTCACCAATCTAACTGCTGAAGTACCTTTCAAAATAGCTTTTGAAGGATGAGTTTGAAACAAGGGCAGAAGTAGCAGCGAATAGCTTCCACCTCACCAGGAAATCAGCACGCCAGCAGAGCAAGTAAAGCTGGTACAGAAGCATAAGGGCAACAAGGCAAGGGGAAAGCCTTTTATTACAAATTATTAACAATAAAAGGAGCTCTTCACACGTGCAAGTCAGGTGAATCTGTAGCTGCGATATGACAAGGTGTTTTTTGCCAGAGGAGGGTCACGAAGATGATCATAGGACTGGAGCACCTCTGCTGTGAGGACAGGCTACAACAGTTGGGGCTCTGCAGCCTGGAGAAGAGAAGGCTTTGAGGAGACCTTATAGTAGCCTTCCAGTATCTGAAAGGGACCTACAGAAAGGCTGGGGAGGGACTATTCACAAAGTCTTGTAATGACAGGATGATGAGTAATGGGTTTAAACTGGAAGAGAGGAGGTTTAAACTGGATGTTAGGAGGAAGTTCTTTACAGTGAGGGTGGTGAGACACCGGCACAGATTGCCCAGGGAGGTTGTGGCTGCTCCCTCCCTGGAAGTGTTCAAGGCCAGGTTGGATGAGGCCTTGAGCAACCTGTTCGAGTGGGAGGTGGTGGGGGGTGGAACTGGATGATCTTTGAGGGCCCTTCCAACCTAAACCATTCTATGATAAAGTAATTGTTAAGGTTACAAAATCCAGCATTCAGATACTGATAGAATAAAGAATGCCTGTGCAACTATCAGATGGGTCCACTAAACATGCACTGAGATACAGCCTGTACTTAACTACATGATTTTATGCTGATAGTCCTACACAAACCTTGTATAAGTCAATGCAAACATGGATCCTGCTCAGAGAATGATTCAGAATTTGCAGTGAATGAAACTTTTGTTTCCGGGACCTGGCCAGCCTCAAAGAACTACTACAATATCAATATTGAAGGACAATAAAAGCATGCAACCCTTTGCCAAGAACAGATGTTACAAGGCAAATGCAGATCTTGGCATTTGGTGCCACCTGCTAATCTACTGCCTGAGTCGCTAATGTGATCAGTGGCCTTAAGTTGTTCAGGAACTATTGGCCTCTCCCTTACAAAAAGGCCATTAAAAAAATTAAGACCTGTAAATGGTATCGTAATTTTTTTGTGTGTAAGTATTTCCCCCTAGGCAAGCAGCATGAACTGGATTTCATTCCCAAAGGTTTTTAAATGTGCTGGTTTGAACCAGTTGGAGGATTTGAATGAGAAATTAAGACTATAGGCTCAGAAGGGAAAACAAAGTTTGATTCTACCTCACTCACAGGTTACTGAGAAATATATAAAAGTTAGAACCTAAACAGAGTGCACTTTGCGCCACGGCTACTGCTGCATCTCTCTCCTTGCCTTCTTGGCTGGATCTGAATAATCTGAATAACTTTACTAGCTTCTTTCCTGCTGCTAACCCCCCCTGGCCGATCTACCTTTGCTTATCTGGCACTTAAGACAAGTGGTGAGATAAGACTGGGAAAGGGGGGAAGGTGGTAGGGTGGTAGGAAACCCCTCTTAGGGATCCTGATCTCTGGGAGGGCTGTGGTGTTCCTGTATTACCTTTCTACTGTATATATCTGTAAATATTTATTATATATTGTAAACATTTGCTTGTGTATTGTGCAAAGCTGTAAATATTAAGCTTCATTTGCTTAACTTCTAGCCAGCTGAGTCTAGCCTGGGTTATTTCAAAGTGGGGGGGCGGGGGGAGGGTAACTGCCAAACCACCACAATGTGGCTCTGCTGCTTGCGAAACCTCTTTACTTGGGAGAAAGTGATGCAAGTGTCCTGTTCCTGTGCTGCCTACATATTTTGGTTTGACATTCTAATTCTGGCAGTGATGTTATGGTTGGTACAAGGTCTTGTACCAAGGCTTTAGGTCTTGTTTTGACTAGGAAAACAACTAACTCATAAACAATGTTGCCTACAGATGTCCTCAGCTTTCCACTCATCCTGTATTTCATTAAAGATTCCTACCTGGATGTCAACCTGCTTTTTAAAAGCTAAAAAGCTTTCCAAGGAAGAGTTCGCCCAAGCACAGGCAGCATCTTCCCTTTTGATTCTCCTTTGTGACAAGCTGAGGGCAACAAGACTTAAGGTCAGAACCTGACATTTCCATGAAGCATCTGTACACTGAGACTGGCCCCCTTCCAGGTGAGTTTTCTGGCTATAACAGCTTTCCTAAATGTTACAGGAAGGCATTCATCAGACATTCAGTTCCCACAGAAAACACTTCTCCAATATTTCTGACAGATTTTTCTTTCCTCAGTGAACAAATCTGTTTTCCTTGCCATTTCCACAAAGAGAACGAGTGAACAGAATTTCACTACATTGCTGTAACCACAAACTTTTAATACGTAAATAACATGCCCTGAATATCTCCAGGGCAGAGGACACTGAAATACTAATACCTGAACAAATTAAAGATGGACACATTACTATTTATTTATGCTAAACACTTTCCTCTATGTAATTTGAGACTCAAGTCAGAGCATTCAAGTTTTAACGCAGATCACAGGATCACAGGATGTCAGGGGTTGGAAGGGACCCAAAGAGATCATTGAGTCCAACTCCCTGTCATGGTGGGTCTAAATAGGCCTAAACATGTCCTGGCTTGCTCAGATATGTTCCCTTGCTCCCCCAACTTTTGTGCTGGGAGAAGCAAACACAGGAAAGGAAAAAAAAAGCCCTGGTTTCACCTAATATGGTCAGGCCTGGCTAACTGCCACTTTGATTGGCTATGCTGTATCCAAAAGCCCATTAGTCTCAGGCATACATTGATAAAAGGAGATGAGCAGGAGATGAGGAGAGGAACAAACTTCCTCTGCCATTGTACTCATGCCTGCTGCTACTGCCACTGTTTCTTCTGCATGCTCTTGGTGTTACTGTCTAATTGCATCCTGCCTACCCTCAGGAGTCAAGAGGAAACAGGTCAGAGACTGTGCTATATCCCCAGCTTCCTTAAGAAAGAGTCTGGGGGAGCTCCAAAGCCCCTAATGGCTTTGAAATCACCGACAGCAAACCCTCCACATGCTTTGGGTACTGTCTGATACTATAACGCAGACCCAGAAATCCAGAGAGACCACTTTGAGAGTAAACACTCAAAAGCCTCTTAGCAAATCTTTAGCAAGATTCTGTAAATTCTTAGGTGAATCTGAGTAATTTCTGTCTTAGCAGGAGAAAGGGGCCTCTCGAGCCCCTAGGTGGGTGAGAGGTGTAAAGAAACTAAGAATCTCTTTCCAGTTCCAAGTTTAATATTGGTTATATTGTTGCTAGTTACGTTTCTTTAAATGTTCCAGATTCCCTGTTTATCACCCTCTGTACAATGTTTTCATGACTGTGCAAATAATCCATTATTATGAAAAATACTGGTTGGTAGTGAGTTTCTGAATAAACAATATTAATTTTCAAAAAAATCATATCTCACATTCATATCCAACCATTACAAAAAACCCTGCCAGAGCAGAATCATACAATCTAGTTCAGGTCACAGAGGAACACATCCCAACAGGCCTTGAAAGTCTCCAGAGGAGACTCTACAACCTCTCTGGGCAGCTTGGGCCAGTGCTCTGTGACCCTTACAGTAAAGAAGTTCCCCCTTGTGTTGAAGTGGAACCTCCTGTGCTGCAGCTTACATCCATTGCAGAATGTGTTGTCCTCCAGGTCATTAGTTTAAACGATGCTAACTAACAGCCAGGAACAGATTTTGAACAAATAAATTATTAAGGGGAAGAGGAAAAAAAAAAAAAAAAAAAAAAGAGGAGATAACTAATTGTACTCCCATGTGCTTCAAGTCACACAAGACTCTCACATGCTGTCAATTAAGTGAATCCTATAAAGTTATGATCTACATCAAAATTCCACTAGAATGATTATATCACCACAGACATAACTAAATTATTTCTGCCAATAAAGTCATCAGTGCAGAACACATTATTCCTTTCAACTCTAAGGGTTTTTTTAAGCAGAAAGTGGTCTTGACCAAAAGCATTTTTAACCACTAAGTTCCACTGATCTCAGTCTGTAATTAAAAAAATGTATTTAGTACTCTGACCTCACATGGTGAACTGCACAACAGCAGCAATTTCCTCTAGGCTGTCCACCACTTTTCAATTTTATTTACTCTTTCATGGTATTTTCAGGTTTTCTTCTGGCTCCCTTGCTATGGGAAAGAAACCTGAAAGTGTTCAAAACCATGTGGGAAGGGGCTTTCAGCAGCCTGGTCCAGTGGAATGCATCCCTGCCCATGGCAGGGTAGCTGGAATTAGATGATCTTTAAGGTCCCTTCCAATTCAAATCATCCTATGATCATAGAATAATTCAAGTTGGTCATCACGTCCATTCTCAAAGCAGAGCCAGCTTTACTTCCACAGAAGAAAGAAATAAACAGCAACAAGAACAAAGGGAAAAAACCCCACCNATAGTCAATTAATTTCTTCTTTAATCAAAAATACTAGAGAATTTTTATCATGGGGAGGGTTTATAAAAGATATTACAGGGTTTTAGAAGCCCTCAAGTAGGTAGAAACTTCACTTGGCCTCATGATACAGTATAAGAAGGAGCAGGCAATGTCTCAGAGAGTTGTAACTGAAGTAGGTAAGTCAGCAGAGAAAAAGTAGGATATAACAGAGGTTTGAGAGGAAGGAAGACTCAATAGGACTTGCTAAAAGTAGTGAAGTAAAGGATAGTGAACACAGAAGGAGGAATAGGAAGAGCAAGACTGAAGCAGTGATTTGGACATAGCACAGGCTGGTATCCAAAGCTAATAGGACAAAAGTGTTTGGACAGTCAAAGGGTGTGTTCAATAAATCAGACATTACAAAATGTGTAATGTAGTCTGGACAAAAAAAATCAGACTTACAAACACCAAGACATTAATTCAAAGGTTACTTCACAATTCTGGACTACACTCTTTGCTTTGACTGCTACATGTAAGATCTGAAGATAACGTAGCAACTCATCCTACAGTGCAGTAGGAGGGCATTCCCTATTCTCTCTCAATCACAAGGATGTCCCAACACAACAAATTTGATGAAGAAAATTGGTAACTGTGCAATCAGCATGGGTTCCAGACAGGATGCACCGAAAATCACACAGAGTGCTACATTAAAAGAATCCAGAAAGAAATCTTGACCAGGTATTCACACAGCAAATGCCTTCCTTCCTGCACACTGAATGAGATAGAGCCTTTACACAAGAAATAAACAAATGAATAAATAAATAAATATTCCTTCTTTCTTAAGTGCATTCTTCCATAACACCTTATTGCAACTTGCCATAGCTGAGTTTATGTACCCAGCTGCTTCAGTAAAAGAAGCTCCTACCCAGAGATTTTCTCATGTCCTGAAAGCAGCATTTCCCAGGACACTTAATGAGGCTTTTATTTCATTATGGAAGCTGTCAAGCTGCTCATCAAGACCAACCCCAAAACTTTAGATACACCCTGTAAGTATAATGAAACTTCCTAATCCTAGGAATGTCTTCTTATATTAACACAATACATTGTACAGGAAATGCATTCTCAAGTCATCCAAAGGCACCAGATTACTTCAGTGCCATTTTTTAAGTAATAGAGACAGATGGTTTTTAGTAGTAGTCTTGTGCCCAATGCCAAAATATCTGCAAGGCTGTCGACCTCAGAAACACAGTCGGTAGTGACCCCTAGTGTTAAGAACTTCAGTCTCGATTTAATTGATTTATGAGCATGATCCCTTCCATGCTTTGCTTCTGGCACAGCAAATGGTCACTGCCTTGCAGCTGACAAAAATAGTAGTATCCATTTTTAAAGAAACAACCAGAAAGGAAATACAAACTTCTAAGCATCCCAGTAAATTGCAGATTGACACTACTCCTGCTTTTAAATGTTTAATACCTTCTTCCTCGTCTGGAAGATTAACAGTAGGATAGCTATAGCAGACAGATAGGCATGTCACCAGGTGGACATTTTTAGCCTCTTGATCAGTCATTAATTCCTTAATGACAGTGAACCACAATCCAAGGCAGGTAGCAAAGCCTAGTGTAAGGAAAGAAGTCATAATGCCAGGCTGCTTCAGGACTTGGATGTTTCAGGTAGAAGTCAGTCCAGTGAGTCAGCTACCCAGGTGACACAGAAGTTGCTTACAACAAAAAAAATGTAACTACAGAAACAAAGAAGAGTCCTACTGTTCTACTTACAATTTTGAGTCCAGGTTCAGGAGAAAGCCCAGTTTGTCATATTCTGGAAAACAAAAGCAAGGGACAAAGTATCATAAAAGTTGCAAGTGTCTCCTCTGCAAAAGGCACCAAACCCACAAATCAGTAAGTCCTTATGGAAGGGAAACTGTTTCTAGCTGAAAGCAACTACACCGTAATTTCCAGCTGCTACCAGCTGTTATCACAGATTATTGTTACTTCAAGGTACTCCCAAATTAACACTTCTGAATCTCCAGAAAACACTAAACCAAGACACTGTGTGGTATAGCATTAGTTTAGAGATCACTAGAATTAACCAACATATCTAGAGTCACAAAAACAAAGCATTAATGAAGCCATGTGTGCAGTGATACAAAAAGATTCCCTGCTTGCAGCAGAAACCACTTTGCCAGTAATTTGTATGACAAACATTCCTCCTAGCTCCTGGCATGGTAGAGCTTTGAAATTTTTCTTCATTCCTCGCCTGTTGCAATGCATAACTTCTTAGCCAAGCAGCCCTTCAAGGGAAAACCGTGGCAAAAAATGCCTCAAGCTCAGGAGCTGTTCAACAGGAAAGGCACAAACAGGGAACAGCTACAGAAACAGTTTCGCCGCGCAGACCATCTGTAACCCCTGTATAAAGCAAGCTTTGCACTCAGCGTGCTTGAATACATTGTGATCTTGTAAATCAAATATTTGATACAAAAAATTATAACTATCAGAATTCACACAAGACATATAAAGAAAAACTGAAATGTGTAATGTCCTCTTCACGTTGGGTTAAGCCACAAACGGGGAACAGCAACAGAAAGAGTTTTACCACACAGAGCATCTGTAACCCCTGCATAAAGCAGGCTTTGCACTCAGCATTTTAATACATTGTGATCTTGTAAATCAAATATTTGATACAAAAATTATAACTATCAGAATTCATACAAGACACGTAAGAAAAAATTAAAATGTGTAATGTCCTCACGTTGGGTTAAGCCACAAACAGAACAGCTACAGAAACAGTATTACCGCACAGAGCATCTGCAACCCCTGCATAAAGCAAGCTTTGCACTCAGCGCGTTTGAATGCATTGTGATCTTGTAAATCAAATATTTGATACAAAAATTATAACTATCAGAATTCACTCAAGACATATAAAGAAAAACTGAAATGTGTAATGTCCTCTTCACGTTGGGTTAAGCCACAAACGGGGAACAGCTACAGAAACAGTTTCACCGCACAGAGCATCTGTAACCTCTGCATAAAGCAGGCTTTGCACTCAGCGTGTTTGAATACATTGTGATCTTGTAAATCAAATATTTGATACAAAAAATTATAACTATCAGAATTCATACAAGACACGTAAGAAAATATTAAAATGTGTAATGTCCTCACGTTGGGTTAAGCCACAAACAGGGA
>VWZI01015781.1:371269-386995 GCA_013396835.1 Psilopogon haemacephalus | reverse complement strand
GGGGGGGGGAAATCTCATAACATTTTAGAAAGAGCTCAGCAGAAACAGAAAAATTTGCTTTCCTTATGAAACACCACCAGAATGTCTACTGCAGTGGTTTACCTGTTAAGATCACAAACTCTTAATGCTGTCACTTACTGGCAGAACAGGAAAGCCTAAACAGGTACCTAAGTCAAAACGACTGCAGCAGATAGGACAGTGTAAACTGTGTCACTGATTTCAGTCCCATTAAAAGATTTAGTTCCTGAGCCAAGGAAAGAATTATGTTTGACATAACTTAGGTAACAGAAGTTGCAGAACATGCATGCACTAGGCACTGGCACACAGTATCCATTCTTTGCCAGCACCCACACACATAACATCCACAATCTTTGTTGTACTTGTGTAAAGGGTTAAGCCTACCTGAAGCCTTATCCTGACTCCTCCCTGGGGGTGGTCTGACCTGCCCCCCCAAGTGTCATGCCCCCTCCCACTTCCTGCCAAAGACTGCTATAAAAGGAGGGGACACTTTGTCTCCTCTCTCTCTTGCCCCTTCTGGCCTGCCCAGCTCCTTGCTGCCCTGCTGCCAGATTCACCACGTGCTCTCCAGCAAACACATGGACGGGAACAACCATTTTCTCTTTGGAACTTTAACTGCATTTCACTATCAAAATCCTGCATCCTCCTTCATCCACCATCAAATCATCAATCCCGGCATCTGGATCCAACTTCTTTCCACGAGTTGTATTTCTATTTTGTGTATTTTGCTCCCTTTTCCCCCTTTGTCCTCTGTAATACCTCTCATTTTCCCTACCTGGTATTTTGGTTCCCTTTTCCCCAGCCTCTATAATTCCCTCTACCTTTCATTTATTGTAAAAGTTTATATCTTTTTACTTCCAAATCGAATTGAGTATTTATTGAGCTTTTTGAGCTCAGGGGGGCAAGCTTAAACCAAATACAATTTGATATTAGAAATGCACCTGTGCATCTCTCCTCCACTTTCCCCATACTGACAACTGTGTTTCCCCCCATGTGCTGCTTTCCTCATAACTTCCTGCTGCAATAAATCATTTCCTGTCCAACCTTACCTCCTCTTCATGGAGGATCATGCACAGCAAGATACCCATTCCAGGAAAACAAACAAAACAAAACTTTCAATTTTTATTAACCCTATCTTCCTTCTAAACCCAAAATCCATTTTTATTAATAATTAATAATAATAATGATTTTTTATTATTATTATTCCAAATAAACATCTACAGCCACCCACTAAAATGCCATCAGTCCTATCCCACTGAAGCTAAAATTCCATTCTTCCCAACAGGAAATACAAGAGGAAAAACACAATAAGAGAGACACCATCTCTTAACTACAGCATCATCTTGGGCTTTCTACTAACTCAGCACTTTATGAGTTTTGCAACCAAGGCATCAGAAAACACACATATCCTAAAGACTAAGTGCTACAGCTGACACACCTCCAGTGCAGTGCTTCGTATCATCCACCTCCTGTCCGTCACAGGCATTGCACCAACCTTAGGTTTAAAGTGTTGCAGACTACTTTGATGATGACTAGCAGAGGTATAAAGTGATCTTATAAAATTATATAGGTCAACCATCTTTGCAACAGGCACTTTCCAAAAAAAAAAAAAAAAAAACCAAAAAAACCAAACATACAAACAAAACAAAAATAAAACACTTTTAGTTTCAAACTAGGAACCTGATTTTTCAGTAGGGTGTAAATTACCCTTTCAGGCTGCAACATCAAACCAGAAGGATCTGGGGGCTGGTGAAATGTGCAAACCACTGCAGGCAGAGAAATGCTGCCCTCACCATGGGCCACCTCACACTCGCTGGAACTTTGGGAGAGCACAGTGTTACTATTGGCTTGGAAACTAATCTCTATCACATGCTGCTACCTCAAGAAAGACACTGGGAGTGTCTAAATCACAGATTCAAGGTTATATTCCTTTTTTAGCAAAAATCAGACTCTTGTGGTCATTTAGCTGTATGATAACTGGGACTGTTTAGTCTAGAGAAGAGAAGGATCTTACTAGCGTCTATAAATATTTATGGGGTTGTGATGGTTTGGGAGTTACCCACCTCCCCCACCCCACGTTTGAATTCACCCAGATGTGGTGGTTTGGGAGTTCTGTGCCCACCACCACCACCACCACACACACACACACTGAAATTGCCCGGTTAGACTCAGCCAGCTGGCAGTTAAGGAATGAAGCTTTATATGTACAGCTTACCACAATATACAAGCAGATACTTACAATATATTACAGGTATTTACAGATATAGACAATAGCAAGGTAATACAGAAATACCACAGCCCTCCCAGAGATCACAGTCCCTAAGAGGGGCTCCCAACACCCCTACCAGCTTCCCCCCACTTCCCAGTCTTATCCCACTATCTGTCTGACATGCCAGGTGAGCAAGGTAGATCAGCCAGGGGGGTTAGTAGCAGGAAATTGGTTAGTGAAGTTACATATATCCAGCTAAGAAGGCAGGGAGAGAGATGCAGCAGCCAGCATGGCTCAAACAGCTCTGTCTTATCTTTGTTTGGGTTCTAACTTTTATACATTTTTCAGTAAACCTATGAGTGAAGTAGAATCATCAATGTTTTCCTTTCTTAGGCTATAACCTAATTTCTCATTAAAATTCTCCAATTACTTCAAACCACCACACCAGACTGGACTCAGCCAGCTGGAAGTTAAGGAATGAAGCTTTATGTTTACAGCTGAGCACAATATACAAACAGATATTTACAATATATTACAAATATTTACAGCTATATACAGTAAAAAGGTGATACAGAAATGCCACAGCCCTCCCAGAGATCAGAGTCTCCAAGGGGGGTTCCCAACCACCCTGCCACCTTTCTCCCCACCCACCAATCTTAGCCCAGAATCTGCCTTACATGTAAAGTGAATCAGGAAGATCAGCAAGGGGAGTTAGAAGCAGAATTGGTCAGCTGGGTTACACAGATCCAGCTAGAAGGCAAAGAGAGGGAGAAATCAATGGCCAGAGAGCCCAAACCAGAGCAACTCTGCCTTATCTATGTTTATGTCTTTGCTTTAGTACGTCTCAGCCAACCTATGAGCAAAGTAGACATCACCATTGGTTTTCTTTCATCACCATTATTTTTTCTTCCACAGCCTATAACCTAATTTCTCTTACAAAAATATTCCAATTAGCCTCAAACCAGCACAGGGGTTGGTGTCAGGACAAAGGGGACAGGTTCTTCTCAGTGGCAGCATCTGGTAACACAATAAGGAGTAATGAATGTAAGCTAGAACACAGGGAGCTCTTTACTGTGTGGGTGACAGAACACTGGAACAGGCTGCCCAGATTGGTTGTGGAGTCTCCATCTCTGGAGACTTTCAAAACCAGCCTGGATTTGTTACTGTGTGGCCTGCCCTGGGTAATTTCGCTTTTAGCGGGGGAGTTGGACCCAATGATCTCTGGAGGTAACTTCCAGCCCCTAACATTCTGTGATCAGTGATTACAGAGGACAAAAAGTCACTGTGACACACAGCAGTGCAGGCCACATGCTGGCTGGAAGCTGTCTGGAGACGTAAAAGGCAGATAAAAAGCCAAATACCTGGAGAAAGCAGGAAAAGGCAATCCTGGTCCGGAGTTAGGCATTAAATTAAAAACAAATTAAACTGTAGACCCCACTGAATCAAAGACAAGTGCAACTGAATGTGAAAACCACTGTGGTCAGTGTCTTTGCTTCAGTACATCTCAGCAAACCTATGAGTGAAGTAGACATCACCATTATTTTCTTTTTCACAGCCCAGAATCCCTATTTTCTTATTAAAATATTCTAATTAGCCTCAAACCAGCACAAACTGAAGTATCAAAAAGAATACTAATGGTTTGGGAAGAAAGTTGCAATTATTTTCTCTCTTTTTTCTGGACAGTCTCACAACAGTCTCTCCTCCTCGGTTTTCTTTACCACATTTACCCTAGGTGACCCTACTTTTAGCAGGGGAGTTGGACCTGACAATCTCTGGAGGTAACTTCCAACCCCCAACATTCTGTGATCAGTGATTACAGAGGACAAAAAAAGTCACTGTGACACAACAGCAGTGCAGGCCACATGCTGGCTGGAAGCAGTCTGGAGACATAAAAGGCAGATAAAAGGCCAAATACCTGGAGAAATCAAAACACACATAACCCAGTAGCAGGAAAAGGCAATCCTGGTCTGGAGTTAGGCATTACATTGAAAACAAAATAAACTGCAGGCCCACTAAATCAAAGACAAGTGCAACTGGATGTGAAAACCACTGCACTCAGGGTATGATGATCACAGATGATGGACTGCGCTGATCATATAGCTCACTGCTAGGGAAAGAGGCAATCCCACTCCTACCCTTTTCTGCCTTAAAAATACTGTCTGCAAGAGCCTGCCTTGGGCACTCATGTAACCTCACTGTGTCCTAGGCCAACGGTTTGCTTTCACCTTACTTCCATCACCTTAGTTTAGAGCCTTACCAAGACAACCAACTGATAGAGGAGAAATGCTTTTGTGGTTTTCACGTAGTGGGATGAAAAAGTGCTAGAATATTGAGAAAATAGATTAAAATAGCTGCAGAATGTGATAGAAAAATTTCATTTCCACCAAGAACTAGCTTGGACCATCTGAACATGTTAACCATGGTTTGATAACCTCTGCAACTATAGAATAGTTTAGGTTGGAAGAGACCTTAAAGATCATCCAGTTCCAACCCCCTACTATAGGCAGGGACATCTCCCACTAGATCAGGTCACTCAAGACCTCATCCAGCCTGGCAGTGAACACCCCCAGGAAGGGAGCAGCCACAACCTCCCTGGGAAACCTGTGCCAGTGCCTCACCACTCTCACTGTAAAGAACTTCCTCCTAACATCTCATTCAAATCTCCCCTCTGCCAGTTCAAACCCATTCCTCCTCATACTGTCATTACAAGACTTTATGAATAGTCCCTCCCCAGCCTTCCTGTAGGCCCCCTTCAGATACTGGAAGGTTACTCTAAGGTCTCCTGGAAGCCTTCTCTTCTCCAGGCTGAAAAGCCCCAACTCTCTCAGCCTGTCCTCATAGCAGAGCTGCTCCAGCCCTCTGAGCATCTCTGTGGCTCTCCTCTGTCCTTCTTGTGCTGGGGGCTCCAGAACTGCACACAGTACTCCAGGTGGGGTCTGAGGAGAGCAGAGTAAAGGGGCAGAATCCCCTCCCTTGCCCTGCTGGTAATGCTTCTCTTGCTGCAGCCCAGCACACAGTTGCTGTCTGGGCCACATGTGCACACTGTCAGCTCATGTTGAGCTTTTCATCACCCCAGACCGCCAGGTCCTTTTCCTCAGGTCTCCTCTCCAGCCACTCACTATCCAGCCTGGATTTGTGCTTTAGATTGTGCCCACCCAGGTGCAGGACCTTACACTTGGCCCTGTTGAATTTCATGAGGTTGGCCTGGGCACACCTCTCCAGCCTGTGCAGGTCCCTCTGGATGGATCCCTGCCCTCTGGCAAGTCGCCTGTGCCACACAGCTTGGTGTCATCTGCAAACTTGCTGAGGCTGCACTCACTGTGATGATCCTGCAGTAGGAAGTCTCTGCACTACAGAACAATAAGAACTATCAATGAGTGTGGTTCTGGAGAACTCCCTTCAGATCTAACCAGCTTGGTAGGTCTCATGCAGCTCAGACCATGTCCTACCCACCAACCTCCACACAACCTCCATTCATATGGCTGTGTGGAATGGATTAAAAAAAAACAAAAAACAAAAAACCCAAAACCCAAACCAAACCCAACAGCAACAGGTTAAAAAAGAACTTACTTTGTATCTACTAGAAGAACATCATGGAAGAATATGAACAAGGCTTTACGTTCTCAGCCCAGAAGGGACTGAAGGTCCCATGGGGGATAAAAAGAAAATAGTATTGAGACAGCAAGGCAGTCTAAGGACCACTGTCTTGGGTTGGGCAGACAGAAAGCTATTTTACCCCTTCCAACAGGAGATATATGAAATTCCACACTGGATTGAGAGTTTAAATGGAAACATAATTTACAAACATATACAGAAATACAAAATGCACAATTCATATTCAGCCTCACAACCTCACTAGGCCAAAAGCTTCCAAAGCCTCCCCCCACAACCAGGCCTCCGTGCCCCTGCCTTATCTCCCTACCCAGGCATGAATGAAGCAGCACAAATCAGCCAAGCTGCTCAAGACCAAAAACCTCAACTCCCAGGTGAACCTTAGAGAGAGATACCAGCTTGGCACACTGGGAGAAGAGAGAGGGTAAAAAGGGTGGAACATTGAGAAATGCCTGTTTATAAAAAGAGGAGATGCAGGAATGATGACTTGGAGGACTCCTCTATGGCTCTTACGACATCCAACCTGAAACCCGTGACCACCACACTCACTCGTGCTTGCAAGTTAGAGACCTCAGCTAATACAGAATCATAAAATAGTTTAGGTTGGAAGGGACCTCAAAGATCATCCAGTCCCACCCCCCTGCCACAGGCAGGGACACCTCCCACTAGAGCAGGTCACTCAAGGCCTCATCCAACCTGGCAGTGAACACCTCCAGGGAGGGAGCAGCCACAACCTCCCTGGGCAACCTGTGCCAGTTCTCACCACCCTCACTGGAAAGAACTTCCTCCTAACATCCAGTTTAAATCTCCCCTCTGCCAGTTTAAACCCATTTCTCTTCATCCTGTCATTACAAGACCTTGTGAACAGTCCCTCCCCAACCCTCCTGTAGGCCCTCTTCAAATATTGGAAGGTTACTTATAAGGTCTCCTCGAAGCCTTCTCTTCTCCAGGCTGAACAGCCCAAACTCTCTCAGCCTGTCCTCACAGCAGAGGTGCTCCAGCCCTCTGAGCATCTTCATGACCCTCCTCTGGACTGGTTCTAACAGTTCCATGTCCTTCTTGTGCTGAGGGCTCCAGAACTGCACACAGTGCTCCAGGTGGGGTCTGACAAGAGCAGAGTAAAGGGGCAGAATCCCCTCCCTTGCCCTGCTGGCCACAGCTGCTCTTGCTGCAGCCCAGCACACAGTTGCTGTCTGGGCTGCATGTGCACACTGCAGGCTCATGTTAAGCTTTTCATCACCCCAGACCCCCAGGTCCTTTTCCTCAGGGCTGCTCTCAGCCATTCCCCACCCAGCCTGGATTTGTGCTTGGGATGGTACAGTGGCACAGAAATGAACCAATACAGTGAATCAAGTTTTATCACGCCCCACAAGAACAAGAGGTCCTCTTAGGTCAGAAATGAAACTCATTTTTACATTTCCAGGAAGATCAGGATTGAGTAAGGATCTAATAACTGACACCAATTTCATCATAAAGCGTGTAATTTGGATTACATGAAGAGAAGTACAGCCAAGCATAGCAATTTCTATAAATGATGCAAATCCTGTGCCAAATTCAGTGCTGGCACTAGAAAGGAAATTTCTCCCAAGCATCCAACAGAAATGCAGCTACCAGGCAGCAAGTGAGAAATGCATTGTCTGGTGTCTGCAAACTCCACACAGACCACCCAAAAAAGCCATAAAGCATAGTCTACATTATCTACCAAGTTTTCAAACTGCATTTTGCATCTGCAGCAAATACAGCTAAATACAAGCAAAATGGATAACATTTCCCCTGTATGCTACTAATCTGAAACCAATGACCCAGGAATTACCTTGGCTCCCTGGTTTTATCCTTCCATACTGCCCATAACCAACTGTATGGACAACTTGAGCACTATTCCTTTAGCAGCTAGCTCCCTAGAAGTACTGCACAAAGAAAACTTTGCCCACAGGAACAGAAAATTAATTTAATTTAACATGGGCTGTATGTAGTTCTAGCTCTCTCTAACTCCAAGTAGAGGATGGAAGGCAGAAGGTTCAGTTTTAGCTATTTTATTAAAAATATTTGTGCTGGTCAAAGAAAGCAGTGTGACACTCAAGAGACAGAAGTCCTATCACAAACAGCTCAGCCCTGCTGTCCACATGCACACTCTACAGCTGCAGCAAAGGCCAGATAGAATAGAATAAGAATATAATTAGAATTAGAATCATAGAATGGTTTAGGTTGGAAGAGACCTCAAAGATCATCCAGTTCCAACCCACCAACATAGGCAGGGACACCTCCCACTGGAACAGGTGTTGACCTCCCACTTGAACACCTCCAGGGAGGGAGCAGCCACAACCTCCCTGAGCAACCCATTCCAGTGTCTCACCACCCTCACTGTGAAGAACTTCAAATTAGCATAGAACTAGAACTTGAACAGAACTAGAACATAACTAGAACAGAACTAGAACAAGAACAGAACTAGAACTAGAATAGAACTAGAATAGAGTTACACTAGAGTTAGAATAGGATCAGCCAGGTTGGAAGAGACCTCCAAGATCAGCCAGTCCAACCTAGCACCCAGCCCTAGCCAATGGCATTAAGTGCTCCATCCAGGCTTTTCTTGAACACCTCCAGTGATGGTGACTCCACCACCTCCCTAGGTAGCCCATTCCAATGCCAATCACTCTCTCTGGGAAGAACTTCTTCCTCATATCCAGCCTATGCCTCCCCTGGCACAACTTGAGACTGTGTCCTCTCATTTTGTTGCTGGTTGCCTGGGAGAAGAGACCAACCCTCACTTGGCTACAACCTCCCTTGGTCTCCCTTCTCTGGACATGTTCCAGGTAAAATGACTTATCCTGCAATGGAAAAGGTCAAACACCTCATATTCACCTTGGATGGAGAAAACAAAGATGGACAGTTACTAAAGTTTAGCTGATGTAAAACAATTCTGATATAACACAAGGGACAATAAAGAACTAATGAAAAAAAAAAAAAATCATAATGCTATGGATCAACTGAAAAGGACACCAGAAAGGTTTTCTACCAAGGCTGAAAAACTACCACTCAGAATTACTGAGCAACAGTAGAGATGTGGATGTTGAATTCTTCCCTTAGGGTTTCAGTTTAGCCTCTTCTGTGACAAAACTTGCTGCTGAAAGCTTCATTTTCTGAGGCTGCTTCTGTAACTAAGGAAAGAAAAAAAAATGGCAAAGCCAGGTTCAGAGAGTGTCAAGTTGAGGCTGCCTGGGATACTCAGCACTGTACTGCACGGACTGCATGCAACAAGGTACCAAGGGTAGAGTTCTGGAGGTGGGGAGGAATGACCTGATGCATCAGTACACGTTAGGGGTTGACCTGCTGAAAGTAGCTCTGTGGAGAAGTGCTTGGGAGTGCTGGTGGCCAACGAGCCCACTGTGAACCAGCAATGTGCTCTCATGGCCAAAAACACCAATTATATTCTGGGGTGCACTAAAAAGAGTGTGGCCAGCAGGTTCTCATGTCTCTCCTGTCTATGCTGGTGAGGCCACAGCTGCAGTACTGTGTCCAGTTCTGGGCTCCTCAGAACAAGAGCAGGCAACTACTAGAGAGAGTCTGATGGCGGGCCATAAGAACGATTAGGGGATTCCTCTCAGTTGAGGAAAAGGCTGAGAGACCTGAAGCCCTTTAGAGAAGACTGAAAAGAGCCCAATGGTGGCCAGTGATAGAACATACATGGGGTACAAACTGGAACACAGGAAGTTTCACATGAACTTCAGCAGAAAACCCCTTACTTTGATGAACGGGCTGCCCAGAGAGAGGTTGTGGGGTTTCCTGCTCCAAAGACTTTCAAAACCCACCTGGACATGTTCCTGTGCAACCTGATCTAGGTGAAACTTCATTACCGGGGAGTTGGACTCGATAATCTCCAGAGGTCACTTCCAACCCCTAGCACTCTATGAGTCTATGCATATCTATGTCCCAGTTTCCTCCTGGCTCCCATTTACTCTTTTGCACACAAGTTTAACAGCTTTATCTCCAAGTTGTCCAAGTGGTATCAGGGAGACTCCCATTACACTGGTAAGACAAAGCCCAGTCCTTGGAAGCTTTCCCTGCCCAATAAAATACACAGAGGCAGCAGAACTGTGAAGAAAACTGCTTAGCCCTATCAGCCCAAGACTAGAAGTATGCCTCACCAAGCTACATCTGCACAGAACCATCTGCTCATTTGACATTTCCACCATGCCTGTAAAAGAAAGATTCTTGCACAACCTTTAACGCAGCTTCCCTTAGGCTTTCTTATTTCCTGGGGAGCAAAAGAACTTCCTTAACGATACTACTTGTTCAGCAAAGCTTGGAATTTCACATCTATTAAAAAAATGTTCAGAGACTCTGCAAACTGATCTCAAGTCCTGCACTAGGCGCAATATTAATTTTCCAGGCTCTGCACCTGATGAAAAGAGTTGAACTTGATGGAAATGGATACCCCAAGCACTATCAGCACAACTGAAACACAAACCTGGGAGTTCAAAGTGCAGAAAGAAGAAATCCGTCTCCAGTCACAAACCCTAGCATGCCCTGGTGACACCTAAAATCATGAGGATACTACTCTCTTTTTCAGATTTAATAGCAATAGGAAGTAATTTCCAGCTCTGTACCTTCAGGGTGGGGTTTTTTGTTCCTGACTGGGGCCTCAAAGACATCTGGCCCAGCTTTACAGCCTGAGGAAAGCAATACACCAGAGGGGTCTCCTTCATTAGACACTGCAACTACATTATTCATCCCCCCCAAGGCAGAGAAAGAACAAATAAGCAATCACTTGCTGATAGTGCTGTATGGGTCTTCTAGTAGCCTTCCAGTATCTGAAGAGGTCCTGCAGGAGGGCTGGGGAGCTACCTGGTACCTGTACTGGAGCTTCTGGAAGAAGTGCTAGATTATTCAAGGGGCATTTAATATTGAGCGTACCAAGAAGGACGTGGAACTGTTGGAGAGAGTCCAGAGGAGGACCACAAAGATGCTCAGAGGGCTGCAGCAGCTCTGCTATGAGGACAGGCTGAGAGAGTTGGGGCTTTTCAGCCTGGAGAAGAGCAGGCTTCGAGGAGACCTTAGAGTAGCCTTCCAGTATCTGAAGGGGGCTACAGGAGGGCTGGGGAGGGACTATTCACAAGGTCTTGTAATGACAGGACGAGGGGGAATGGGTTTAAACTGGCAGACGGGAGATTTAAATGGGCTGTTAGAAGGAAGTTCTTCACAGTGAGGGTGGTGAGACACTGACACAGGTTTCCCAGGGAGGTTGTGGCTGCTCCCTCCCTGGAGGTGTTCAAGGCCAGGTTGGATGAGGCCTTGAGCAACCTGTTCTAGTGGGAGGTGTCCTTGCCTATGGCAAGAGAACTGGATGATCTTTGAGGTCTCTTCCAACCTAAACCATTCTATGATCGGGGAGGTCTTTTACTTCTTACCTCCAAAACAGATCATAGAATCATAGAATAGTTTAGGTTGGAAGAGACCTCAAAAATCATCCAGTTCCAACCCCCCAATATAGTAAGACAAAAAAAACCCCCAACAACAAAAACAAAAAACCCAACAAAAAAAAAAGTAATTTGAGTATATTACATTTTAAAAGACTGATTTACCTTACACATGGACTACACAGCTCCATATAGTATTTTCCCAACCTCCAATGGCAGAAAAGCAGCTGACTGCTTTAAGCTGAATTTATGAAAGACCTGAGTAGAGAGATGAAAAATGCCCTCCTATGAACTGCATATGCCCTTTTGCTTTTCTCCCAGGGAGTTATCCGTTTAAAGCCAGACTGCAACCTTTGCTAAATAAACAGTTGCTTCATTTACTACCACATATCCACTTGGCTAATGGGAGTTAATGCTGCCCTACTCTATCTTCTGACATACCCTTTATTTTAGAAATTGTATCGGATTTCCCAGTAAAAGTCAGGAAGAGTATTAAGAAGGCAGTGATGGCTATTGGCTTTTAGTGGCTCCAAAGTAGTACCTGCTAGATGCAGAGAGGATGCCACACGGCAGAGAAAAATCCCATTAACATGTTTGTATTTCAAGGTATTCCTTAAGCCACTTCTAGGCATTTGGACCTCAACTCATTCACAGCAGTAATTCTGGCTGCAGGAAGAAAGCATTAATAAGAAGACAGATGATGATACAGAACATGCAGGCGAAGTCACGTAAGGACTATGCAACCGATACGCGACAGCCGCTGGCAAAGATTCAGGCAGCTCCCACAGTCTGCAGCTCAAAGAAATGAAGAATTAAGTAGGACTTCATTAATCAACGGTGAAAAGGAAAAAGCATTTTGGTAGAATAAAGCCACTAAAACCATCAGGAAAAAAAAAGCTCCAACACTTAATCTGGCCCCTTTATTTTCTGCTTTACAGGAAGGCAGGGAAAAAAATGCAGCACGTTAAGTTTACCTCTCCTTTCCCGTGCAGTGTTAAGAGAGGCAGAAATGCAGTCTGAGGGGAAGGAAAAAAAAAAACCAAGAAAACTAAACAAACCAACCAACCAAAAAAAAAACAAAACAAAAACACCCACAAACCCCAAACCCTACCAAAAAACAAACAAAAAAAAACCCCAACAACAACCCAACACAGTAGCTCCAAATGTAAATTTAATTAGCTCCCCTCCAACATCTGCGGAAGTCTCACCAAATTAACTTAATATTTACATTAATTATCAGTAACCTAGAAACCTGGGAAAGATCAGAGTTAGTAACTGTAGCAAGCTATACTACTACATTCCAACTGAGAAAGCCAAAGAACAGCAAGTGGTCTGCAAGTCACCAATGTTTTGATTTTGTGCTAGGAACCTGCCACTATTTAACCAATTTGATACCTGATGATTTCAGCTGTACTCCTATTCCTGGCCTCTACCCATACCACCCTCCATCCAAAACATAGGAAAGCAGACATCAAATTCACTCTGGAGTTGTATTTAGGACAGGCACTGGGTTCTTGCAGTCCTTCACAAAAGGGTTCCTCAGCAGCTGAAGAAAACAGAGAAAGTTTCCTTCGTAGTTCTCAAAGCTTCCCCCAAGACGGTTGAGGGCTTTGGCACAAGGAGTTACTAACAGCAAACTTCTAAATAATCACAGTAAACTCTCAGATGATTGCTCCACTCTCATTGTGAACTTGGGATCTGGAAGCTTTCTTTTCACAAGCATGAGCTGCAGCAGATACCCTACTTGAAATCAAATTTTAAAAGCTCCGTAGTATTTGCATCAGTCAAGTCGAACTTTTGCGTTTAGTTTTTAACACTTAACAAAAAGAAAAAAAGCAACAACAAAAAAGCTAAAATATACATACGTTGTGAGCAAGGCCTAAGTAACACGTGGGGGCAATATTAGAACAATCCTTTTTATGCCTGCAGAGAGAACAACTGCTATACAACGGGTGGCCTCTACTGCAGTGAAAGGCATCTTACAACAGAGGAAGCCTACAGACATACAGTAGAATAGAATAAGCCAGGTTGGAAGAGACCTCCAAGATCAGCCAGTCCAACCTAGCACCCAGCCCTACCCAATGACACTAAGTGTTCCATACAGCCTTTTCTTGAACACCTCCAGGGATGGTGACTCCACCACCTCCCTGGGCAGCCCATTCCAATGCCAATCACTCTCTCTGGGAAGAACTTCTTCCTAATATCCAGCCTATACCTCCCCTGGCACAACTTGAGACTATGTCCCCTTGTTGTGTTGCTGGTTGCCTGGGAGAAGAGACCAACCCCACCTGGCTACAACCTCCTTTTAGGTAGTTGTAGACAGCAATGAGGTCACCCCTAAGACTCCTCTTCTCCAGGCTAGACACCCCCAGCTGTCTCAGCCTCTCCTCACAGGGCTGTGCTCCAGGCCCCTCACCAGCTTTGCTGCCCTTCTCTGGACATGTTCCAATACCTCAACATCTCTCTTGAATTGAGGGTACCAGAACTGGACACAGTTCTTAAGATGTGGCCTGACCAGTGCCAAGTACAGGGAAAAGATAACCTCCCTTGTCCTGCTGGCCACACTGTTCCTGATCCAGGCCAGGATGCCAGTGGCTCTGCTGGCCACCTGGGCACACTGCTGGCTCATGTTCAGCTCCTATCTACCAGCACCCCCAGGATCCTCTCTGCCTGGCTGCTCTCCAGCCACTCTGTCCCCAGCCTGTGGCACTGCCTGGGGTTGTTGTGGCCTAAGTGTAAAACTCTGCACTTAGCCTTGTTAAATCTCATCTTATTGGCCTTTGCCTACACATCCAGCCTGTCCAGGTCCCTCTGCAGGGCCCTCCTACCCTCTAACAGATACTCAGAACTTCAAAAACTCCAGTAAGCACATTCAGCACACTGCTATCCTAACAAGACTTAAAAAAATAAAAAATTAACTTCCTTGCTCTCAGGCAGAGGAGGTAGAAAAAGTCCTGGTACAAAAATAGCAGGGGTATAAATCTGACTTTCAAGGTCCAGTGTTTGATTTGCTAGCAACGAAGTAAAACAAAGCAACTAAAGAGGGAAGGGAGAAAAAAAAAAATAATAAAAAGCATTAGCTGTCTATGGCAGGCAAATTAAATCTAGGTCTTCTCAAACACCCAGTGTCCTGCTTAATGTTTCCCAAGTTCAGAGCATGACAGTCTCCTTTCTGGAACGGTTTCAGTGGAAACACCAGCCTAGACATCACATCAAACATTTATCTTTGCTGCTCAAACTTTATCTTTCAAAAGGAAGAGGCAGGCATGGAAAGAATCACAAAAACATCTGGACTTGTGAAGGCTAGACCACAGTGTGAACCTCACACAGTTCGGTCTCACTCCAAGCATATTTGATTCTCAAGTCCTTTAAAGGCTAATCTTTTATGAGGCAGCACTTCAAGGCTCCTTAGCCAGAAGTCTGTTCAGGAAGTTTATCCAGAATCAGCAAGAGAGTTTCACTACTCTGAGATGCGCAAGGGTAGATTACTCTGAAAACAGATCCGTAGGTCGCGCAAAAAGTTAAGGGGAAAGCCAAGATAGAGGACAAAGGATCACTTCAAACAAAATACAAACCTGCAAAAAGACATTGCCCTTCATGCTGTGGGATTAACAATTACAAGAGAGCAACCCTAAGAAGCTGTTTACTGTGCAAATATAAGTCAACGAGTACTAGTTTTCAAGCAGCGTGAAATCTTAACAGGGAGACACAGTGGTTGAATTCTGACTAACAAAGAAAAAGATAAATGTATTTTTATGTTTCAAAGTACGTAACTTTAGTCCCTTCTTACCCCAACCTGAAACATCACCTACTAGGAATGGCTGGGCCTGGAGCTGCCATTGTTTCTTTGGGTTCTTTCTGGGCTCTGTCTTTTCCTGGGTCTGCAGCAAGGTGGGATGTGACGGGCAGCGGAAGCACAAGAGCCACAGTTTTTCTCTCTCTCCTCCCTGTTCAACAAGGAAAGCTGTCCCTCAGTTGGGTGCACATCACATCTTGACATCTTATTACACATATCAGTTCAGAGCGAGTTAAAAAGTTTGCAGCAGAGTGAATGCAAAGTACTAAACACACAAGCAATAAACGTACAGGTCTCAGGTCTCCTGGACATTTCTGAGCCTCCCTTCCCAATTATGACTTTTCTTCAGGAAAGCAATTCAGTCTTGTTGTAGTAGAAGGCTTTACAAAAGATCAAATTTTATTGTCCTACTCCCAGCCTTACTCTTGCAATACACAAGCAGAGAAGACAGACCAGTGCTTTTAAACCAGGCTTACATTAGCTTCCACCCTCCACATTAACAGAACTCCAAAAGACATGGAGCAGTTCAACTATTTTTCACAAATCAGTTTACCACCCTCTTGGTAGAGGTGTTCAAGGCCAGGGTGGATGAGGCCTTGAGTGACCTGTTCTAGTGAGAGGTGTCCCTGCCTATGGCAGGGGGTTGGAACTGGATGATCTTTGAGGTCCCTTCCAAC
>VWZI01015781.1:348942-370911 GCA_013396835.1 Psilopogon haemacephalus | reverse complement strand
TGGAACTGGATGATCTCTGAGGTCCCTTCCAACCTAAATCATTCTATGATTCCAATTCAGACATGCTCAGCTGTAATTAAAATATTTAGCTGAATTTTACTCACAGACTTCTTACCTCAGACCTATGTAACTTCCCTCCTACTTTTGCAGACTAAAAGAACCATCACCCAGTACAGGAAGCAGGCAACAACACACCTGAGTTTTAACTGATATGAGTTAGTAGAAGGGAGTGAAAACAGAGTCTCTCCCCCCCATAAACACAACAACATATCCACTCTGCACTCAGCATCCTAGACAGACTTCCACATCAGACCATGCACCTACAATAGATCCATCTCCAGGTATAAGCTTTACAGAAGATGCAGGGAGAGCAGAAAGCATTTGGAGTGTTGTAAATAAAGCAAGTTGCTAGCACTTGCTTAGGGGTTAGTACATCAGAAATCTGTGTTGAAGCTTTGCTGTTAGATTCAGGCAGCAAGGCGTCTTTCAGACTGTGCAGGCAGAAGACAGGTGCTATGTTGGAAGGCAGCATGTTCCCCCCTGTCGGCCTAAGAGCAAAGGCTACTGAACAAGACAAATTACAAAACCTCCACTGGGGTTATTTTCCCTTTTCTGCAGAACAGTAAGTAACTTATCTTCTAAGTGTTAAGGGGTTTCCAGAGTGATCCTCAGCTTTTCCCTTCCACTTCATATATCACTATACATACACTGTGAACCATATTTCATCAAGCATTGTGCTCACTCTGTTGAGCTTTGCCTACAGCTCACATGCTCCACGTAGCCAAATGGATAGTCACTCATTTCATGAGTCACCCCAACGCAAGAGGATTTTTGATTTCTGGTTCAATTTAATTGAAGGTCATGCTCAGGTTCCAAAAGAAATTAGATTGGACAGAATTCACCCTGGGGTTTGGTAATATTGGTCAATCTCCACCCAAAACCCCCAGTTACCAGCTTTATTTGTTTAGCTATGGCTCTTTTGCCTTCTCCTTCCTGGAAGCATTCCTGATGTCTTTCCCCAAATAATTCAACTGTTTGTTTAGCTGGGTAACTCTCCTAGTAGCATGGAACAGTTTTAATTCAGCTGGTGGGTGACATCATCTCAATGCCTTTCACATGAGAAAAGAAGTACAAACAGCATCACTAACGCATGCAACGTGTCCAGGTCATCTGCCCTGCCGGGCAATGTAAAGGGTCCCACATGTTAGTCCTCGTGTCACACTAAGGCCCTTCACTCCACTTAAAAGACCTATTTACCCCCTTTGGCTAGATGTTTGATTCCCAGAAAAGTCTGATTCAGCTACCTGCCTCCCAACATGGCTACCATGTCCAGTTCAGTAGAAGCCTTGTCATGAGGTGGGAGATAGAGAAGAAGGCAGTGTTGTACCTGAGCCTACTGTATGTCCAACGGAGTCAAAGGAAAGAACCACTGAATCTGTAACACAAGAGTACAAGTTCATTTTCCCTTTTTTTCTTGGCACCATCACTTGCTGTAACATTTTCTTGTTGTTTTGCTCAAATCACTCCTCGTGCCCCCTTCTGCCAGGAAGCAACAACTTCTTCACCAGCCAGACAAAACAGCAGGCATCTAGCAGAGGCAGAGTGCTGGAATATGCAATCATGACATCATTGCTCAACAAGGTAGCTGCCATTTATTAAAAGTAATTTCAATTTATATCTAATAGAATCTTGGGTTTTACAAAATAATTATTAATCATAACATGCTTTTGACTGCTAGACTGGAGAGCTTTTTCTTATTAAAAGTATTATCAGTATTAAGACACTTGCCTGCTACAAACAGCTCTCCCCTGACACTGTTTGATAAGCCAAGCACTTGTGCTCCTTGCCTTTCTCACCATGATTTCCACATCTTTACTCACACTAGTGGCTTCTCAGTTCAATGTGTTTCCACTTATCAACACCCCTCACCTACCTACTGTAAGCAGCATGTGTGACAAGTATCAAGAAAACCCAACCTCACTATTTGATAACTCTTTTATTTTGCAACCCAGGGATCCCAACAGGTATTTTTATCCATGACCCCAGTGGCAACTCTCACTCACCAGTTAATGCCTGATCCTTCCAATCACTTTCATACAACGGGGCACACATCAGTTGTGGTTTACACTTCTTAGATTTTATATATAGCACTTTACATTTGGCCCTTACTGTCTGCTTGTATTAGCTCACCCCATAATCCATAAATGACTTAAACCTTTTTATTAGTCATTAATTTCCACATCATACACCACTCTATCAGTCTAGAAACTGTTTGCAAAATGTATCAGCCATAATTTAATAATCTTTTCCAAGTGAAGCTGCAATGTGGTAACATGGTAGAGGCTTTTTTTCCCCCAGCTTTAATCTTACTTGAAAGAAACCAACAGTTATTTTAGAAGTAAACCCCCTAGTTTGCCATCCATTTTGACATCAACTCAACTAAAGCAGGAAGTCTATTCAACTTCACCACTGGTGGAGCAGAATTTGACCCAGAACTCACAGACAGCTTGTCAATGGGTGAAACTCAGCAAAGGACGAGCCACCATGGTAGGATTAATGACTCTACGGAACAAGAAGCTTTAAGCTGACGCAGCAATAACAGGAACCACCTTTCAACTTCAGCTAAATGACCAGATTGAACCCCTTAAAGTTTCTCTTTGTAACTTTAAACTTCTCTTTGTGGGCCTCAGACGTGACCAACTGATAGGCATCTTTTGTATCATCACCGCAGCTGCCTCAGAGCAAGGCAAGAAGCCCAAGCACAACCGGATTTAGGGCACCGAAAAGAGATTAAGATCTTGCTGCATCACCTCACATTTGGGCAGGCGCTGACAGTTAACCACGTTTCAGCCGACAAGAACTCGACGTGGGGCTGAGCTTTTCTCTACTGTACATCATCCTTACTATCCTCCAGCTCTTACAAACTGAATAGTAGTAATTTTCAAACAAACGTAGTAGAGCACTGCGCATTTAACTGGATTTAAAGCAGGTCTGTGCTGTCCCAGATGCAACGCTATGGTGGCAACATTAAAAAAATATAAAACAAGTATTACGAGTCTCAAAATTGATTCCAATAAAAACAAAAATCCATCTGGACGTACCAGCTTCATTTCCTCATCGGGGAATAAAATTCAGACACCTTTGTGCTACTCGAAAGAGTAAGGGGTTTAATTCGTTTTTAACTGTGTTAAATTCACCTGCCACCAATTCATTCTGAAGTATCCCTGTGGGGTTCTACTTAAAAAAAAAAAAAAAAAGAAAAGAAAAACACAAAACTGTTGAGGTTTTTATCAGCATAAAGTATTGCCTTCTAGTTAGTGCCAAATTTAAACGTTGTTCCTTTTTTGAGGGGCAATATATCCCGCATTTAAACACGGCACATGTAATATTAGGACTCATCTAAGACCTGTAAGCACCAAATTAACACCACTATTGCAGCCCACAAAAACAGTGCAGCGTTTCCTTCCCTTAAATGAGAACATTATTTTCCTCACATAAACAGAAAAAAAATAACAAGCAGACCAAGCATGCGAGCTCCCTCTTTCAATCCAGCCCTCCGTGTGGCTGTAAGTTTCACAGTTTCAACATCAAATTAACTGTGAATAACCTGTATTACAGCCAATTCCCCTTCTGCCCTTACAAGCAATTTCACAAACCATGGATTTTATTAAACCCCTGTGTTTATTTCTGGCATTAGCACTCCAAAAGGGACGAAGCTATAAACTTAGAAAAAGCTGAGAAAAACAATCACTTGTGACCTTTTTTTTCCCCCACCTAGACTGCTATTTGCATTCAGACAAATTCTGAACTCCAGGGTTCTTTTGTCAGAAGTTGATGGAGATAAGCAATTCTTTGAGGCAAGTCATAAACTCAGCAGTACACCAAGCCCTGCTTCCACGAATGTTACGAGAACATTTTCTTTGCTTCTAGCTTCCAATCTCTTCCAGCCATCGCTCAGTTCAAAATCCTCCCAGCTTTCTATATTTTTTTTTTCCCCAAAGTGGTTGCTCAGTCTGTGCCCAGTGCCTTAGTCCAAGCCCTGGCCCTTGAGTCTGCTCTGTCTTTCAGATACAATCTTCAAAGGCTTCATCTTTCAAAACTTAATAAAGCACAATGGAAAACATACCCACTTATGGGCGCCCTTGCACTAGGTGCTGAGAAGTGTTTATGTCTGAAAGAGCAGTCCCTAACCTTTTAGCTTCCTACTTCCACGAAGTAGCATGGGGTTTTTTTTCCTGCCTTCTTAACTGAAGAGCAGCCTTTTTTGCTTAAATCATGAGACCTGACACCAAATAACTCACCAATACGCACATGGTAAGGCTGCACACACCACAATGCCAACCTTTTATATCTGTTTTCACCTTGGCTACCATCACTTCTTCAGCGGTTATACAGCAGTTTAAAAAACAAACAAATAAACAAACAACAATAACAAACAAACAAACAAAAAACCCCAACCACGAATCCAAGATACAGAAAAACTCAAATGCTGTTCTGGATCTGATCCAATCCATCAGCAGAAGCAAAGACAGGAGAAACACTCACTTGCTTAGCAAGGCGCTCAATGCCAGGAATAACAAGGGATGAGATCTCAGCAGCCAGCCTACACAATTGCCTTCAAGTCATTCTCTAGCAGGTCTGGGTTAAAACCACGCTGAGACCTATGCTCTGGGTCCCTTTCCTCTCTCTCCCACCAACTAGCTACTGCATCAAAAATTGGATCATTCCCCCCAAAACAGTGCTGCGCAGGGCTACCTAAATGTCTTCCACCACAGACCTTTTTAGAGTGTGGTGTTTCTTCCAGCCCTGCCTGCCAGGAGAGTTCATCACTACGGAACACACACGTGGATGCTGTTGATTCAGGAACCAGGAGCTCTCAGACAAACTCTGCAGAAAGACTCAACACTGCTCTGGGAACAAACCCAAACGCTTTTCCAACAATGCTCTGAACTGGACGTGGAGCTGGACTTGCCTTTGAAGGAACACAACTGGATGTGCACAGTTCTGCCCTGAAGTTAAAACAATGCAGCCAGGTGGCTACATTTGTTGCTGCCCTTACACCACAGCTACTATGCAGCCCAGATAAGTCACCCGGGCAAGGACTGCATTTCGACACAAGAGATGCACTTCAAATGTGACTGATCCTTACCTCTTCATACACACCTCCCCCTTTCCACTCCACTGTCCCTCATCTTAGGTCCCCTGCAAATCCTTTCTCCTGTTTGTTTTGTTAACTATGAGCTTTTCTCATGGCCTGGATAACTCTACAGCACACTCCTCTATGCCCAACTCCAGCAAATTAAGTTACTCATCTTGCTGCACATATTGTGAACTTTAGGTCAAGGCATTTCTGGACACCAGACAACCATTTAACTGTGATTCCTTACAGACTGCCATATCTTTTCCACTACTCTAGGCTCTGAACAGAAAAACAAATGAACATTTAGGTCCTTATAAAGGACTGGTGATCCTAACCAACGAACTGAAATCTGTAGGAAAAAAGAGAGAAACAAGGCCATGTTGGTAAATATCTTACATTTGACAGTCCAAAGAGGAGATATGGACACCGCAGGATAAATATCATGCATGGGTGCTGCACTTGAGAGATGTGTGGAAACAGCTCTTAAAGCCCAGCTGCATTAAGTTTCTGAAATCGTGTAAGGGCACAGACAAAGATCAGCTTCCAGTGCAAACACTGCCCTTGCTTTGATTTCATTACTGGTGAAAATGTAATGTACGAACTGAAAACAAGCAGAGGCAACACAGGATGAGAACAGCAAATATAATCCCCACGTAATCAAGAACTGTTTATAACCTGCAGGTTTACCTAAGTTCTATTTCAGAATTTCAGTTAAGACTTCTCCAGTAAATCCCTCTGAGAAGCCACTAACTTTTTTTTTTTTCCTTTTCACAGATTCTCCCAGCAAGGATTTGTAGATATTTGTCTCATCCTATTGGAAATCAGGGAAGCTGAACAAGTATCTTCTCTTATCCTTTTTTTAAGCAAAAAAAAAAAAAAACAACCCAATCAATAGGAGTCTCTATAGGAATCTCCATAGGGGTCTCTATAGAGGTCTATATAGAGGTCCCCATAGAGATCTCCATAGGCGTCTCCATAGGGGTCTCCCTAAGGCTCTCTATAGAGGTCTCTGTAGGAGTTTTCATAGGAGTCTCCATAGGTGTCTCTACAGGATTCTCCATAGGGGTCTCCAAAAGGGTCTTTATACAAATCTCCATGGAGTTCTCACAGGGTCTTCATAGGTGTCTCTCCTTATTACTATATTCTTGAAATATTAGTAGAATTATATTATTAAATCTATCTGATGTGTTTTATTAAACTCACATATCCTGTCCTTTTCTGAACTCAGCTGATACAGGGAGATAGCAAACCAACCAACCAAAGACCCCTCGAATACACACATGAAAAAAAGAAAGACATCCAAACTACCACAGACCAAAAGCTCCAGAACCAGACTTTAGCCATAAACCAACTTCCCTATGAGAAAAAAAAGAGAGAGAGAGAAAAACAAAACCCTGCATGCTGCTTTGGAAGTGGTCCTGAGAAACCACAAGCCACCCATCCCTCAGGAGTTATAAGAGTTTAATAATAAAGGCTTAACTGCCACATACCATTCCAGCAATACACTCCACAGACCAAGCCAAGCAGGGAATACAACAATATCTTGCAACATAAGGCTGTAATTTGGCACATCCTCATACAGAGACTCAGGCTGTCAGGTCTGCATTGCTTTCTTCTATGCCTGATCACTGTTAAGTTTCTCATTTCCTAACCCCCACTCTACAGATATTTAGATGGACTACTACAGAACTGCAACCTATCTTTAATCACACTTCATGTCATTTCCACCTCCAGAGCTTGATTAGAGACCAGATAACCTGCAGAGCTCCATTGCCTGGACTAAGGATGGCAACTGCAGTAACAACATAGAAGAATAAACTTTTGACTCAGAGTCAGAATGAAAAGAAAGATTTCAGTTGCTGTTATTTTATTCAGGAATTAGAACACCATCTGTACAGAAAAGGGCCTGCCATTCGTCTGTCTCTCTTTATCAGCTGAGTTCAGAAAAGGACAGGATATGTGAGTTTAATAAAACACATTAGATAGATTTAATAATATGATTCTACGAATATTTCAAGAACATAGTAATAAGGCAAGAAAACCTACAAAAGTGCCCAAAGGTTCTAACTGAAGTCAGGCATCACAATGCAAATTGCTAGACAAATCCTGTCTAGCGTTGTGACAATTAAATACAAGAAGGAACACCCCAAACCCCACCCTGAATTAAAATAGATAAATTTCAAAACAAGAATATAAGCAAGTATTTGCACATTTAAAAAGCGACAACTTTCATATGATTTTTTAAACCAAATAAATGTTAAATGTACTCCTCTAATTTCCTAAATGTTAAGAGAAGGATATTTCATTAATTACTCTCTTGTTGTTATGTTACTGCAGTACCCCCTGCCTGCACTTTACAGGTTACATGATCAGGTATCCTTTATTGCCTAATGCTTTGTTTTACTTGCTGGAGACATATTTGTTCAGTCTAATCATAAATGATAAATGCCATCTCACTAATTCATTACACATCCTTCTTCTGCATTAATCTTGTGTCCCACTGCTTGGTTTATTCTGCTTTACTAAGACCTTACTTCCATAGCATAATACTCAGCATAAAACCCCTCTAACTTTTTCTGAACACAGTAAGATGGCTCTGTGTTAAGAGCACTAGTGACTACCAAACATCTTCTGTAACATGGCCTCAAGGATGCCCCAAGTCACTCGTGTTCTTTATTCAAAACTCAAGGCACTCATTATTCCATCTCCTATGCATCTGTAGTGGGTTTGCAGTGACCTGCCCCCCCACCTTTTAAAACCCTGGCTAAAACTCAGAAAAACACACTGGAAGTTAATAAATGAAGCTTTATATTTACAGCAATGCAAATATACAAGCAAATATTTACAAGATATAACAGATATTTACAGAAATATACAGTAAAAAGGGTAATACACACCACACCGCTCCCGGAGACCAAAATCCCCAAGAGAGAATAACCAAACCCCCCTAACCACCTTTTCCCCCTTCCCCCAGCTTTATCTCACCACTTGATGATGCTGCAGATAAGCTGAAGATCGGTCAGAAAGATTAGTGGCAGGAAGGAATGAATGGGTTTAGTAATTTTACTCTGAATTAGTTCAAAGGCAGAGAGACAAAGGAAAGAAGCTGCCGGAGCCAGCACAGAGCCAAGCCAGACTGGCCCTCTGCAAGCACACTGCCTATCTCATGTTTTGAGAACATTTCTCTAAACAGTTTTTTTCTGTCTCAGTGAAACTCAGTGAAGTGACACTGTATGTTTAACTCTCTCTCAGCCAATAGTCTAATTTCTCACTCAAATTCTCCAATTAGCTCAAACCAACACAGCATCCCTTCACACAGCATCAGTGCAAGTCAAAGCAAACACACGTAAGTAAGACCACTCTTAACAGTAACCTCAGCTCCTGACTATGTACTTTGTGAAAAACAATCAGTAGTATCAGAAGCTGTGATCTCAAGTTGTACTGTTTGAGCAGCATTATTCCTATGTTTTCAGTATCAAAGGTGAGGAATACATAAAGACAACACACACAGAGCACAGGCACACTCCCTGCTCACAGATGTGCAGGCTGAAAGCAGTAAACACAGGGACTGGGAGTTCTGGCAAGTGTGAGGAGTTTCAGTCCAGTGACAGGAGCTCCAGGTTCAAAGTTCAAACTTATTCCCTTCCTGGGAAGGGAAACAAGCAACACAACGTATCTCCAGCAACAGGAAACATCTGATTGTAAAGAACACTTCCAACAAATGCTGGATTTTTCTCCTTGAGTAAATTGCCTTAAAACAAAGCAGCACTGCTGAGTTTCTGTTGCATTAAACTTGAATGTCTGTCCTGTGTGCCACCTGGCTTCATTTGTATGAGTTCAGAGATGTGGGAATGGACTAGGACTTGATTCACATGACATAGCTGTAGGGCAAGATTCACCCTCATTTGAGAATGTGTACCAGGTGTGAAATATAATTGAAATGGAAATATTTCATTCTGATCTAAATATTAAACTATGCAGAGCACAAAGCTGAACAGCTTGTGCATTGTTGCTCTAGCCAGCATCTCTTTAATTGCTACCCACTCTAACTACTACCCTCAGTCGTACAGCACTAACTAATAAAGTACACAGAACTGAATTCAGCCACACAGGTTCTCTCTCCATGTCTGACCCAACAACATCCCCTTTTTACCAACAAATGACTTCATGGTCAAGCTTAGAGGTTCAACCCAAATTCCTTGGCCACTCACTCCACCCAGACATCAGGTCCATGTTTTGTCTCAGCCTGGAGCCAGACAGTTTCTACACAGAAACTCGGCACAGGCAAAAAGCTAAGAGGTTCATGCACAAGCTCTACTCCACCCTGGTGAGACCCCACCTGGAGTACTGCATCCAGTTCTGGAGCCCCTGGGACAAGAGGGATGTGGACATGCTGGAGTGTGTCCAGAGAAGAGCCACAAGGATGACCAGAGGGCTGGAGAACATCTCCTACGAGGACAGACTGAAAAGAGCTGGGGCTGTTCAGTCTGGAGAAGAGGAGGCTCCCAGGTGACCTTCTCGTGGCCTTCCAGTATCTGAAGAGGACCTACAGAAAAGCTGGGGAGGGACTTCTTAGGATATCAGGAATTGACAGGACTAGGGGGAATGGAGCAAAGCTGGAGGTGGGGAGATTCAGACTGGATGTGAGGAGTAAGTTCTTCACCATAAGAATGGTGAGAGCCTGGAAGGAGTTGCCCAGGGAGGTGGTTGTTGCCACATCCCTGGAGGTGTTTGCAGCCAGGCTGGATGAGGCTGTGGGCAGCCTGATCTAGGGTAGGGTGTCCCTGGGCATGGCAGGGGGGTTGGAGCCAGATGATCCTTGTGGTCCCTTCCAACCCTGATTGATTCTATGATTCTATGATCCAGAGAGTGCAGACACAGCTGATTCAGTGCTCACCTCTGCAAACTCACAGCCAATATGGGCAATCTTGCAATAAATCTGTGCAACCCTGAACAAGTTACTTGATGAAATTGATGAAATTACTTCTCACCTGTAAAAAATAATCTGGCTTTTTTTTTCTTGGAGAAGCTAAGAATGAATATAGAATCATAGAATGGTTTAGGTTGGAAGAGACCTCAAAGATCATCCAGTTCCAACCCCCCTGTGCCATAGGCAGTGACACCTCCCACTAGAACAGGTCACTCAAGGCCTCATCCAGCCTGGCAGCAAACACCTCCAGGGAGGGCTCCACAACCTGCCTGAGCAACCTACGCCAGTATCTCACCACTTTCACTGGAAAGAACTTCCTCCTAACATCCCCTTTACATCTCCCCTCTGCCAGTTTGAACCCATTCCCTCTCATCCTGTCATTACAAGACCTTGTGAATAGTCCCTCCCCAGCCCTCCTGTAGGCCCCCTTCAGATACTGGAAGGCTACTCTAAGGTCTCCTGGAAGCCTTCTCTTCTCCAGGCTGAAGAGCATTATCACTTGCCTCTATAATTTTAGGTGGCACCAAGATCTACTGGTTACACTGTAAACTGCAAAAGTCCTTCTTTATCACCTCTGTTTAATTGAAAAGAAAACTTTCTGCACAACACAGCACTTGAAAGACGTAGTAATATTTCTTCAATGAATTTGTATGCATTTCATGGAACCCAACCAACTTCTACACTTGCTGTTGTGCACGTTGCTTCTCTTCCATCAGGACATTTGTAATGAAGTGGCAAATTAAGCAAGCAAGAAACGAAGTCCATCTTCTGAACAGATGTATTTTTAAAATGTTCTGAGCACGCCAGTTTTCTTTATTCTGCAGTGAATGAACTGAATGAAAAGAGGTGGTGTCCTGTGCCAGCTGGCAAACACTTCAGAAGGATATTACATTGCTATTGTCTTTCACAGCGCCCAAATAACTGTTTGGTAGCAGGAAGGGCTGGTATGTTTTGCTCATAAGATCAGCATTTATCTGGACCTACAGCATAACGTTGCAGTGCTGTGACATGGGCAGAGGCATTGAGTGCACCCTCAGCAAGTTTGCTGAGGACACCAAGCTGTGTGGTACAGCAGACAGGCTGGAGGGCAGGGATGGCATCCAGAGGGACCTGGACCAGCTGGAGAGGTGGGCACAAGCCAGCCTCATAAGGTTCAACAAGGCCAAGTGCAAGGTCATGCATCTGGGTCGAGGCAATCCCAAGCACAAATCCAGGCTGGGCAGTGACTGGCTGCAGAGCAGCCCTGAGGAGAGGGACTTGGGGGTGCTGGTGGATGAGAAGCTCAACATGAGGCAGCAGTGTGCACTTGCAGCCCAGAAGGCCAACCAGAGCCTGGGCTGCATCAGGACAAGTGTGGCCAGCAGGTCGAGGGAGTTGATTCTCCCCCTCTACTCCACCCTGGTGAGACCCCACCTGGAGTACTGCATCCAGTTCTGGAGCCCCTAGTACAAGAGGGATGTGGACATGCTGGAGTGTGTCCAGAGAAGGGCCACAAGGATGATCAGAGGGCTGGAGAACATCTCCTATGAGGACAGACTGAAAGAGTTGGGGCTGTTCAGTCTGAAGAAGAGGAGGCTCTTTAGGTGACCTTGTGGCCTTCCAGGATCTGAAAGGGGCTTACAGAAAAGCTGGGGAGGGACTTTTTAGGCTATCAGGTAGTGCCAGGACTAGGGGGAATGGAGCAAAGCTGGAGGTGGGGAGATTCAGACTGAACGAGAGGAGAAAGTTCTTCACCATAAGAGTGGTGAGAGCCTTAATATAGCCTGGAATGGGTTGCCCAGGGAGGTGGTTGAGGCCACATCCCCTGGAGGTGTTTAAGGCCAGGCTGGATGAGGCTGTGAGCAGCCTGACCTAGGGTAGGGTAGGGCCATGGCAGGAGGGTTGGAACTATATGCTCCTTGTAGTCCCTTCCAACCTTGACTGATTCTATGATAAAGGCACAAAATCAAAAAGCTGGCATTTGAGCTAGATGATCCTTGTGGTCCCTTCCAACCCTGACTGATTCTATGATTCTACAACAAAGGCACAAAATCAAACAAGCCAAATTATAAAGCTGGTATTGAAGGGTTTTCTCCTCTTAACTGAGAGAAATCCTTTAATTAAATCCAAGCAGAATCTCAGTTTTTTAAGGATCTTGTGTTCTCCTAGTCCTATTTATTAGTCTCCATGTCCCATTTATTAGTTTATGAAACGACTGTAGCACTAAGTCTGTCATACACCCAAATTCCATAGCAGAACATGGAGTAAATTAAAAGACAGTAAAAGTTCTCTCTTTTGAGCTTATAGTCCATGGAGCAAAACAGAAAGTTAATATTGGCAGTTGGGAGAATTACCTAAGAAGAAATGTGAAAACATGGTCAGCAAGATAGTACCAGCTCAGTTCAAGAATATTTTCAGCAGTAGTAACAGTCTTTAACCAAAGCGGTATGAAGTGAAACCTCCTTTTGTTTCTGAATAAAAGACTCACTCTTTTCATCAAGAAATACCTTGTTAGTGCACCCAAATGTAAAGTTCTTGCTTTAGGGTCAAAATAGGTATCTTCTGGATGTGTATCTCCAGCTAACATTTTGTGCTGGGTTGAACCAATTGGAGGATTTGAGTTAGGAATTAGTCTATAGGCTGAGAGAGGAAAACAGATGATGCTACTTCACTCACAGCTTTACTGAGAAAGAAAAAAACCCATTGTTTTAAGAGTTGTAACCCAAATATAGATAAGTCAGATGGTTTCAGACCGCTCTGGGCTGTGGCTGCTTTCTTGCATGGCTCCTTTGTCCCTGCCTTTTGTAGCTGATTCTTAATAATTCTCCTAACTTCTTTTCCTACTGCTAACCCTCTGGCCAATCTACCTCCGCCTACCTGCTGCATCAACAGATGATGAGATAAGATTGGGGAAGGGGGGAAAGGTGGTAGGGGTGGTTAGAAAGCCCCTCTTAGGGATTTTGATCTGTGGGAGGGCTGTGGTGTTTCTGTATTACCTTTTTACTGTATTTATCTGTAAATATCTGTTATACACTGTAAATATCTGCTTGTATATTGTGCATAGCTGTAAAGATAAAGCATCATTCCTTAACTTCCAGCTGACTGAGTCCTACCCTGGGTTATTTCAGAGTGTGGGGGGGCATGGAACTGCTGAACCACCACATGGAGTCAACAATAAAAAGATCCCAGCTCAGAAACAAACACTTCTGGTAGCTACTATAGCATAATCTGCCATTAAAGTGGTAGGGGTGGTTGGAAAAACCCCTCTTAGCGATTCTGGTCTCTGGGAGGGCTGTGGTGTTTCTGTATTACCTTTTCACTGTATATAACTGTAAATATCTGTTATACACACTTCAAAATTGTGAATCCTTTAACATATTTATTTTTAAGAGGTCACTGCTACTGACCTAGATAACCTCAGTTACAAAAGAGCACTGCAGCTACCTTTACAAATAAAGTTAAAGGCAAACTTTTGCATATCTGGGGGCACAGGGGAAATTGTAATTTGACTCACTTGTGTATGACTGTTGAATCTAACTACTAGGGATATGGAGAACATAGAGCAGCTAAACCACTGACATGGCTCAAGACAGGAAGCAACTGAATCAACATTAAATCTTCTTGTTCTGTGCAGAATGTGTCTAACAGTCATTAATATAGCCATTACTTAGTTCAAACATAAATACTGGGCAGGAGGTTTACAGATGACATCTAAATTGTAGTTTGTTCTTTAAATTATTTTAATTAAGGCATCTAAGACACCACTTATTTGGACATAAACCCTTGAAAATACTCCAGTACGTCAGTTGCAAACTGAGGGCCAGGCTCAATATTTTAGTGGTGCAAAACACATGTAAACAAAAAAACCAAAAAAATAATTGGCCAATGTTCTCCATTTGCTTTCAATTACACTCCAACAGGTGCAAATTGTACCTAAAGCAATTTTAACCTAATGCTACTTATTTCAATCATTAGAAAAATTATAAACAGCTTGCTCACTTTCCTGGGTAGGGCTTGTAATTTTCACACAACTTTTGGAAAACCAAGTGATTTCCACATTAAAAATCCCCTCAAAACACTGTTATACTCTTTACTACGTACTAGCAGCGTGGATTTACCCTTAAAAAGAATTCAGTTTCAAACTAAAGACAAACATCTCAAAATGTCTATATTAGGTTACTGCACCGCACAGGCACGAGAGAAAACGAATCCTGTATTTGTGTACTGCAAACAAAATACATATTGTTACATCAGGTATTATAAAACACAATACATTCATCATTAGATTGCCTGATTTCTGTAGTATTTTTAATAAATATGGATGCGAGCCTTACAGCACAGTCCAGGCATTATGTTGGTGACAGTCTCTTAAACTTACATATACTCGCACAACTCAAGAGGCTGCTGCAAGTGATCCTTGGTTTACATAAATAAAGACATCTACAAGCAATTAATGGCAACCAGGACAATAACTATTTTAATAGCTTGGTCTTGTTTTTATGCCTACTGAAGCCCCCCAAACATTTTTTTTTCCTATTTCTCTCTCATAAGGGAAAAAAAAACCCAAACAAAAAAAATCCAAAAAAACAACCTTTCTGTGTGTTGGTTTTTCCAAGCTGGCTGTCAGAAAGCTCTCCTTCATCAAAAGCAGAAATGAGGGGGGGAGGGGGGGGGAATCCATCAGGGAACTCATATTTTTGAGCTTGCTTGAAAATTATCTACTATTTATGATATTAAGCCAGCGGTCCAAAGATTCCCAAAACCTTAAAGCACACAACATCTGGCCCAGCTGCCAGAATGACTGCCAGCATGTTCATATGTGCAGCTTTATAGTGACACTTATCCCCTCTCATTATGTTCTGGGTAGACACAAACAAGTAACAGGAGGAGTACAGTGCAAGAAGAGTGCACGAGCATAAAACATCTGAATGCAAGTGTATTTATAGGCATTTTTTTCCTATTAAATGGCAACGTTCTACTTTCTTTTGCATTACAAGGAGCCAAACCTCTTACTAACAATGAAGGGTGATACTGAGCAGAAAGCCTGTTGGGTCCATTTTTCACTCCTGTTTTTGGCAACTTGGGGCCAAGGAGCCACTTCAGATTTTTTGTTTACTTTTTAAACAGCATCACCACAACTGAAGGAGTTCCTGGCCCGCTAAACCCTAAAAACTCACTGTTTCCAAAAAGTGGGACTAAAACTTGGATTTGAGAGGCCCTATGCAGTATATGAATTTATAGGTAGTAGATAAAGAAGGACTAAGTTCTTTCAAAACCCAACATCTTGAAGAGTAGCTTGTGTGCCTTTGCCTTGCCTTGATCTTCTAGTCACAGTGACTGGTTTACAGAGGGCATGATGTCCATGCAGAAGCCTTGCCTTGTCCTAAACCAAACAAATACTGACACATGCAAATCTGAAACAAAGAAGGATGCCAAAAAACCAAATGCTATCCTGTTCCCTGAGCATCTGCTTGACTATGAACGCTCCCACATTTGGAGGAAACAGTGGGGAAGGGAAAAAGAAACCCCCCCTCAGAACAACAAAACCAAACCAAACTGCTTTGCACTGCACATACATAGACTCTAATTTCCTATTATTTTCTTTTATGGAAGCGTTTCATTTGACGAACAAAAAAGTTGCTTCATCAAAACACCAGACAAATACCTCAGAGAGAAGAGTAAATATTGTCAGCAGTGCCTCATTTCCACGTGCAGAAAGCGCAAGACAACGGAAAACTCATTTAAATACCAGCAGCAGAAGCGGAAGTTAATCATCACACCAGCCTGCCCCTGGACAAATGCAGCTGGAGATGATCAAAAAAGAAAAAGAGTGTTCCTCCTATCACACCACAGACAAAACCACAATGAATTAATTTAAATTAGCACTTGGCAGAGAAGCAAGCCGGTTAGACAAAAAACCTTCACTGCGCTCAGGAGGCTAAACACTGATTGCGGTCTAGGATCAACGGAATTAAACTGCGGAGCACCTAATTACACTGGTTCACAACACAAGCAGCAAGCAAGCCTTTAAAAATAAAAAAAAAATAGTAGCAGCCCAAAAAAACCAAATCCCCACACAATAAACAAACCCCAAAACACACCGAACAAACAAAATCTTGGCTAAAAGAAACCACCAAGCTGCCTCTCCCCCAAGGAGGGCAAAAGGACTGAAAAATTGGCCAGTTTCACCTCTAGCTACAAGAATATTTACTGTTCAAGGATAAATTGTCTCGAAATGAGCTCTCTCTGTCAGAAATTAAGGTTACAGTGACACAGAGCTTGTGTGCAAAACTGCTTTCAGGCCGTCAATTGCCAGAGAACTGCATGCAGAAGAATGGTAGGACCAGGCTCATCTGCTATACCACATCTGAAAATCTTGCGTGACTGTCCTGGTAGGGCATAAATCCTACCAGATCAGTTCAAATCCCTGCTCTCCTCCGCTCGTTGCAGGTCCGGGAGTTGATGGATTTGAGCAAAACAATGAAGGGTTTGGCCTCAACAAAGCCACCAGGGGTGGGTACTTAGCACCACCAAGTCAGGTGTCTTGTGCTGCCGGGGTGGACACCTAGGCACAGGACTTTGAATTCATTGGCCAAAGCAATGGATGCTGGTGCCTATTGGCCAATTTCACTGTATTTAAAGGGGGGTGATTTAGAAGCCCTTGTCTCCTTTTGCTGCTGCATTCACCAGGGACCGGAGGTCTATTCACAGCTCTATTCAGGGCAGCCACATGTTGCAGTGTGCTGTGCAGCCTGCACCAGCAGCCTAGCGGCAAGGCAGCTCTTTTCTCCTTCTCTAACAGGAAAAATTTTGTCTCTATCATGGCAGTCAGTCCATGCTAAGACTCCACAGACGTACTTCGAATTTTCCCTGTTACCAGGTTCCTATTTTCCACATTCTGACTGTTTAAACTGTTTAATTATGTGTTTATAAACACCTTTTGTGTAATTGCTTCCTGTCGACCAAACATCCAAAGAATCTCAGGGAATTTCCCCGGATTTTTAATATTAACAATACAAATTAATATTTGTTACTAAATTAATGTTAATAATTCATAATCAATTATTAATAATCAAACCAGAGACCTTATTTGGGAAACCTGCAAAATCTCTCGCATGTCTGCAACAAGGAAACACAATTTAAAACACAGAATCATAGAGAACAGAGCACTCAAGGCTTCATCCAGCCTGGCCTTGAACACCTCCACGGAGGCAGTAGCCACAACTCCCCTGGGCAACCCGTTCCAGTGTCTCACCACTCTCACTGTGAAGAGAACTGTTGGAGCGAGTCCAGAAGAGGGACACGAAGATGCTCAGAGGGCTGGAGCACCTCTGCTATGAGGACAGGCTGAGAGAGTTGGGGCTCTGCAGCCTGGAGAAGAGAAGGCTTCCAGAAGACCTTAGAGTAGCCTTCCAATATCTGAAGGGGACCTACAAGAGTGCTGGGGAGGGACTATTCACAAAGTCTTGTAATGTACAAAGGGTAATGGGTTCAAACTGGTGGAGGGGAGATTTAAACGGGATGTTAGGACAAAGTTCTTCACAGTGAGGGTGACGAGACACTGGCACAGGTTTCCCAGGGAGGTTGTGGCTGCTCCATTCCTGGAGGTGTTCGAGGCCAGCCTGGATGAGGTCTTGAGCATCCTGATCTAGTGGGAGGTGTCCCTGCCTAAGGCAGGAGGTTGGAACTGGCTGATCTTTGAGGTCTCTTCCAACCTAAACCATTCTGTGATTCTAACATCGTTGTTGTTATTATTATTACTGTTATTGGCACTGCCGTTATTATTGGTAGCATTAGTATATGCTGGAACAATATTAAAAGGAAAGAAAGTAAAATTTTACAAGTTCGGAGAAAGGTAATTATTGATGCAGCTCTTTTTGTTTGGTCACACACATTCACAAGGCGTTTTTCTCAGATCTGCCCCAATGATGGATGCAATGATCTGTGTTGTCCAGTTACACCCCTGAAACACCTATATTAGCTCTTTATGGACGTTCAGAGGACTTGCAAGACCTCTGGGAAACAAACCAAACCAAACAACCCCAAAATCAGAGAACAAAACCCAGCTCAATGGACCACGTTACTCAAAGTATCAAGATGAGAACAGCTTGCTTAAGAACAATCTACGAGTACCAGCATCCCTGAAAGAGCAAACAGTTTTGATGAAGGCCACGGAAAACTGCCAACTCCACTTCACCAAAAGCTAGAATTTCAGAAACTGAGAGCTGCCAACAGCAACTTCCATTCTTAAATTAAGTCAATTTCCACAAAGAAAACCCACTGCAGTCTCAGAAAAGACGAACCCTTCCACAGTGCTCCACAACAGACCCCGCTTCTCGTTAGCATTTCCAGCCACCTGCTGAAGCCCGTTCCCAGCCAGGATTTCACAGGCACACTGGGATTCACAAATCTTAGAGTTCCACCATTTCTGGATTGCTCCACTAGCAGAGCTCCTTGTAAAAGGCAAAAGTAATTTCATTAAGCTTGCTCTGAAACAGCTGCCTCACCTAGCACAAAGCCATTTGACTGGCAACGAAACCCAACAGCTCGGTGTTGGCAGGTCTGGGATCGATCCAGAAGTGGAAAGTGGCCTCTTGCTTTGTGACAAGCCATCAAACGCAGCCAACTTTTTGGCCGTTAAGTTTGACTGTGAAACTGCCTGCACAACTGAACAGACGACAGGGAAAGAGAGGGGAAGGATTAGGCGAAGGGAGATGGTGACTGTGAAACTGCCTGCACAACTGAACAGACGACAGGGAAAGAGAGGGGAAGGATTAGGCGAAGGGAGATGGTGACAAGTAAGGCACTCTGTGAATAAAGAATACTGCACGAGTCTGGGACACCAGTTCACAAAACACACCAGACTGTTGGTCCTTCAGAGAAAGCAAACTGCACGTTCCCAAGTGGCTTAAGCTGCTGGGTTTTTGCAGTCGGGGTCTGTTGTGGGGGGAAGGGGGTTCTTGTGGCTCTATGAGGCTTTTAAACTTTAATAAAATAAAAGAGTATCTTTTCTCAGGCTGGGTAACCTTGACATTCTTTCTAAACCATGCTAAAACAAACATGCCCACTAATTCTCCCAAACTAAATCAAGCAACGGCAAGGCTTGCCATAAGAGATGCCATTCAATGTGGCACACAAGCCCCAGCATCTGAAGGCCAAGGACTCCATATGGAGCAACGAGAGCCAAAAGCAGGATTTGGGGCCAACTTCAAAATTGCACATATGGGGAGAGAACTGCAACCACCTTAAGATCTTTACTGCATCCGTGCAGGCAGTTCTCACCAGCTCCAGACCCACAGCCACTTGAGAGAAGGAAATGAGATCTATCAGTTGCAGTGGCCACTCTCCCACAGCTGCTTTTAATTAAGCTCATTTGGTAGCAGTGACTAACAGCCAGCAGCACCTTCCTCAGTCACTTGGCAAGGATTTTTGCCAGGCTTTCACCATCTGCACTGAACAGTCCTACTGAATACTGCCCGGGCTGTTACTCTGCAGTTCTGCCTGAGGTACAGCATTTAGGAGTGCTGTAAATGAACCCCTTAAATATCAGCTGTTATAGGCAGCTATCTACATCCACTGCTTACAGGTAACCAGATTTGGGGAGAAGATGCAGAACTTGTAGAAAGAAAAATCCCCTGAGAAAAGTGCTCCTGAAAAGGCAGCTGGACCACTTGTAAGAATCCCATAATTACTTGGCCATACCCATGCTACATGAAATTTATTAATTACAGGTAACCAGGTTTGGGGAGAAGATGCAGAACTTGTAGAAAGAAAACTTCCCTGAGAAAAGTGCTCCTGAAAAGGCAGGAGCACTTGTCAGAACTCCACTGTAACTTGGATCACTTGTCAGAACTCCACTGTAACTTGGCCATACGCATGCTACATGAAATTTATTCATGACTATGTGGATACTGGGAAGGTTTTGGAGCTGTAGGAGGCAGAACAGCTTATATAACTCCCAGGCTAGTTGTACAGTCAGCTCCTCCCACTCTGTGTAGATACATAGAGGATAGGAGGACAGCTTTACCAGAAGAAATGCTTTTACACCACGATGTCAGAACAATCCAGGGAATGGCTAAGTTGTGCAAATGTAAGCCCTGTTTCCAGGGACACAAGTGGATCTGGCAAGGGAGCAATTTTAATCACATCTAACAAGATGCTGTGTCCAACAAGCAGACTCAGAGAATCCAATGGCATCAGTATCAGCACTGGTACATAGTATGTACACAATGAACAGATGTATGAGTAAAGAACAAGTAAAGATGCCAAAAGAAAGTATAGGCACCTGCAGGGACATACAGCACTTACCCAGACCTGATCTGTCTGGTTCACTCAATCTATGAACTTCAGATTCAAAAATCTCTATATCAGATTAAAACATACAATTTAGGCAGCTCACCACACACAAAGGTGTGGCGGAGGTTTAAATGAGGTGTGAACTTTGGCAGGAAACACCCCAGTCCACTGCCCCACCAGAGGTGTGAATGGGGCAGGAAACGGTCTTCATCCCTCCCCACCTCTGTGAGGCTTAGTACAATAGGTGTGAAGTGCCTTCTCCCAGCCTCCATGGGCTTGAACATGGAGGCAACAAATCACCTCAGTATATATATGGCAGCTGGACAGATTGGAGCAGGACTTGCATGGACCTTCACTGGGACCTGCACCGGGACCTGAACACGGACCTGGAGACACAAATCTCGCACGGACTTTGAGCCAGACCTTGAGGAACATCCTGGCTTCTTGCTGCAGGACCTGCCTCTAATGGTAAACTGCAGCCATTCGTGGGAACACCACGGAGCACCCCTGGCTTTCCCCTGCCTTGCTTCGCGATCGTGGCTTCGTGAAAGCTGTGCCTACAGTCATCTTGGACTCTGGCAGGCACTGGACTCCAGACACTGCTGTGAAAGAGACAGTCTCCCATCTGTAAGTAGGGCAAAGCTGTTTCATGCCCACACCTTTCCAAATTTCCTGATTTTTCCTGAATTACAAGAAAAGGCATCCTTGTGAAGACTTTTCCCGACCGAATTAGAACCCAAACTTAAACTAATCCACACACAGATTGTGGGTGGGGCTTTTGGAAATCATAAAAGCTACATAACTTATAATTTCAGCCTCTTCAATCGCCCACAATCAATACAAAAGGCCACGATGGTAATGCTACTGACACTCAAAGCCAATGGAAGTCACAGTACCCAGATTTGAGCCAAAACAGAAGCAAAGGAAATAAGGTGAATTGCAGGATTTTAAGTCTGGGCTTCAAGAGAGCAGAATTCACTCTATTCAGGGACCTCCTTCAGGGAAACCCATAGGATATGGGCCTGAGAGGAAGACAGGTGCAGGAGAATTGAGTTTGAAGGATAATCTTCTCCAAGCTCAAGAATCATCCAACCCAACATGTAGGAAATCATGCAAAGGCACCAGGAGGCTGACATAGGTGAACAAGGAGCTTCTGACAGAACTCAAAAAGAGTGCATGTAAGATGTGGGAGCAGGGACAGGTGAGCTAGGACAAATACAAAGCCCTAGTGTACATAAGCAGGCCTAGGAAGCCTGCCTGAACTTGAAGATAGTGAGGAAAATGAAAGGCACCGAGAAGTGCTTCTGCAGATGATTTATCAGCAAAAAGAAGAATAGGGAAAATGTGGGCCTCCCAATGACAAGAAGTATGGAAAAGGGCTGGAGAAGTGGGCAGGCAGATCTCATGAGGTTCAGCAAAAGGTATGCAGATTCCTGCTCCTGGAGAAGAAAAACTCTATGCCATTACAGGCTGTGTGCCAACTTCCTGGAAAACATTTCTTCAGAGAAGAAGCTGGGAGTCCTGGTGGAGCAGATGAAGTGAGCAATCCATGTGCCCATGTGGCACAGCAGCCTACAGCAGCCTGGACTGCAATAGGCAGGGAGGGAGAGAGGCAGGGAGGGAG
>VWZI01015781.1:330565-341413 GCA_013396835.1 Psilopogon haemacephalus | reverse complement strand
CTCCTCAAAGTCTTCTTTTGTGTGTATATATATATATATATATATCCGCACACATCCATATGTACACATATATATACATGTATAGATATATATACATACATGTTATACATATAATACTTCTATATTTATATAGATATATATATAAATACAGAAGAGAAGGCTTCAAGGAGCCCTTATAGTAGCCTTCTAATATCTAAAACAGGCATACATACATGTATATAAATACATTAAAAATTGAAGACTGTCCTTCTCTAAGGAAGGCCAGAACAGTCATTCCCACAATAATTTTTTTTTCTGGATCAGCCAAATATATATTTTTTTAAATCTAAAATTTACAAATAATTCAGTGCATCCTCCAACAGTCTCCCATCATAGAGAAAGTCAAATACTACATCAGAAGATTCTTCAAAAAGCAACTTGAAGGCTTCATCCCATCTCCTAATGGTCCCATGGCTAACTACACAGCAGACTCCTCTATTCCTGATATCTATCTCCATGTTGCAAGGACCATCACAGCAAGAAAAGAAACAGGGAGGTGAGACAGGGTGCCTTCGGGATGAAGTTTTGATACTTGCTCAGAGGCTCACTGTGGGGCTTCAAGCAAAAGCCATGAGCTCCAAGAAACATCACCCTCTCAGTGTCCAGCTGATGATCTTTACTGGAAGTTAATTTCTGAAGCCTGATGTACACACAGTTCTCACGTGTGTAGAAAGCAAGGGGAGGGAGGATAAGCACAGACTATAATATCACTGCAGGGCAAAAAAATGCTCCTAAAACCTGTATGAGCAAGTGGCAAGGAGGAAAAAATAGGTTAGAGCATTCCTTGCTCCTGTTAGATTATGTGGTTAATATTACTGTCCCAAAATTGAGCTGTGAACAAATAAGAATAATCCAGAAATACAAACAATCTGTCTTCAGAAAAAAAAAAAAACCCAAACAAAGCAACACCAAAAATCCAAACAAACAAATGCCAAACAAAAATAGAAAACAAAAAAATCCTTCAGTACAGAGAAGAGAAAAAAACCCAACATGGTACAATTTGCATTAGCAAAGAACCCTGTATCACGTGGTCTAGAATTCATATCAGGGCAGGAACACATGACAAAAATGTCTACAGAACTTGAAACCCAAAAAAGCCCAACAAAATATGTTGACCATGATATTGCCAATTATATTGGAGGGAATTCTGCCCCTATACTCTGCTCTCATCAGACTCCACCTGGAGTACTGTGTGCAGTTCTGGAGCCCCCAACACAAGAAGGACATGGAACTGTTGGAGCAAGTCCAGAGGACGGCCACGAAGATGCTCAGAGGGCTGGAGTATCTCTGCTATGAGGACAGGCTATGAGAGTTGGGGCTTTCCAGCTTGGAAAAGAGAAGGCTTCCAGGAGACCTTAGAGTAGCCTTCCAGTATCTGAAAGGAGCCTACAGGAGGGCTGGGGAGGGACTATTCACAAGGTCTTGTAATGACAGGATGAGGGGGAATGGGTTCAAATTGGCAGAGGGGAGATTTGAACAGGATGTTAGGAGGAAGTTCTTCACAGTGAGGGTGGTGAGACAGTGGCACAGGCTGCCCAGAAAGGCTGTATAGCTGCTCGCTCCCTGGATGTGTTCAAGGCCAGGCTGGATGAGGCCTTGAGCGACCTGTTCTAGTGGGAGGTTTCCCTGCCTATGGCAGGGGGTTTGGAACTGGATGATCTTTGAGGTCCCTTCCAACCTAAACCATTCTATGATTCTATAATTGTTAGCTGAGGTCTCTAACTTGCGAGCATGAGTGAGTGTGGTTGTTATGGGTTTAAGGCTGGATGTCATAAGAGCCATAGAGGAGTCCTCCAAGGACCAGATTCTACGAATCAGACACTGCCACCCTGTTCAGTTTCTTCTTCTGACAAGATGGGAGACAGCAGTCAATGGCCCTTAACCATGGGACACAACTGGAAAGCTTTAAAGATGTTTGCAAAGAGTTTCCATCAGAGCAAGTTCAGGAACAGAAAGCCAACCATACCCTAGGCTGAATCAGGAGAAGTGTGGCCACCAGGTCAAGGGAGGGGATTCTCCCCCTCGGTGAGACCCCACCTAGAGTACTGCATCCAGTCCTGGAGCTCCTATCGCAAGAGGGATGTGGACATGCTGGAGTGTGTCCAGAGAAGGGCCACAAGGATGATCAGGCTCCCAGGTGACCTTCTTGTGGCCTTCCAGTATCTGAAGGGGTCCCACAAGAAATCTGGGGAGAGACTTTTTAGGCTATCAGGTAGCGAGAGGACTAGGGGGAATGGAGCAAAGCTGGAGGTGGGGAGGAAGTTCTTCACCATGAGAGTGATGAGATCTTGGGACGGGTTGCCTAGGGAGGTGGTTGGGGCCACATCCTTGGAGGTGTTTAAGGCCAGGCTGGATCACAGAACCACAGAATGTCAGGGACTGGAAGGGACCTGAAAAGATCATCTATAGTCCAAGCCCTCCAGGGCAGGATCACCTATAGCAAATCACACAGGAACGCATCCAGAGAAGGAGACAGCAGCCTGTTTCCAGTGTGGATGAGGCTCTGGCCAGCCAGATCTAGGGTAGGGTGTCCCTGTCCATGGCAGGGGGGTTGGAACTAGATGACCCCTGTGGTCCCTTCCATCCCTGACTGATTCTATGATTCTCACACATTTTTATAGATACCATAGCAACAGCAGCCAGGCAGCCAAGCATGCACAGCAAGTATACAAATCCTTGCATCTTGGCAAGGGAACACAGCACTTCCAAGTGGGCATAACAGTGTTATGAGTTATAGCACATAGCAAGCTGATCTGAATCAGCACCACAGTACTGAAACCTCCACATTTTTGCACTGAAAAGCATGAACCAAAGCATAACTGTGCAAGCCACGTTTTTCCACCCCGTTCACACGAAGCCTCCAACCAACTATTTCTGGAGCACCACACTCCAAGAAACACATGCACAAGTTGTAGAGTCTTCAGATGAAAGAAAGATCAGTTTCCAAAAAGCTTTCTCCACTGAAGATTCAAATTCCAAGTCTGAAGAATAAAGTAAGATTGGGGAAAAAAAAACCAAAACAAACAAACAAAAAAAACCCTATCACCTAATCTAAAGTTCATAAACACAGGAGGGTCAGAAAAACTCAAATCTGACTCGATTGTGGCCAAAAGTGATTTAGAGTAGACATCAAGAAAAATGTCTCTGCAGGGAACAATAATCAAGCACTGAGATAGGCTGCCCAAGTTTCCAGCATTACATTTGATAGAGTATTCCTGACATATGTTGGCATAAAATGAGTTTTTTTTTTTTTCCTCAAGGCCCAGGGAAAGATCTCCTACAGTTCTTTCCAAGGCTATTTTCTACAGTTCCCCAAGAAAGAAAAAAATTTGAGTGGCCTCTGTTAGAAAAAAATACAGCTTCTAAAATAAGTAGCAGTATTCAAGATCAAGAAAATAGAACTGGAAATGAAGTATACTAATCTACACTTAAAAATATAAGACAATCAGGTTACAAACTAAGTAATTACCCAAGTATCTTAGAAGTTAACTAAACAGTTATATACAACAGGAACTGCCTTCAAGTTCCAGATCACTCCCAGCTGGTTTTTAAAGCCAGTGAAGTCACCAGGCTAAAAGACAAGGAGTACCAGGAGTAGAAAAATACAAGACAATGGCACTGAGATACATAAATATGAAAGTAAGTGAAATTTTAGCAGTTAGTATTTTTCAAACACTTAAAATACATATTCTGGAACTTAACACCATCCCCTCCTTACCTACTGATTGGCAGTTCAAGACTCCCCACGTCTTTCTGATGCTAGTGCTTTAAAAATAATTATTAATTAATTACATTTCACCCACTTTTAACACCAGCACACAACAAGGAGGAAAAATAATTACCTTTCACAGAATTAACCAGGTTGGAAAAGACCTTGGAGATCATCAAGTCCAACCTATCACCTAGCCCTTCTAATTAACTAAACCATGGCACCAAGTGCCTCAGCCAGACTGCTTTTAGACACCTCCAGGGATGGTGACTCTGCCATCCCCCCGTGGCAGCCCATTCCAATGCCAATCACTCTCTCTCTGAAGTACTTCTTAACATCCAGCCTAGACCTGCCCTGGTGCAGCTAGAGACTGCGTCCTCTTGTTCTGTCACTGGTTGCCTGGGAGACCAACCCCACCTAGCTACAACCTCCTTTCAGGTAGGTGTAAAGAACAATGAAGTCTCCCCTGAGCCTCCTCTTCGCCAGGGGGAGAGCCCAGCTCCCTCCACCACTCCTCACAGGGCTGTGCTCCAGACTCCTCACCAGCCTTGCTGCCCTTCTCTGGACACATTCAAGCATCTTTCTTAAATTGAGGGACCCAGAACTGGACGCAGTACTCAAGGTGTGGTCTGACCAGTGCCGAGTACAGGGGCAGAATGACCTCCCTTGTCCTGCTGGCCACACTGTTCCTGATATTGTGTGCTAGTGTGAGTATACCTTCCTCAGCACTTGTGTGTGTGTTTGTGCCTTTGCAGGAATGGAATTACCTCAAAAGCAGCTTTCCTTACCCTACAGGGGCAGAAATGACCTCCCTGGTCCTGCTGGCCACACTATTCCTGATACAGGCCAGGATGCCATTGGTCCTCTTGGCCAATACAACTCAAGTCCCAAGATGGTTACAATCACAATAACATAACTTCTTCCTCGGTTCAATTTCACAGCACTCATCTAGAAATCTAACACACTTTCAAGCCTTTAAGAGAAGCCAAAGGCATTTGCCTTGATGGAGCAACAACACGGGGAAAGAGAGGAATTAAAAATTATTAACTTGGATTTGCTCCTATCTTCAAGATGAAGCCTCTAAAATCTCAGTGCCTCCATGTGTTTATAATCCCGTGTGAGAGCACAGCATCCAATATGCAATTGCAGCAGATTTATACCTGACGTGCTAGCAAAGAACTGTATTTCCCCAAACATCTTATGGCACCAGACAGACATTCCAGAGCTGAGGCTTCACACTGTGCAGGATGTAGCAAGGGAACTGCCCCAGCAAACAGTGCTAAAATGAAGCCTTCTGGAAACGCTCATCCCAAGAGCTGCCACGGACAAAGGAAACACCATAAATAATGGATTTTAATTAAAATGCTTTACAAAGTGTGCCCTGGCACATGCTAGGAGAACTGACAAAAGGTTTTTCTAGAGAGAATAGCTTAGAAGAGGAGCATACTAGCTTATGAGGAGCATACCAGCTTCTCAACTCTTACTGAAGGAAAAGAGATTTTGGTATTTGCCATTGATTAAAGGCTTGCATGTTTTGGAAATCTCACCTTTCAAGAACAAGTAGAGCTGCTGTGAAAAAGGGAGACAACCACCACTGTTGGTGCAGCTCCCTGCAGACAGAATGACAAACAACTGCATGCAACAGACTCAAAAGGTAGGTGAACTGGCAACCAACTAGACACAAATCTTATTGCACAACTAAGGGAATACTTTCAAGTGTTCCTGTACAGCAGAGTTCAGAATCAATTAGGCAACTCATGGAAGAGATTCAAACAGCTCAGTGTGGATGCCTGATGCAAAAAAAACAAACTACCTCGGTAAGTTTGGGAAAATAACATCTGCACTATACCAGGAACTGCAGAACCAAAAGGAGCTGAAGGAGGAAGATCAGAAAGCTGCAACATGACAGAACAAGCAGTACAAAAGCTCAGAAGGATTAGAGAAGCCAAACACAAGGGAAGCATTAAGGGCACCACTACTTTTTTGGATGCAACACATTGTAGTTATCCATCTCCCATGGAAATTGGTTGCAAATCCAAATTTGTGTCAGTTCAGTGAAGATCAAACCTGTATTCCGCCACTCCAAATCATGCCTATCATTAATAGCTGGCAGCAGCAGTAGGTTCAAAAGCAGCACTGCTCACACCCAAAACAGCTATTTTCAGCACGTCTGTCTTCTCCAGAGGGAGCCAATTACTGTGTGCAAGGCCTCCCTTGCAACCATCATCTTCACACCAGCCTTTGACATCTGATTACAGAGCAGTCTCTAACAGCCATCCTCTTCCAAACTATTCTTTGTTGTCCTGAGCTTATTAAATAGCTGAGTTTTGATTACTAAATTAGTACTACTGCAGAGCCACTCCCTTTCCACACTGACTTCCTCATCTGCTGAGTTCTGGAATTTCAAGAGAGAGCTCTGATTTTTCTTGGAATACCCCACACTGACTTTGGGATTTCACTGTCTACCTATAATTACATTCATAGATTAAAAAAAACCCCAAAAGCAACCGAAAAAAAACCCCAAACAAGCAACCATAAACATGCTCATTGCCAATAGTCTGAGTCCTTCATGGGCAGAAAAGGACAATGGCTCTAAGTTACAGCTTAGGAGGTTCACACTGGACATCAGGAAATATTTTACTGGGGTGCCATGGAACAGGTTGTCTAAAGTGGGTGTTTGTTGCCTGAAGTGTGTTTTTCTGCTCATCTCCCTTGTCCTAGAATCTCTGAACGGTGACTGGTTTTGCACTGAGCCTCTTGAGAAGCAAAAGGCCTCTTGGTAGCAAGAGCATTACCTGTATGCTTATTGTATAGAATCATAGAATGGTATAGGTTGGAAGGGACCTCAAAGATCATCCAGTTCCAACCCCCCTGTGCCATAGGCAGGGACACCTCCCACTAGAACAGGACACTCAAGGCCTCATCCGACCCGGCCTTGAACACCTCCAGGGAGGCAGCAGCCACAACCTCCCTGGGAAACCTGTGCCAGTGTCTCACCACCCTCACTGGAAAGAGCTTCCTCCTAACATCTCATTTAAATTCCCCCTCTGCCACTTTAAATCCATTACCCCTTGTCCTGTCATTACAAGACCTCGTGAATAGTCCCTCCTCAGCCTTCCTGTAGGCTCCCTTCAGATACTGGAAGGCTACTCTAAGGTCTCCTCGAAGCCTTCTCTTCTCCAGGCTGAAAAGCCCCAACTCCCTCAGCCTGTCCTCATAGCAGAGGTGCTCCAGCCCTCTGATCATCTTCGTGTCCCTCCTCTGGACTCGCTCCAACAGTTCCACATCCTTCTAGATACACTCAATATTAAATGCTCCTTGAATAATCTAGCACTTCTTCCACAAGCTCCAGTACAGGTATCTCCAGCACCACAAACGCTCAATAAAGAAGCAGAAGATGAAATACCAGAAAGTGCATGGAATGATTTAACTGACATGGAGCAGTAATACAGCTTAGAGAGAAACAAAACCCGAAACAAACCACAAACCCCTCCAAATGACAATGAGCTCCCTGTCTCTATCCATCATGCCTGGTCTCTAGGAAGGGCTACAGACAATAAGGGATTGTGCAGATGTTCAAATTCCAGGATGCTAATGCAAGGCTTATGAGGGGGAGACTAAAGGCACAGGGCTTGTTTACCCTGAAGAAAACAAAGCTTTGGGGAGACAAAAGGGCACTACTCCAGCACCTACAGAAAGATGACTAAGAAAGCAGAGCCATTCCCCTGGTGGGACAGTAAGAGGCAGCAAGCATTCTATTCTGTTCTCTAAGTTGAAACAAGAGAGGTTTGGCCTGAATGCAAAGAGAAGTCTGGGTATCACGAAGACAGTGAAGTGTTGGAAATGAACAGGCAGGTTGTGCAGTCTCCATCCAGGTCTTCAAAACCTGACTCGAGCAAAACGTGGCCCCACCTAATGACATAGGCTGCTTTGACTAGCAGACTGGACTAGAGACCTCCTTATATCACTTCCAACTGGTATTATCCCACAATTTTGCAAAATATTGCTCCACTCCTAAAAACACTGGACACTCACTGGACAGTGACGGTGGTGAGACACTGGCATAGGTTGCCCAGGGAGGTTGTGGCTGATTCCTCCCTGGAGGTCTTCAAGATCAGGCTGGATGAAGCCTTGGGGGACCTGTTCTAGTGGGAGTTGTTCCTGCCTATGGCACAGGGGGGCTGGAACTGGATGATCTTCCGACCTAAACCATTCTATGATTCTGAAAGACATTTTAAACCAGAAAGAAATGAACAATTAGAGGCATATTAAGACTAATAAATGTAGGTCTATTTTCCTCTAGATATCTATTTTTGGACATATCACAGAAAACCAAATCTGAGAGAGGGCTCTTCACTTTTTACACATTATGTGTGTGTGTACACAACTGTGAAGAGTATACTGCAGTTACTGTGTGCAGTTCTGGAGCCCCCAGCACAGGAAGGACATGGAACTGCTGGAGAGAGTCCAGAGGAAGGCCACAAAGATGATCAGAGGGCTGCAGCAGCTCTGCTATGAGGACAGGCTGAGGGAGTTGGGGCTTTTCAGCCTGGAGAAGAGAAGGCTTCCAGGAGACCTTATAGTAGCCTTCCAGGACCTGAAGGGGGCCTACAGGAGGGCTGGGGAGGGACTATTCACAAGGTCTTGTAATGAAAGGACGAGGGGGAATGGGTTCAAATTGGTGGAGGGGAGATCTGAACGGGATGTTAGGAGGAAGTTCTTCACAGTAAGGGTGGCGAGACACTGGCACAGGTTGCCCAGGGAGGTTGTGGCTGCTCCCTCCCTGGATGTATTCAAGGCCAGGCTGGATGAGGTCTTGAGCGACCTGATCCAGTGGGAGGTGTCCCTGCCTATGGCACAGGGAGGGTTGGAACTGGATGAGCTTTGAGGTCTCTTCCAACCTAGACCATTCTATGATTCTACATTTCATAAAAGGGCTCTTTTTACTACTAAGCCTGCAAATAATAATGTCTAAATGGACACAGAAAAAAAACACAACCACAAACACACAAAACCCCCCAAAATAAACAAACACAGGTGAGACAGAAGTGAAAAGCCTTCTGTTTTAAACAACAGAATAGAGATGGAGATTCTGCTCCAGGAAAAACACTGTTGCCTTAATTTGCTACAAAAAGCAAATCAGGAAGAGATTGATTGATTGGTTGAGCACTCTGAAATGGGTCAAGAACTGGCTGGGGGGCCCAGAGAGTGGTGGTGAATGATGCCACATCCACTTGGCAATCAGTCACTAATGGTGTGCCCGAGGGAGCAGTGCTGGGCCCCATCCTGTTCAGTGTCTCTGTTGATCACCTGGACGAGGGGATTGAGTCCATCATCAGTAAGTTTGCAGATGACACCAAGTTAGGAGCAGGTGTGGATCTGTTGGAGAGTAGGAGGGCCCTGCACAGGCTGGATGGGTGGACAGAAGCCAGTGGGATGAGACTGAACAAGGCTAAGTGCAAAGTGCAGGGTTCTACATTTTGGCCACAACAACCCTGGACAGTGCTACAGGCTGGGGACAGAGTGGCTGGAGAGCAGCCAAGCAGAGAGGGACCTGGGGGTGCTGATAGATAGGAGCTCAACATAAGCCAGCAGTGTGCCCAGGTGGGCAGCAGAGCCAATGGCATCCTGGCCTGGATCAAGAACAATGTGGCCAGCAGGACAAGGGAGGTTATTCTGCTCCTGTGTTTGGCACTGGTCAGGCCACATCTTAAGTACTGTGTCCAGTTCTGGTCCCCTCAATTCAAGAGAGATGTTGAGGTACTGGAACGTGTCTAGAGAAGGGCAGCAAAGCTGGTGAGGGGCCTGGATCACAGCCCTGTGAGGAGAGGCTGAGAGAGCTGGGGGTGTCTACCCTGGAGAGGAGGAGGCTCAGGGGTGGCTTCACTGCTCTTTACATCCACCTGAAGTGATGTTGTAGCTGGGTAGGGGTCAGTCTCTTCTCCCACGCCAACCAGCAACACAACAAGGGGACACAGTCTCAAGTTGTGCCAGGAAAGGTACAGGCTGGATATTAGAAGGAAGTTCTTCACAGAGAGACTGATTGGAGGACTCCAGTCCAGGGAGGTGGTGGAGTTGCCATCCCTGGAGGTGTTTCAGAAAAGACTGGATGGAGCACTTAGTGCCATTGGCAAGGTCTGGGTGCTAGGTTGGACTGGCTGATCTCGGAGGTCTCTTCCAACCTGGTCTATTCTATTCTATTCTATTCTATTCTATTCTATTCTATTCTATTCTATTCTATTCTATTCTATTCTATTCTATTCTATTCTATTCTGTTCTATTCTGTTCTCTCCATTCACTACACCTCAGAATCAGCCTGAGCCAAAAGACAGAGTATTATTATTTTTTTTCTGAGTTACAAAACAGAAAGTAACAGAGAAGAGACCAGCATCAACCACAGACTAACTGCAGAATTCCAAACCTGCCCCTGCCTTGCTAGAATAAATCTGCTCTTATCTCCAAGCTGACCTGATATCAATAGCCAGCACATGTAAACCTAACAAGTACAAAGACTAGTTGCTTTCAGAGAAATAATGTAATATAGACACCCAATCCTAGGTGATCGCAACACAGGAAAGCTTTGGAAAAGTGGAGCAATTTGGAATAGGCTTCCTGAAAGGATGATTTGGAACTCAGAACCATCCCATGTCAGTACACAGGAATTCCTCTGTGAAGAGCAAGCCCTAGAAGATTAGGGTAAAAATTGACATCAAAGCAGAGGGTGGCTGACACTGGCAGGCTGTGCTGCCATCCAACAAGGCCTGGACAGGCTAGAGAGCTGGGCAAAGTACACCAAGTTCATTGCAGAGCTCTCAGGGATATTTTTATTATCTTTTATAAGATAATAATCTTATATTTATTATAGAATCATAGAATGGTTTAGGTTGGAAGAGACCCTAAAGATCATCCAGTTCCAACCCCCCTGTGCCATAGGCAGGGACACCTCCCACTAGAACAGGTGACTCAAGACCTTATCTATTATATTTATATATAATCATATCTTTGCCCAGCTTTTCTTCCCTCTGCAATAATACAAGGTCGGTACTCAAAACCTTACATCCCTGTGTAATGTTCCCCACTCTCCCCAAGTTCTTTGCACA
>VWZI01015781.1:292146-316038 GCA_013396835.1 Psilopogon haemacephalus | reverse complement strand
TTTTTTTTTTTTTTTTTTTTCCTGAGAGACTGGTTTCCATGGAAATGCAAGCAGACTAAAAACCTGCAACCAGAAGTGAGTCAGTTTTGCCTGTTTATGTCTCCTTGGTTCCCATAGGAACAGACACTTTAAAAAAAAAAAATAAAAAAAGGATAAGGGTCTTGAAATACCTTCAGGAAAATCTCTTCCCAAGGCTTTAGTTCTTTGGCTCCCTTTCCAGAATTAAGAGTTGAAAATAGCAAGGAGCAACAGATGACAGGGGAGTGACTTGGGTTTCTTCATGGAGATATCACCAGAACATACATGGAGACATTTCAAAAGCCACATTCAAACTTGACAAGCTCAAAATCTATAGCTGCAAATTGCATTAACCTAGGTTTTGGCAAAAGTACCTAAGGTGGAGTGCACGTTTCTTTAATTTGATTCAATGCTAATATAGATAGAAATACAATAGAGAACAGAAAAAGAATGTCACACTGTCCTTGTCCCATGTAGTTTTCAATAGTTTGAGAGGGGAAGAAAAAAAAAAAATAAAAGGCAGACTGCCTTGGAGGAATGAGTCCAATATTTCCATAGCCAAGACATCTTTAAATGGAATTGTTCCTTCCTCACAAACACATTAATGTTTAACTTGCAAAATCAGCTATAGATGTACCAGCTTAAGTAATAAACATAGGTATTAAAATTTTAAGATATTCAGCCCTTCAGTTATGGGTTAAAATGCATTCCCTCCAAGCTGAGGAAGCAAATCTAAGCAGCACCGTCAGCAAGGCACCATCTTTCATAGTACCTTGCAAAGACACCCTCCCATGTGCTTTTCTCACACTCATCCAGATAACATCTTCCTTCCTCCTCAAAGTCAAATGCATCAGGCAAGGTGGAAGGGACAGGACGTGGAGTTGTTAGGAAAGAAGCTGCAGTGAAGCTGCAGACCTTCAAAGCCTGCTGTGTGAGAATTCAGCGCCCAGAAACAAAACAAACAGTTATGATTATTTCTTTGGCTGCCTGTCCAGAATTAAGAGTTGAAAATAACTTGCTGCTGCAAGGCCCTTCTAGGACATATCAACAGCTAAACCTGATGCTAAAATTATTTCCATGCTTGTCTCCCACATCACACTATCAGTATCACGTGTTTAGCACACCTCCATGCAACTCAATGCTCCACCAGAAGTCTGCAGCACCTGTCATTATTGCCTGTCTGGGAAGAACATGCAGGGATGGTGTACATCTTGCCACAGTTGTCAGGGGCTGAAGCTGCATTATGGAAAGCTGGAGAGAAAGATGGAAAGCTTACCTGTGTCCTAACACTGCTCACCTATTGCCGACCATCACCAGACCTCAAAGGCCCTCCTGCATTCACGTTGTTTTACCACAATTTTGCACTTTGCTGCTGCTCTGAGAATTAACAATATATTGCTATTAACATAAAAGAAGGCTTGGGGAAGAGCAGCCAGCCATGATACTCACTAAAAAGATGAGAGGAGTAGCAGCCACTAGAGGTTTGTCTTGAACGGAAGAGGCAATTTGATTTAATTCAACCTTAATTAGTTCACATTAGCTGAATTCTATCTATTCTTATCATGAGAAAGATAAACCCTAGAGAATTAATTCTTTCCTGTTCTCCTTTGTCTTTTGGCAAGGTGTAGAGTCACGCAGCAAGGAGAACAATCTCTCAGAATTCACTCAGGCATCACAGTTAAAGTTAAACAGATATGTTAAGAGAAGCATTGATGTTTATTTCTCAGTCTGTTCAGAAGTTCATCCTCCTTTCTTGCAGGTCTCCAAAGTACAAATAAAACAAATCAGTTCAACTGTTCATCCAGTATCTGAAGGGGGCTTACAGGAAGGCTGGGGAGGGACTATTCACAAGGTCTCGTAATGACAGGATGAGGGGGAATGGGTTCAAACTGGCAGAGGGGAGATTTAAACGGGATGTTAGGAGGAAGTTCTTCACAGTGAGGGTGACAAGACACTGGAACAGGTTGCCCAGGGAGGTTGTGGCTGCTCCCTCCCTGGAGGTGTTCCAGGCCAGGCTGGATGAGGTCTTGAGCGACCTGATCTAATGGGAGGTGTCCCTGCCTATGGCACAGGGGGGTTGGAACTGGATGATCTTCAAGGTCTCTTCCAACCTAAACTATTCTATGATTCTATGATCTTCTTTAGCAGCTAAATACACAAACACTGAAATCTCAGCAACTAGATTCCTTACAGAGCTGCCACTCAAATTCATCAACACACACATATGCAGGCATTTCCAAAAACACCAAGTGAACAAACTACACAAGAAGTGGATCAAATATTTTTCACTATACTCTATGGCAATTTGTTTTGTGTCTGGTATTAACTGCAAACGTTAAAGAGTCTCTGAAGGGACTGCAAGGGTGTTGGATGTCAGGATCATTTCATTCCTCCTCTAGCACAAGGAGCAGAATGGTGATAAGATGAACGTGATTATTGAAGCTAGGAAGCCACTGTCATGCAAAATAAAGGCATCAGTCGCCAGAAGAGAGAAAACAATTTAATAAGAAGGTAACTCACACAGAAAATCAATAATCTTAGCTTATTAAGCACCCCAAAACTAACGCAGCTAACTAAGTTTTGCCTCTGGGGACGCCGGCATTATCATATCAATCGTCAAGAAATTTGCAAGGTCACACACTGAATTGCAATTCAGGAAATAAAACCACAAGCAGCTGTCAAGCACCACATGTCTTGTGCAGTGAAGTAAGCAAGGCTGCCCTTCAGAAAATAGAAAGTGTAATTGCACCATTATGCACTGTATCATATTACACACGCTCAAGGAAGCCTAATCGTGGTTAAATGAGCAACTTCTATTCTGTCATTTGTTAACTTCCAAACATTTATAGAAGCTTAACATTAACTCTTCATACAAAGATTCCCAACAGGGGCTTAAAATTTGCCCGAGTTTCTCGCATGTAAGATTTAGATGATAAAAACCTTTTTTGATACATACAAAGCTTTGAAGCCCAATTAAACCTGGTACCACCTTCACTGTTTTTCAAAAGCAATTCCCTCTTACACTAGACTGCTGTTTACACTAACAAGTCAAGAAGCTCCATCTGATATTCAAAAGACACAATCCATAAATACACCTAGAAGAAGAAAAAAAAAAGAACAATGGTACAACCTCTACCAACTGTGACAGCTGATAAAGATCAATAAGCTACACCTTGAAACCAGCATTGCCCATGTTGAAGAAGCTTCATGCCAGCACTGCAGCCTCCAAGAACAAAGAAAGAACAGGTTTTACTGACAAGGTCAGAATAAAAGAAATGCACACCTAGCAAAAAAGGTTGTGATGTCACCTCGCAGTGCTCCTGCCAGAACATCCTGGGGTACACTCAACAGAAATTTCTCTAACCAGCCTGCAACTTGAAGTCATCTTTCCAGGTGGAAGCGTTCCTTTTATAAGAACCTGCAATGTTTTGCTTAAAAATTTGCAAGAAGCTCCATCTGATATTTAAAAGACACAATCCATAAACACGTCTAAAAGAAGAAGAAGAAAAAAAAGAACAATGGTACAACCTCTATCAACTGTGACAGCTGATAAAGATCAATAAGCTACACCTTGAAACCAGCATTGCCCATGTTGAAGAAGCTTCATGCCAGCACTGCAGCCTCCAAGAACAAAGAAAGAACAGGTTTTACTGACAAGGTCAGAATAAAAGAAATGCACACCTAGCAAAAAAGGTTGTGATGTTACATCGCAGTGCTCCTGCCAGAACATCCTGGGGTACACTCAACAGAAATTTCTCTAACCAGCCTGCAACTTGATGTCATCTTTCCAGGTGGAAGCGTTCCTTTTATAAGAACCTGCAATGTTTTGCTTAAAAACACTGCATTGCAAGGCACAGTTACCACGAAACTCCCAAGAGTAAAATAACAAATGGGACACGAAATCCAAGGCACAAAAATCCAAAGAGATGAAACTTGGAAGAAATTTAGAATCCGTACCAGTATCTTGGTGTGTATGGCATATACACACAAAGCTTCTTCTCCGCATTTAATAAGGTTCACTTAGTAGTTGTTGCCTGAAGGGTTTTTTTGGCAGCCCTTAGGAAGTCCCAGCACAGTTTCTGGTGGTATGAAGGAAGTAATGGAATGGCAGGTGGCATAATTTCATAACAGCTCATCATGTGGTAGCGAATAGGGCAGTACTGTTAACTACATTCGGTATTAATTTTCATGCACAAAGGATTTTCTCCATCTCAAAGACCAAAGTGACATTTTTCAGAAGGTCACAATCAAAGATTTTTGACTACCTCTCTGGAGCACAAACGTGAACAAACAGACCACTGCTCAGAAAGACACTATGCAACTCCTTTTGCACACTCAGTCTTGCAATACCTGTTCTAGTACAGGACACCTTAGCAGTCCTCCTGTCAAAGTCACTGCATCAGTCCAAATGTCACATCCAAGTCACCGCCCGTTATCATGCAACACTTTTCAGATGATGCAACAACAAACACAGAGCAGAGAGAAGTAGAAAATGACTAAGTTTAGTAGAAACCTTCAACAGGATGCAGAGAAACGCAATATGGCAAAGCTGGAATTTGACCGACAGCTTTTTGTTGGACAGAAAAACAATCCTCCTGGATCAGTGTTTCTTAGCCATTGAGCTAAGGAGCAACAGTCACCGTGAGACATCTAAGACAGCCCGAGGAACACCTGCAAAGAGGGCTGGCTGGCACTTTAGGAAGGAGGGGGAGAGGAGAAGGGAATTGTTTGCCTGTTTTCATATTTCAATGAACAATTCTCACATGCAAGCAAGAAAGCAATCAAAACAAGCAAAAAACAAGAGCACTTAACAGAGCAATCAAATCTCAGCATAATTTATATCTCATTGCACCTAAAACCTCCTGTAGCATTACTGTACTGTACAGTACAAGCCTCAGGCTGTATCCAGTCAGGTCAGGACGTCTCTGTGGACATAAAAAAGTGCAGAGACATCCTTTTAGGTGAGAGACATCTGGCACAGAATAACAGAGAAGAGAAATGGAAGATGAGGATTTCTGAAGGACAAGGTAAGACAATGAGATAACCAGCATATGATTATAGAAAGAAATTGAAATCCACAAGAGGAAGAAAAAAAAAAAACAACCACCAAAACCAATTTGTCTTAGATATTTTAAAACGTGTAGAAAGATTCAGAGGGCAAAAGCCTCAGTACACAGACTCTTTATTTTGACACCTAGAAATCACAAACTAACGCAGAACATTCTAAGAACTGAAGTCTCTAATACTAGATTTCTAGAGCACGAATCTGCTTTTGTAGCCAATAATAAAAGCAAAGCCACGAAGAGCATTAGGTAATCACAAATTCAACCCCTTAAGCTTTTTGCTCCAGCATTTGATTGGGCTTAATCACATCCCTCTAATGCTGCTAAAGCAGAACCACCTCAGTACTACAGCAACTACCTGACAGGCATTTGCGGGAGCCCAGGAACAGTTACGAGGTGCTCCTACTTACTTGAGTCCTCCCATCTGAGAAGGTGCAGCTTCCAGGCAGAGTAGTACAGAAATCCCAGTACCAGAAAGAGGCAGAGTGCTAGCAGCAGGTTACGCATAAACACCAACAGTCCCATCTTCACATTCAATCTCTTCTTCTACATGACCTGAGGACGTGAAACAGACGGAGATTGGAGCCACCTTCTCTGACACTCGTCCTCCCAAAACATACCCGGAGTAACACACAGAGCCAAACCAGCGCTCCCCGCACGGTAAAGAGCTCCGCTTCCCCAAACCGCTCCAGTGAAATAAGAACCGCGACCCTCGGCAGCTGTCCAATTTTTGTCGCCAGGACCAATGCCACTCCAGAGAGGCAGGAGGTCACTGCCACGCTGTGACGGGCAGCAGCCCAACTCCCCGTTTGCACTTACGCCCCAGCCCATTTCAGATAACCGGCCCCAGAGCCGCCAGGGCCGGCGAGGCCTGGCGAGCACCACGGTCCTCCCCGGCACAGGCAAGCCCAGACGTGCCGCAGAGCAAACCCGTAACGCCACAGGGCTCCCGGGGCGGGGGCGTCCCACGGACAGCGGGCATGCCGCACCGAGAGGATGCCATGCCTTGAGGGCGGGTACGGCACCAGCCCAGCCCAGCCCGACGGCTCGCCGCTGGCTGACAGCTAGCGGCGGCCGGCTAAAATCTAACGGGCACGGCCTCGCCGCGGGACGGGCACCCCGCCGCTTGCCCCCGCCTTGCCGGGCTCCACTCCCTTCTCTCAGCCCGGCGCTCCCCCGGACCGCGCTCGCCGAAAAGGCAGCGGCCACCGGGGCCAGGACGGCCCTATCGCACGCCGCTTCTCCTCCCCGCCCCCTCCGCTCATCCTCACCCGGCCGCCGCCGNGTGCTGGGGGCCGCGCCCGCAGCCTATCGCGGGAGGCGCCCGCAGCCAATGGCAGGCGGGCGGCAGGGGGTCGCCGCCGGAGGGGCGCTGCGGCAGGGCGGCGGCGCGCATGCGTGGAGCTCTCCCACCGCCCCGAATCACTGCACGGCGCTGCTCGCATCCCTGCAGTGCGCTGCGCTGCTCCAGCGAGGCACTGCAGTGGGCTGCTGGCACTGCTCTGCTCTGCGTTGCAATGGACTGCGCTGCGCCCCTTGCCCTCCGTCACCACGTTGCCATCTCCCATCACTGCACCGCACAGAAAGTGCCAGTGGCGACAGGGCACTGCTCTGAACTTCCCCGGGCGCTGCTCGGCATTGCTTCTCCATCAAATCAGTGCACTACTTCTAAGTCACTCGGTGACATCTGCAAATCACTAAGCATTCCACTACCCCATTCCGTCCTCCAGGCATGGGACTGCAGGAGCCCACTGAGTACTGCACCAGCTGTCAAGCTCCATCATTGTCTCCTTGTTCTGGTTCTAAATGTTCTACACTTAGCCCAGATTTGGGGCTATGCTACAGCAGTCGCTCTACCACCCAACGACCCCTCCCCCGGCAAGGAAGGAGATTCAGGAATAGGAGAGAAGAGGCTGAAATTAAAACAGGTTTAATTAAACTGCCAAACTAATACCAGTGGCCAATATAAAGTATGCAAAGTTATACTCAGCCCAACAGATGTACACTGGTCACAGTAAGTGGGAAAACCGCAGAAGGAGGAAGAGGAATAGGATCAGCAAGAGCATCCTTAGTGAATCTTCCCTTTATAATGAGTGTTCCAGTGCTGTTCTGGATGACTTGAAACTGCTAATGGCCAGCAGACCATGGCTGGCCTGTGGTTCTGCCAACAAAACAAAAACATCCACTCACCTCCAGATTGTGCAGTCACTGCAGCCACAACACTGTAACACTCTTCCTTCCTACCCAGTTGCTGCATCCCAACACTGCATTGCCTAACCTGGGCCACACAATGCTGCAAGGACCACATTGGGCTGCACATGCTACATCAGCTAGACTCCCACTGCACACCACACCATCAGTGCCACAGCTGGCTTTGCTTCCATGCAGTCATGATCACCTTCTCACTGCACGGCTGCCCCTTGAACACTGCAGCAATGGGGCCAGGATGCACCTCACCCTTTACACAACATTGCCCTCCTTGCCCCTGGGCCCATAGACTTGCTGGATGTCCCTAACGCTCCTAAGGTNGGATGCACCTCACCCTTTACACAACATTGCCCTCCTTGCCCCTGGGATGTCCCTAACGCTCCTAAGGCACAGGGCAAGTGAGACACACAAATATAAGACAGCGCAAGGTGGGAATTATAAAGAAGAAAACTAATAGGCTAAAGGAGAAAAGGTAATTTGAAAGATAAGGGAGTGTGAAGAATAAACCCACATCTTCAGGGCAGCAGAGCAACCCAATGAGTTCCTGTTTCCACCCTCCATGAAGCACTGATAACACAAGGGAAACAAAAAGCCACGTGAGTTTGAAGGAAATTAAGTAGCATCATGACCAGTGTGGTGGCAGCTCCCGCTGCAGGCAAGCCCAGCTGCCAATGCTGACCAGCACACACTGCCTCAGATGGCACAGGGCTGGCTGAGCACTGCCCAAGGCGCTTCCCTGGCATTTATTGGGAGTCAGAGCCCACACCGTTTATAGGGAGAGCTGGCAAGGGCTCACAGCCCCACTCTCACAGCCAGAAACTCCACTGTGTGTTCAGTGTGAGTGAAGTCAGTACAAGCTGGCTGTAAATGTGGTACCCAGACAGCCAGGCTGGCAGAGCTGCCACGTTCCTCCACAGTGGCACAAGGGAGATGTGTGCCACACTAACATCACATTAGGTTTTATAGATGCAGCACATGTGACACCCAGGTATCACTGGCATTGATATTCACCCTGAGGAGATGCATGAAGGAGCCACAACCTCATCCACACAACCCCCATCCTTCTGCAGGTCTGCCTTCCCACTGCTACCCATGCTGCCCACCAATTCCCACAGGACTGACCCACTCAGGATGCTGGTCGCTTTCACCCAGTGCAGGCAGCTCCCTTGCCTCCAGCTTCGGAGCAGCTTCACAGCCTCTACTTGCTCAGCTCAGCTGCTCCAATAGCCCTGCTGACTCCTGCACCACATCGGTGCACCTGGCCCGGTTTTGCTTTACCAGCACTTGCTTTATGTCTGCTCCTCTCTTTGCCTCTTCATCCTTTCACCGTGTAAGCCAGGTCTTTTCTCCCTGCCTCAACCCGCCCCACACCCTGGTGACACGGAGATGCCTGTGACGCCTGCTGCCACCACGCAGTGGCTGCTCGGAACATCCTCAAGCCTCACCTGAGCCACCCCAGCTCTGATGCTTGCGTGCTCAGAGTTTCAACCCGGCGGTCTGCAGGCACAGCAGCTGATGTGATTTTGATGACGAGATAAGCAGGGACCTACAGCACGGAGCCAGATAGCGACAAGCCCGGGGCTTGCTCCTCAGCCCGCCTTTGTCACTTGGGAAACTCTACCCATCGTTATCAGGTGTCAGTCCACTGGAAAGAGCTCAGGATGAAGTCACACTTTCTGCCAGCCTAAAAAAAAAAAAAAAACCCAGGAAGGCAAGTGCTGTACATCTATGGAAATCAGGGACCAGCTCCCAGCAGCTGTCTAACAGCCACGAGATGAATTAAAGCAATGATTAGTGGCATGATTTGGTTTGAGTAGCAGGACTTCAGTCTGAACATGTTCCTACTTAGCTTACACATTTCATCTGCAGGCAGATGTCAAGCTGGATGTTGCTAGGAGATCGACGGCAAGGGAATAATTAAGTCTGATTAAATCCTATCGTATTGACATGCTGCTTTCCAGAACGCTCCGGAGCTTTTCAAAGCCAAACTGATCAAATGAAAGGGCAAGAGCTGCAGCCCCTCCTGCTCAACAACACCCACCTGCAGCCAACCTGCTGAGCCCATGGCTGCCCACACGCGTGCAGAACATTTCCCACAGCAATGCTAGCCACAAACTGGGAGGAAAAAAAAAAGGCTCTGGTAGAGGGCACACTAACACAGGAGGAGTTAGAATTGGAGCATGTACTGAGGAATCATAGAATTGGTCAGGGTTGGAAGGGACCACAAGGATCAGCTAGTTCCAACCCCCCTGCCATGCCCAGAGACACCTTACCCTAGATCAGGCTGCCCACATCCCCAGCCAGCCTGGCCTTAAACACCTCCAGGGATGTGGCCCCAACCACTTCCCTGAGCAACCCATTCCAGGCTCTCACCACTCTCATGCTGAACAACTTCCTCCTCACATCCAATCTGAATCTCCCCACCTCCAGCTTTGCTCCATTCCCCTTAGTCCTGTCACTACCTGATAGCCTAAAAAGTCTCTCTCCAGCTTTTCTGTAGGCCTCCTTCAGATACTGGAAAGCCACAACAAGGTCACCTGGGAGCCTCCTCTTCTCCAGACTGAACAGCCCCAACTCTTTCAGTCTGTCCTCATAGCAGAGGTGCTGCAGCCCTCTGATCATCCTTGTGGCCCGTCTCTGGATACGCTGCAGCATGTCCACATCCCTCTTGTAATAGGGGCTCCAGAATCCTGTGTTCTGTGTCCCTGCATCAACCATGTATGGAGCTTGGGATGCTCATGTTCAACTAGACATAACTCAATGCCTTCAGTACCTACAGCCTGCCTGGGCCAAAGCTGTGCATGGGGCCAGGCACTGGTTCAGCTGCTCACCACCCCCCCTCGGGGCTTGGGTCCATGGGGATGCCTGTCAAAGCATCCTCCTTCTCTTCCTCTGGAAAGAGCCCATCAGGGCATGCCAGAACCGCTCTGCAAATGCACCTCATGCGTGGTGCTCAGCACCACAGGGCGTTCCCATCAAAATGATGCCTGAGGTGCCGAGCACCACAGGGCGTTCCCACCAAAATGATGCCTCTTTGCCTTTTTCTTTCATGGTGGCTGAGCTGCACATTATCTGGGGTGACATGCAAGGCAAGTAACAGCTACAGGTTGCATTTGTGGGGTTTTTTTCCCCCATCTGTAAAATTGCACTACAACTCTCTGCACCAGCTGCCAAATGTCAGCCTCCGGGCTCCCTCCACAGCAAGACTGCTAATCTTGTTTTGACTCTCTGCCCTATAAAAAATCCCATTCTAATACTCCACGGTGTAATCCTTGCAGCAAAATTACATGCCGTCGAATCGGACCTGATAGTAATTAATGTAGCATTTAGTGGCATTTAATTAATAATAGAACACCCCAGCAAAGATCTCTTTCCAGTAATGGCTAGATAGAGATTATCTCTGCTGATGCACAGGCTTGGCAAATGCAATCTGGGCTGTGACATGCTTGTGCTTGGGCTTTATCTCTCTGGCCAAACTTGTTTCGTCTCACATGCTCATTACACATGACTCTTAAACACAGGCTCTGAACTTTGAGCTTGATCAGCCTGTGGGTGATGGTTTTTTTTTTTTCTTTTCTGGTGCCCTGACTGCTCTAAGGACAGATTTATTCAACGGCATCAGCAGCAATGGCCACGCAAAACAAGCTAAACCAAGCTGCACTGGGCTGAAAAATTCTGCTGCCCTACAGAGGATTCCAAGAGCCACACTTAACCACTACAGGTGCAGGTAAACCCTGGGAGCCTGCCCAAATGGCTCCCTGTGCACTCTGCCTGACCAGACTAGGTTTCCCAAGGTCTTCCTCAGATGAAATGCTCCAGTGGTTGCACTTGACACGCAGCTGAGTGAGTGCAAGCAGCTGCCCAGCACTGCCATGCCGCAGGTCAGCTCCTCGTGTTAATTCCACAGCACCGTGTTTGGTTCAGGCATATTTTCCAAGACAGAAAGTAGGCTTGATTTGCAAACAAGCTTTGAAGGCTCCTGCCTTTCTGGATCCGTTTCAGGAGCTCCTCACTCTCCTCCTCAGAAGAGTGTCCCACATCCCAGTGTCTGGCTTCATCTTGCAGACGTACCATTTTGTTCTGCCTTCTGCTTGATTAAAGAGCCTTTCAGAGCCTGGCATTTCTCTTAGTGACACTGTGCATATGCTGCAAGCAAACCCCCTCTAATCCATCTTTCTGATAAGCTAAATATACTGAGTTGCTTAATTCTTTTACTGCCAGGCTTTTCCTCCCACCCTCAAGCCATTTTTTGCTTTGCATTTCTGCTCTACACAGCCTCTCTGATTTCCCTGAATCCTTTTCAAGATGTAGAATCCCACAGTGAATCCCTAATGCTTTGACACAAGGATTAAATCTGCTTTCTTCTATTCTCTCTCTCTCTCTCAAAGAGCTGCATTGGTGCTTTCTGCTACAGCATCTCAGTAATCATTCAAGCAGGATTATCCCAGATCTTTTCCAGACCCAACACTGATAGCTTAGAACCACCTGGGCTGCTCAGCACATGTTTCAGCTGTACATCCAGGACCCTCATGCATGACACTGGGTGGTGGTGGGGACACCTCTGCTCCCACACACCTCTCCTGTTTGCTGTGTGTCCCAGGATCATGTTATGGCTACCTCCCCAGTAGCATCCCATAGCATTCTGCAAAGCAGGCATACACCCCCAGCAAGCATAGAATCATAGAAGCAATCAGGGTTGGAAGGGACCACAAGGATCATCTAGTTCCAACCCCCTTGCCATGCTCAGGGACACCCTACCCCCAGATTAGGCTGGATAGAGCCTCAGCCAGCCTGGCTTTAAACACTTCCAGGGAAGTAGCTCCAACCACCCCCCTGGGCAACCCATTCCAGGGCCTCACCACTCTCATGCTGAACAACTTCTTCCTCACATCCAATCTGAATCTCCCCACCTCCAGCTTTGCTCCATTCCCCCTAGTCCTCTCACTACCTGATAGCCTAAAAAGTCCCTCCCCAGCTTTTCTGTAGGCCCCCTTCAGATACTGGAAGGCCACAAGAAAGTCAGCTGGGAGCCTCCTCTTCTCCAGACTGAACAGCCCCAACTCTTTCAGTCTGTCCTCATAGGAGAGGTGCTGCAGCCCTCTGATCATCCTCGTGGCCCTTCTCTGGACATGCTCCAGCATGTCCACATCCCTCTTGTAATAGGGGCTCCAGAATTGGATGCAGTACTCTAGGTGGGAAAGGATGACATGGATGTCATGCCTGGGGTTCCCTGTCATGTCCTGGGGGGACATGACAAAGAATGCCATGCCTGCAGGTCCTTGGGCAGGTGAGAGTGTCTGCAGGCAGAGTACAATGGGATTTGCCTTCAGTGATTGTTTTACCTGGGCAGACAGTGCCTCCTCTTCCCAGCTGTGCTGGTTTGAACTAACTGGAGAATTTGAGTAAGAAATTAGACTATTGGCTGAGAGAGGAAAACACAGGATGTCACTTCACCACAGCTTTACTGAGAAAGAAAAAAAATGTTTTTAAGTAATGTAACCAAAACATCAGATATCAGACAGTTTCAGACTGCTCAGGCTGTGGCTGCTCTTTGCATGGGCTCCTTTGTCTCTGCCTTGGTAGCTAATTCTCAGTAATTCTACTAACTTCTTTCCTACTTCTAATCCCCCTGGCCGATCTACTTCAGCTTATCTGCAGCATCAACAGGTGGTGAGATAAGATTGGGGAAGGGGGGAAAGGTGGTAGGAGGGTGGTTGGCTACCCCTTTTGGGGATTTTGGTTTCTGGGAGGGCTGTGGTGTTTCTGTGTTACCTTTTCATTGTTTATATCTGTAAATATCTGTTATACCAGCACACTACTTCATGTGCACATCACTCACCCAGTGCCAGATGCAGACCCCACCAAAGGGAAAACTGATGCTTAGGGGTGCTTAGGAAGCTAATGCTGGTGGCAGGGAGCAAAGTTTGCCAAGCCCTGGCATGCTCTGCAAGAGCAGATGTCCCAGCTCTCAGTAGGTTACTGTGCTGTGAAACAGAAAGCACAGAACCAAGTGCTGCCTGCTGGCATTCAAGCTGGTTTGAGTGGGAGGTCAGGGAAGTACTGCACAATGCCTCTTTAACATTTTACCCAGGCTGCTCCCTGAGACAGCAGTCACTGAGGAATCTGATGCCACTGCCTGGGCACTGAGCTGCACACTGTGAAAATAGCCTCTCAAAAAATGACAAATTGAGTGGAGTTCCCATCTTTCATCCTGCCCCTTAAAGAAACAAGCTTAAAGAACCTTTGTGTATTCAAAGGATTTTCTTTCTCCATCAGCCCCCTCCCTCAGTGAAGCCTACCTGAGAGAGAAAGGAATCTTTCCCATCCCATGCACCACCTCTGGGGTATCAGTGTACTTGCTTGTGCCAGTGCTGCAGGAACCTGGAAGGAGGAGCCCAACTCCGTCTCTGCTTCTCCAGAGCTAGGAGCACACAGCCAGCTTGCTGCTCTTGAATCCAAGATGATTGCTGAATAAACCTGCATGTCAGACACCGTTAGAGCTGCGATGGCCACGGACACTAACAGACTCGAGCTCTCCAGTTAGGCATTGCCCCATCCCTTTTATGCCATAGAAACAGGTGAAGGAGGCAGGCAGGGCAGGCAGGCACTATCTGGCTGCTGCCTCCTTTCAAATGCGAACACCAGGAGCATCCCCATCTCCTGTGCCTCTCGCAGAGGGGAGGGAGTTGGGCACAGAAGCAGCACAAGGAGAGGCTGCAGCTTTCCAAACCAGCCACATCCAGACAGTCCCAGGTAATTTGCAAACAGTGTTTTGATGACATAACCGTGGGCTTTCCTAAATACACCTGTTAAACACCTACCCAGCTGGAAGGAGGCCTGTGCAATTCAGACTGACACAGCAATGTGGAGAGAAAGGGCAGAGGGACCCAGCCTGCTGCTGGGGACAGGAAAGCACAGCCAAAGACATCCCAATTGCTGTGGACTTTGCAGGGAAATTCCTGGAGAAAATGGAGGTCTGGCTGGTAGGAGCCCCTACAGAGCACACTTTGCCTTCTCCACTGCCATCAACAATATATGGTTTTAATGTAAAGTTTGTATGATAAAGAATTAATAAAGCTTATAATGGGCTGCATTGGGAGAAGTGTGGCCAGCAGTTCAAAGGAGGTGATTCTCCCCCTCTACTCCACCCTGGGAAGACCACACCTGAAGTACTGCATCCAGTTCTGGAGCCCCTAGTACAAGAGGGATGTGGACATGCTGGGCAGAAACACCCTTCCCCTGCACAGTTCCCCTCTGACCCAGTTACAGACCCTGGCACTGCCGGGAGCATTGGCCTCTTCCTCTCTCCACTAGCATCCAGGACAGCCATGGCTTGGCACTGTCACCTCCCAACAGCAATGTGTCACTACATGTGTCCAGAGCATCAGGCACCTGCCTCATGTCAGGCATCCTCAGCACTGCTGGAGACAAGCTGCAGACAAGCCTGGCCAAGAAGGACAGCCTCCTGCCCCAGACTTGTCTTCCAGCATCTCACCCCAGAGGCTCACCTTTCTTTCCTGCCTGCAGCATCCCCAAAACCACAGGTTTTAATCACTTCCTCTCCAAGGCTCTCCTGAGTCTTAAGCCCTGCGGAAAGCCTCCTCAGCTGAAGGGGCTCCCCATTTCTGCAACAGAAAGTGACCACATGCAGGCATATTGCTGCCCATGATTCAGTCTCACAGCATCGTCTGCCCAGAGAACTCCCTCCTTCTCCCTCACAAGCTGGAAAACACACAATAGCCAGTGAGACCTGAGAGATGCATTAATGTGCTCTCTGAAGAGCAGTGAAGCAGAGAGAAGAGGATGGAGGTGTCCTGCACCAGCAGCTGCTCCAAGCAAGCCCACAGCCACAGCACAGAGGCAGTGCTGCCTTTCTTGGTGATGATTGTAGCTCCAGCTCTCACATGCAGCCTTCCAGAGCAGCCTTGCTGGAGGGCCCATGCTCCTCCCATCACGCCAGGCAGCTGTGTCTGGGAAAGGCATCTCATGATCTGGACACAGCATGAGCCTGTCAGCTCTCCATCATCAGCACAGCCAGGCCTAAAAATACCCCATGAGTGGGCCAGTGGTGATTGTGCTACAGGCTCTGTTACATGGATGGAAATGGCAGGTCCCTGTGGAGGTTCCACCTCAACACAAAGGGAAACTTCTTGACTGTAAGGGTCACAGAGCACTGGAACAGGCTTCCCCAGAGAGGTTGTGGAGTCTCCTTCTCTGGAGACTTTCAAGGCCTGTCTGGATGCGTTCCTCTATGAACTGAGCTAGATGGTATGGTCCTGCTGTGGCAGGGGGGTTGGACTCGATGAGTTCTTTGGGTCCTTTCCAACCCCTGACATCCTGTGATTCTGTGCCCATGGCAGCTCCACCTCCTCCACTCTGCATCCACACAGGGTTGTGCCAAGGACAGAGGATGGCACAAAGCATCCTAGGCAGGTGCAGCAGCACTGTTGGTGCTGTCCTGCCCATGGGAGAGAGGCAGCTCCTCATTGGGTACACAGGACTGAGCAGGCTGGAGAAGAGAGAAAGTGGACTGGGAGCTGAAGGGCAAGCTGATGGAGCAGAGACAGCAGAACGGCAGGCTCAGCCCATGTGAAAAGGCAGAGAAGAGGAGAGCATGGGTGAGTTTGCAGCCAGTCAGGGAAGAAGGCTGGTCTTGTGCCCTGCAACACATGGGCAAAGGGAAAACAGTCAGTCCCTTCCCATCCCAAAACCACAGGGCACAACAATGAGCACAACTGCTGATACTGAGCCTCGGCCAAGAGTCCACCCAATAGACCCAAGTGCAGAGACGCTGCTGAGGGGGCCAGGGGGGATGCATCAGCTGTTGGAGACACAGCTTACAGCAGAAATCCAGCCCCAAGCAAAGACTCTGCCTCTGACATGGACTTCTGGCCAGCAGGCAGAGCCTGTGCCTTGCCATGGGGATGCTAGCAGGGCAGGGCAGAAGGGAGGGCTGCTTTGGGAAGGCAAGCAGGACCCTGTCAGAACTGTCTGACTCATGGGGGCAGGTTCACCAACCTGTTGCTATGCTGGCCCCCTACCACCCTGGCATTCCCAGGAAAGCTGCTCTCCAGGAGGAGCCCACAGCTGAGGCAGAGCACACCATGTCAGGGTAAACGACTGCTTTTGTGCTGCCTTTGCAACAGGCAAAAGGCTTCTTCGTGGTCCAGCCTTGCACACGGACTAGTGACTCCAAGATCACCCAGGGGCCCTTCTGCTAGCTGTCCTTGCACTCCAATCCTCCCGGCAGCTGTCACCCCTCTGTAGCCACCTCCTCACTCTTGCTGGACATCAAAATACCTGTGCAAGCTCCTCACAAAGCAGCAGCATACAAGACAAAAGATCTTAACACTCAGCCCAGCATCTCACAGCCTTCCATGAGCCCCTGTTCAGTTGAATTCAGGGTGCATTTCACATGCTTTCAGACACTGGATCTGAAGCAACTTCTGTATTTGCCACTGCTGTGCAGGACTCTGAGGGTACATGGAGCACATTACCGGCCACATGGGTCCTCTATCAGCTTACAAGCAGCTGCACAGACTGTAGAAGAAGAGGACTTGGGCAGTCCTGCCCTCTGCTGCAGCATCCCTCCTGGCAGCATGCAGACACCTCCAGCAAACTCCTCTGGCCTCCGGGATATCAGCCCAAGGGCCTAATGCAGCCACCACCACCATTGCCACTGCTGGCCAGGTGCTGGGAGACCCCTCATGTGCAGCAGTGTGGCTGCACCCTGCCCTGAGCCATAAGCCCCACTGCCTCCATCCAGATGTCCCCCGTGCTGTGCTGTTCAGGAGGAATCACATCTGCTGCTCCAAAATCCACCCAGCCCACTCGGATTTCATCCCAGACCAGCCAGTGTCCCCAGGATGTAACAAGCAATGACAAACCTCTTATGGGCTGGTGGCCTAGGATCAAGGCCACACTGACTTGGTGGCACCTCTCAGAAGGACACACTCCAGGCACAGACTTGTCTCACTGCTCCCCACGCTGAGACCCCTGGCATCTCCCAGAACCCTGTTTGTAGAGCTGCAGGACAGGTTGTGCTAGGAGAAAGGCAAGGTCCAAACCACCTCTGAGACATCACAAAGGGCCCAGCCGTAGCGAGGCAGCTGTTTGCTAGGAAAGGTAAAGTCTGCCCTAGCAGGCACCTCCCCAAAAAACCTCCACAAGGGCTCTTTTGTCTATCAGCTCCTGGAGGGAGGATTGAGATGCTCCAGCCTGCCTGGAGAAGGGGTGGGGAACGACTGTGAGAGGTGACAACAGTCCAGTACCCAGAGATTACCCCCGCAGCATAGTCCTACACCTACTTTTGTAAGCCATCCAAGCAGCCTCAGCACAGCCAGCACACAACTAGAGGCCACTTGTCTGCAGTCTGCACAGTTGGGCAAGCATTGATTCAGGTTCCCAAAGCTGCTCCTGGAGGAGAAAAAAGCAGGAGGGGCCCTGGACCATACTGCCTGGGGTAGCAGTGCAGGAACTGGGACCTTGGTAAAACACCTCTTCAGCACACTGGTGTCAAAGTGATGTCTCACACTGGCAAGAGCCCAGCTCAGAAATGTAGGCTAGTGGGGGCAGCAGGGACACCTCACTACACTGGGACCCCTTAGCAAGGCTCAGCTGGAGAAGGCATGGAGTGAGAAGCCCTTCCTGGAGCTGGCCCATCAGGTGCTGACGTGCCTGGCTCCCAGCCCAGCAGTTCAGAGCCACACAGCTCCCATCAACAGAGCCTTTCTTCTCCCTGCTTCACAGCTCTTGGCGGCCCCTCAGCTACTCTGGTTTTGGAGGGAGGAGAGCCAAGGTCTATTTTTCTATCCCATTCCCCTTGCCAGGCTCTGCACAGTGCTGAGGGTCCAAGTTGGGGCCTCCTAGCTGGGGACAGTGCTGCAGGCCTCTGCTCTGACAGGGATCCAAAAGGAGCCTTCACCTCCAAATAGTAAGAGAGCAGGGCTGTCTCCAGCCCCACTGAAAGAGTGACTGAGAGTCTAGACAGAATGTCCTCTATTGCCTCTCTACAGGCAGAGCAAGAGCAGTAACCCTTCTGCCAGTCCCTGTGGACACAAGCTGTTAAATTGTGTTTGCAAGCACCTATCCAGCTGGAAAAGAGAAAGCCAGAGCAGACTAGGGACAGATCCACGTCTAGCTGCCAACACAACTTCTCCCTTCATCCTGCCCTGTCTCTGCTGGGCCAGGACAAGCAAAAGCTGCGTCCCTGCTGTGTAGCCAAGCAGCCTGGGCAGCTCTCCACTTCAGGCAACCACAGCTCCAACCAGATGGGCTGCTAAGCCCTTTGGGTGCAGCTGCTCCTCATCACCAATTTCCATGCTCTCAGCAGAAGGGTCCTGTTACCCCCAGTGGCACACCAGCACCACACACAGCTCCTGCTTTGCATAGGACTGGTTCATCACACCCTGCAGCCAGTGAGCACCTGCACTGAAGGCACCAACCTCCTGCACCCAGGACACTGAATCTCTTTTTGTTGTTAACTGCTTGTGGCTAGCAGTAATGAAACTGGAGTTAATCCCTGCTGCAACAGGCATGGCAAATAATGCAGAAGGTGCAGAGACACTGCATTCAAGAGCAGCAACAACACCTGAGGAAATGAAGAGTCCAGGCACATTAACTAACACCAACTCATGTTCCCAGCCATCTGATGACCAGGTCTGAAACTTCTCTGGAGGACTGTGGATACAACACACCCTCTGCTTCCCTAAATTCAGCAGGACTGTAGTCTTGCTTCATTATAGTTCCTGAAGTAACATACTTAGTGTATGCAGTGTATCACAGCACACTCACAAGCACTGCTTGGGCACCAGACTGGCTGGCACAAGTTCTTGAGCTGCAAAGACAGGTTTCTCCTAACTCTATATGAAGGGCTTTGGTCTGAGTATGGAAACAATTCAGCACACACAACTTGCGTATAGCCTGTGGTGAGGAAGCTCTTCCTTCAGCCAGCAGTGTGGATAAAGAGAAGAGTATCCCAATTCCTGGGATGTTGGGTCCTCCTGCAGCATGAGGATATGCCAGACAGTGACTCATGCAGGACTAGCCCAGCTAAGATGGAAGAGTCTAGACAGCAGGCCTGCTTTCTTTCTCTCTTGCATTGTGCATCAAAGGTGGTCCATAGCCCACTAGAACCAGTATTAGAAGTGAGAACTCAAACACTCCTCTTTTCAGGCTCTCCTACCTTCTATACATTTTGTCTAAAAATTTTCAGATGCACTACACTTAAATGTTTTTCCAGTACCACCCCACACATTTTTCTCTGTCAGAACAGTTTTGACTTCAGCATTATCACATTACTCATGCTGCAGCAAGGCTATGGCAGTGTTTCTGCATGGGTCTGCCACACGTTCCTGAACAGATGTTGATCAGGTGAATATTTCTCATTCCTCTGTAGACCACTCTGGTGAGGTCAGAGGGAGCTACTGATACATACCCTCAGCTATGCTCATTACTGGAATGGAACTCACCCCACCTGAATCCTTACTCTTCACTCATCTGAGGGAGAAAGCTGAAGCTGCCAAACATCAACAACAACCCAGAGTAACGAGGAATGATTATGGGAAAAGAGGTAAGAGGCTTATTTTGACTTAGCAACACTGCATGTTGTTCATTTTGAACCTGCTAAGCTAACCTAAGTGCATGTGCTAAGAGAAAATGTGCAATGTCTACAGAGTTGTCAGGGAAAAAGGAGGCACTAATATCTTAAAAGTACAAAAGCTGGCTCCAGGGCTACTCAGCACTTCAATCTCCAAAGGTATGGTTAAAATAACACCACAATGAATAAGCAATTTACTTGAGATCACTCAGTGTATCAGTAACAAAAAACCCTGAGCTAAGGTAGAAGAATCTCCTTTCTCTGACTGCCAGTTCTGTGAGCCTTAATCAGCACTGTGAAACTTAAGTCAAGACCGAAGGAAAGAGCTGAGCTGTTTGTCTCTGCACTCAGGTAAGATTTTCTGGTGACTCTTCTTCTGGCACTGCCACTCTCAGCTACACAGAGACCCTAAGGCAACTCCACTCTTACTGCAGATAGCTGTGGTCTGTACTTCAAAGAGGAGAGATGTGTCTGTGTTCTAGCTGAACAGCTATGCTGGACTGAGCCCTTCAATAAGAGAACTCTGCTTAGTCTCTCAATAACACCCAAGAACTCCCTGGATAAGCACTAAGGAGGCAAGAATTAGAAAGGATTAACACTAACAGAAAAATTAGAAGCACGATGAGAATTTCCAAGTTATGTTGCTTTAGTTCTTAAATTAGTCTACAGATTGTCCATTTTAAAATTAGGTTTATTACTTGAACAAATGGAGAACAACATACAGGCTACCAGAGTCTTGATTTCATCCCATGTTTGCATTAAAAAACCAAGCATAACTGCAGACATGTCAGACAACAGGAGCCCAGTTAAGAGAATGGAAGAACAGAGGTGCATTGGAAGCCTTGAGATGTGGCTATGCTCCTCCAACAGTGCAGAATCAATTCAACCCAGCTCAAAACACTAGGAAGATAGAGAAGGAGCAAGGAGAATGAGTCCTACTACATATGGTACTGCCTCTGGTCATCTGAGGGGTTTGCTGATTGAGGAAGAGGTCTCCTAGAAGCCCAGCCAGAGGCAGAAACATTACTGCAATTCAGGTGCTTTACAGAGAATACAGTCACCTTTTTAAACCTTATTAAAAAAGTAATCACTGGCTTGCCAAGCTCATCCTGAACTAGGGGCAAGCCACTATTTGTTTGTATTAAAAATGCTCTTATTGGGTCCAACCTGAACCAGTCACAGATGGAAGCTTCATGAGAAGTGAAGTGAGGAGGTCTACTGCCTGCAGCATCACATGCGACAGACCTAAGGAGGGGCCACCCAAGCTCCTGTGGGGCATACTGAGTGTGATTTCCTAAGGAACACATTCAAGGAGCACCTGCCTAGCTGATACCCTGGCAGCACCTTGCCCTCACTGGAGTGATGCTGCAACAGGGTAAAATGCACTTCCAAAACAAAACCACTGGAGAAAGTCATTGTCAGTCAAGATCAAAAAACAGGTAACAGAAAGCATATGTACCTTTGAGACAGCTACTCTGCAAAGAGCTTTTATTGCTACCTGTTATACTTCAAGCCATAACCCCAATTGTTTTTGTTTTTTTTTTACAAAACCAAATAATATAGGCCCCCTGAAACATTAGGATCCCCAATTTTAAGTTCATGGAGAGAAGCCAAAAGGCAGTTTAGTCACTACAACAGGTTAAAATATGCTCACATTTGAGTGATGCAGCATGAGAGCTGATGGGAAGAACCCTTAGTCTCAGGGTGTGGGATGGCAGCAGATTCCATCACAGTGCAGCCAACCGACAAGAGCCAATCTGGAGCCTGCAGAAAATGCAGCATAACAAAGAGCTCCTCTTCCAGAACACATACCAGGCACAGGAGCCCTTGGAAGTCACTCAATACTGTCAGAGGTGGGTGGGAAAAACCTGCTGCAGTCGAACAGCACTCCAAACAAACGCAGCTGTTCCGTACTAGGTCATCATTCTAGAACGAAGCTGTTGAGGCAGGTGTTTGCAGCACAGGTAGCATGTGGCATCTAAATGATGCATTTAAGTGATATGGCAGTTTGGGAAGAAAGCCTGAACACAGGCACCTTTTCTCTGGAGGGAGAATGGCAGATGATGTGAAGAGTGTGTTCTTCAATAATATACAGGTAACGTTCAGCTTCTGGCAAGCTAATGCCAAACCTTAGGATACATTGAGAGAACAGAAGCAAGTTTGCTATGGCTCTATCAGCTCTTCTTTCATGTCTGCTCACAGCACATCAATTCATAGAGACAAACAGGCCAAGATGTCAAAGTGCAATTTCCTTTCCGTTGCCTGGACCAGAGTAACTGTAGCTACTGTGTTCTGGTCCTAGCAGATCCTAGGTTTTTTCCAAGCCAACTATTCCATTCCTCAGAAAGCGATGTAGTACCCTGAGACAGGAGTTTTGGACATGGGAAAAAACCAAACACATACAGAACAACCCAAAGCCACAAGGGAAAGCCACTATCTCCTTCCCCAGTCTGTTTAAGCCTTCCAGTATTGATGAACAAGGTACTCCACCAAAAAAAAAAACCAAAAAACATAGAATACCTCTATGCAAAAGAGTAGTTGTGCAAATCTCTGCTACTCAGACCAGCCTCCTCACTCTATAAAATGTAGGGATAAGTTAAGATTTCTCTTTATAAAAAGATGTAGTTTATTTCCTTTCTGATGAAGAGTTGTATCACTACACGAGACTACATTTTATTGCTAATCACAAATCGATGCACTGGAGGGTGGTGGTGGGGGGTGGAGGGTGGGGTTCAGAGAGTTTGGTTTATAGCCTTCCTGTGTAACAAAACGGGGAAGAAAACAAAATTACAAATCCAGACTTTGCAGACACATTGCCATGTCCCTGTAGAAGCAGGGATGTATTAGGTCTGTTTCACTAAAAAAAACCCAAAACTTCTCCTCTTGAACTGTTTCCGGAGAACATGTAGCTGTAACTGCTCTCCAGAAGGAAAAGTCACCTCATGCATGAAGGTGGCCAACCTGCTCAACAGCACAAAATTCCTTTCTTACAGAACAGGAAAGGAACATGTTATTTATTTACATGGTAGCTCCTACTGTGCTGTGGTAATGCTGAAATTACTAGGAATACATTGGTGCATCTCCTGGGTACACCTACTGCCCAGCTTAACTCAAGTCTCTTGTGGCTGGGGTAACAAGTTCCCTCCAGCAGCTGAGATGTGCCCTACTAATACTCTATAAAAATGCTGTGCTAACCTTTGCTAGACAACAACACAGCAGCACCCTTGTTTCAGAAGAGCACTGCACAGCCTTTCAGTAATACACAGTCTAGTGCACGTTTTACCTGTCTCAGACCCAATATTAGCTGTTCTAAGCAGAAGCCTGCAGCCGCACAACAGACAGTGCTGCCGCTGAAGAGGCACCACACTGCTTCAGATACTGCTGCCCTGTTATCCCCAACACTGTGATGCTTGGGTTTCACGAAGGGAGAGTGAGGACTCTGTCCCTTTGGTCATTATTGCCTTGGAGGGAGTGGGGAGAAACTCTGAAGAAACTCTTTGGGAGCTGAATGCCTACTCTTGTTAGAGGGCTGCACTGCGCAGGGCTCCAGACAGGTTCCATTGATTCTGAGGCACATACTATCACAGTTAAAACTTATGATTAAGGTTAAGTCAAAACAAAAATATTAAATGGAAGGTTAAATAATTTTTTTCCTATAGGATTCAATTTCACATTTCATCTGTTTTTCCACACAAGCACCTCCCGTCTGCTTGGATCTGAACGGCCTACAGCGTAACCCTTTGAAAGGAGGTACTGAGAAACAAGAGACTGAAGCTGCTTGTGACAACCAAGATGGATATAAATATAAAAAGAGGTTCAATTTCAAGCACCAGTAATACTGCCTGCTCAAGCCCAGGTGTGGTCGCCAGAGAGACTCCTCTCCAAATCAGGAACATTATTCAGTTAAAACGATAGACCGTACTATTCTGCAGCTGCCAAGATTTCTGGCTACAACTCCCAAGAGAGTTTTGCCACCTCTCAAAATTGTCTTTAATTAAAAAAAAA
>VWZI01015781.1:281933-292069 GCA_013396835.1 Psilopogon haemacephalus | reverse complement strand
AAAAAAAAAAGCAAGACTGCTCGACGAGATGAAATCAACACCCCCAAGCTGGCTTATTCACTAAGGACTCAACTTCAGACCAGGAAGTCTGCAGGCTTCAGCTTCAGCAAATGGGATCTGTTTCACTATCCAACAGCTGCCTTTCAGCTACTGCAGAGCATCAGCGTTTTAGCTTCCTTAATAAATGAAACGAAAAAAAAAAACCAAAACAAAACAAAACCAAAAAAACCCCAAAAACCCCTGGATTTGAAGCATCCAAATATGGCCTGTTGTTACTGGAGCGTTTAAATCCTTGGTGAGGGGGAGTTGGGCATCTTCTTCCTCTGCCACAGGCAGTGCTTACTCCATGATGGCTCGGTACAATGCAGGTTCAATGTAGTCTTCGCGGTAACGTGAGTTGATCACTCTTTGCCTCTTCCTCTCTTGGCTGACCTCCTTCTCTGCAAAGATCTCTGTGAAGCGCATATCTGAAGCTATTGACTGAGAGGGGAAAAAAAAAGAAATTAATGCAGTTAGTCACCAGAAGATAGAGCAAATTCCTGTCGTGTTGGCTATCGCTGGCTCTAAGGAGTTGCCTGTTTTGCTGCAGGTTACATTAAGACTGCCTGGAGCTGCATGCTCCAGCTTTAAACACCTGCCCACCCAGCAGGCTACACATTTGCAAACAGACACTTAAAATACAAACAAAACTTGCAGAGCAGATATATATGTTCATAGAATCACAGAATGGTTTAGGTTGGAAAGGACCTCAAAGATCATCTAGTTCCAACCACCCCCACCATAGGCAGGGACATCTCCCACTAGAACAGGTCGCTCAAGGCCTCATCCAACCTGGCCTCGAACACCTCCAGGGAGGGAACAGCCACAACCTCCCTATGCAACCCGTTCCAAAGTTTCACCACTCTCACTGTAAAGAACTTCTTCCTAGCATCCCATCTAAATCTACCACTGAAAGTAAGAACGGACCTGGCAACACTGAGCCCTCTTCCAAAAAACTGTACAAACACAAGGAAAGTATTTAAGAAACTTGATTTAGAAGTCTGGAGGTAAACTTGAAGTAATTAGAGAGCTAAAGAATCATGTTTCAAATTTAATTGAGAAGCTAATTTTCAGTTCACCATCACTTTCTCAAAGGAACAGACACACTCATCTGTTCCAACATTCCAGCAGCCTGGTAACATTTTCTGACTTATGGAGCAGGCATGTTTGAACACCTGGTCATGGTCACAGGACTGAGCTACAACTTGTTCTTTCTCAAACCTCTAACATCCTGTGTGCCTGCCAATGGGTTCTGCATGATCACACTGTAAAGCTATCCCAGCACACTGTCCACAGTTTGTTTTTTTTTTTAATAGCAGGAAGCATAAAGCAACAGAACAGGGATCCAAAGGGACTGTGGTAGGATCTCCATTCTTGGGGATAAGCAGAACTTGACTGGTGAGAGCCCTGAGCAAATCTGTCTGGCTTTGAAGTTACTGCTGCTTAGAACATATCTGGAGCAGACACCTGCAGAGGTCTTTTCCCAGCTGAATTATTTTAGAACATTTTGGTTTTTCAAAAGGTCAGGTCTCTTGATGCCACCCCTACTAAGACCAAAGGAACGTGGCCATTCTTTTTAATGGAAACAGACAATAAAGCTCAGGAACAGAGGCATGAAAGGATATTCAAGTTGTGTCCTAATCAATGACCCTATGCTATAAACTCCCATCCTTGTAAAAGGAGAATTAAAGGCTCTCTAGAGCAAGACAGAATTCTGCTTTTGTAGGCTTATCAACTAGCAAGCTTCACAATGACTGAGGAGAGTACCAGGTGATAATCTTTTGCTGCCACCCTCAGATTGCTGCTCAAGTTAAATGACTTTCTCCAGTTGAAGTTAGCACCCTGTTTACCTACCAGCCTTGACTTCACTCTCTTTGGAAGCTCCTCTTCGAGAGTATACACATCATCCCTTTTCACCATCAGCTGAGACCCATCTTCAAATTCCACCTAGAAGAAAAACAGAAGATCTGATAGATGTCTCTCAAGTTGAAAACAGCTACCCAGAACCTGTCATGTCCCCATGGAGGCTGCTCATGAAATCTTCTACCACCTGAACTTCGTAGGGTACACAGGCAGGCATACATACTGCAACAGACTTTAACCAAAATCTCATCCATCCCATAACAGTGAAAGTAGCTCAGTAAGTTCTGGGTTATTCTTGTGACAGCTCACTAGACACTCTGGCTGGTCAGTGAATATTGACCCCTTTGGATTCATGCAAAGCACGATGCACCCTCACTAAGCAGGGAAAAGCCAACTCAAACTTCTCTTAAGTAGTTTGAGCTACAGAGCAGAGCTCACTGAATAATTGTGGACCAGCAACTTCTCAGATGCTGATACTTTTAAATAATTAGATACAAGCAAAGCTGTAAGCAACCACTCTTCATTCCAACTACTGATGCAAGCATCGAGCATTGGTGCCAGCACCAAGCAGGCTCCTGTGAAGTGTCTGAGCATGACTCTTCTACAGCTCTGCTGCTTTAAGAACAGCCCTATTAACATAATCAGCTTGATAGGAGTGATCAGTTTGCAGACAAAGAGTTCTGTACCTGGTACATCTGGATGGCATGTGATGCGACAAACTTGGCTCCGTAAACTTGTCCATCTGTCCATCTCACCTGCACAACCTCCCCTTCAGCAGGTGGACCTAACTGAAGACAGTCTCGACTCTGTAGTGTAGGGCAGGAAGTTGGAAGAGACAAGGAGAAGGGTAAGTAGCTACCTTGGTGAAGATTCACTAAACTGGGGGCGGGGGTGGTGCCTCAATCCCAGTCACATGACACTGCCCCAATAATTAGTTATTTTTAGGGATGGAAAATTAGGCTGAGGCATCCATGTCACCTGTATTTAAATCCCAACAGTGGGCCCAACTTCAAGTACTTCATATTGGAGAAGAGAAGGCTTCAAGGAAACCTTATAGTAGCCTTCCAATATCTGAAATAGGTCTAATGGAAGGCTGGGGAGGGACTATTCACAAGGCCTTGTAATGACAGGATGGGTTTAAACTGGAAGAGGGGAGATTTAAAGGGGATTTTAGGAGGAAATTCCTTACAGTGAGTGTGGTGAGACACTGGCACAGGTTGCCCAGGGAGGTTGTGGCTGCTCGCTCCCTGGAGGTTCAAGGACAGGCTGGATGAGGCCTTGAGCGACCTGTTCCAGTGGGAGGTGTCCCTGCCTATGGTGGGAGTGGTTGGAACTGGACGATCTTTGAGGTCCCTTCCAACCTAAACCGTTCTATGATTCTATGCAGAAATGGTGCACTAGTATCAGCAAGTTTTCCTTCAGATCTGCAAGTGCTAAGCGACCAAAGATTAGCTGCATTCCCTGTTACACCTGTTCCTAAGTCCCTCTCATGTAACACCCCCAAGGTCATCTTGCACACAACACCTAGAGCTAGGAAAATTACCTAATCCCTTTGTGTATCTGCTCTGCAGCAGCAAGAACTGATCTGCATTATGTGCCCTCTGCTGGGGCCAGACTCCCACTGCACAACATACCACAATGTCCTCTGGATACAGGTTATCACTGAAGGAACCATCATCGAAGTTGACCTCGTAGAAAGTCTCCTTTGCAAGGCTGACCACTTCACATTGATAAAAACGACCATTCTTGTGCTTACTGATGACTATCTGCCCAGGTGACAGATCCTGGAGTGCAGCCTTAGCTCTCTGAGAAGAGAAAACAAACACTTCTTATACAATGACACAATAATGTTTTGAAGACCATAGCTCCAGCGCTTGCAGACAAGGAAGCAGAATATTTTGGTTCATGGGAATAGCTCCACAAAAGACTCCATCAGCAACACTTTCAGAGAAGGTCTGCTTCTGGAATGCCAAATGCTTAAAGCCTAATCTGTTAGATGAAACTGTCCTTAATTTACCTTTTCAGAGCAATGCCAGGCCTTTAGAGTAAATATTCTCTAATAGATTCCTGTGGTTTTGATGGCTAGAAGCACTACATTGGAACTTTATAAATCAATCAATCACTTAAATAGGAAATTCTATGACCACTCCTGCAGCCTGCTGGAGTTTCAGCACTAAATCCTGTGTTTTAAGTATCACAGCATAAACATCACTATTACTTCTTATTATAACAGGGATGTAATGCTCTCAGCCCTTCTGGGCTGTGTGCTGGTTTGAACTAATTACAGAATTTGAGTGAGAAATTAGACTATTGGCTGAGAAATTAAAATACATTGTGTCGCTTCACTCACAGCTTTACTGAGAAAGAAAAAAAAATGGTTTAAGAGTAGAAACCCAAATATAGATAAGTCAGACTGCTCCAGACCTCTCTGGCTGTAGCTGCTCCTTGCATGGTTCCTTTGACTCTGCCTTTTGTAGCTGATTCTTAATAATTCTACTAACTTCTGTCCTACTGCCAATGCCCCTGGACAATCTATCTCCGCCTATCTGCTGCATCAACAGATGGTGAGAAAAGATTGGGGAAGGGGGGAAAGGTAGTAGGGGTGGTTGGAAAACCCCTCTTAGGGATTTTGATCTCTAGGAGGGGTGTGGTGTTTCTGTATTACCTTTTCACTGTATATATCTGTAAATATCTGTTATACATTGTAAATATCTGCCTGTATATTGGGCATTGCTGTAAATATAAAGCTTCATTTATTAACTTCCAGCTGGTCTGAGTCTAGCCTGGGTTATTTCAAAAGGTGGGGGGGCAGATAAATGCTAAACCACCACAGGCTACAACCCAGGACACGACTAAGATCACTCAGAGTTGCAGCCAAGTTGAGATGGGAATCCAACACAACACCATGAGATAACACTGACAGAGAGCCAAGTCCTCAACAGAAATTTAAGAAAAAACATCCAGTTGAGAATTTCAGCTCCTCTTAGATAGTGCAGTTCAAATCCTGGGAATCACACACATACCTCTGCCTGAGATGGAGTCTTATGTCTGAAGCAGGTAATGAAGACAACGAACGGCCAGTCATCAGGCTGCATCATGACCCCTGCTGCTTGGGCACAGCTGACATGAAAGGATGTGGGACACCGACCATGTGAGCACTGGACACAGCAACCTGCAACTCTCTTTCTTCGTTTCTTGCAAAAAATGCATTTCTGTGGACAGCAAACTAGAGGTTATTGGTTGGCACCAGCTTTTGCCCCTGCAATGGGCTTAGTTGTCTGACCACAATGGTCTGAAAGTCTGATACTGTGCCACTTACTCTGTAAGAGCACTGTGACTTTCTGATTAAGAAGCAGCAGAAAGCTACCAGTTCTAGTTTATGACAAGGCAATACTTCACTTATTTGAAGTAACCCTACAGATCAAAAAGCTCAACATGCACAAAGCACACAACCCAAGGATGCCAGCAATGTGAGATCCTGGATTAAACAAGCCCACTGCCTCCCAGAGTCAAGGCAGCCTTTCAGCACCTTGGCTATTATGTTACAAAGACAAGGAACCGGACAAAATCATAGAATGGTTTAGGTTGGAAGAGACCTCAAAGATCAGCCAGTTCCAACCCCCTTGTGCCATAGGCAGGGACACCTCCCACTAGATCAGGTCGCTCAAGACCTCATCCAGCCTGGCCTTGAACACATCCAGGGAGGGAGCAGCCACAACCTCCCTGGGCAACCTGTGCCAGTGCCTCACCACCCTCACTGTGAAGAATTTCTTCCTAACATCCTGTTCAAATCTCCCCTCCGCCAGTTTGAACCCATTCCCCCTCATCCTGTCATTACAAGACCTTGTGAACAGTCCCTCCCCAGCCCTCCTGTAGGCCCCCTTCAGACACTGGAAGGTTACTATAAGGTCTCCTGGAAGCCTTCTCTTCTCCAGGCTGAAAAGCCCCAACTTTCTCAGCCTGTCCTCATAGCATATCATAGCAAAATCAGGAGTAAAGACTGCAAAACTAACAGTTAAAATTCTGTCACAACTACCAGTGACACAGTTACACTTTGGTCAAGCCTGATGAGGTCTTGCAGGGCAAACAAGTTATCTGTAATGATCGACATAGGCAAAGCAGGTAAAACAATTTTCCCCTCCACACTGAGCTCTTAGGTTAAGTACAGTTGTTTCCTTGCTGAAGACATTCACCCATTAGCAAATGCCTCCCATCTGGGTGCTCAACAGGAGTCACTAAAGCAAGTTAAGCACTAGGGATTAGAAGCACAACAAACCAAACAAATACCACTATTACACCACTGTATAAATGTCATTTACCACATACTGAAAACTGTGCTCCCCTTGCTGGCTTCTAATAAATGTACTAGAACAGGGAAAGGTTAAAAAAAAAAACCAGCAACAGGGACAACTGACATTTCCTATACAAAGAACATGGCCAACTAAGTTGTTCAATCTGGAGAGATTTCTTGGGTTTAAAGGTTTAAGAAAAGTCTCCCAGATTCTGAACAGACTGCAGAAACACTTTGGAAACTCCCCCAGTGAAGCACAGGTGATCCTTACCAGTCTGAAACGTTGCAGGGGAATTTTGCCAACATCTACAGGACTCCGTTCTGCAATGTTCACAAATTTTGCTTCCAGCACACCCACAGCACACATCACGTGAACCCACCTGTCAGGAAGAGGGGAAAACAAAATTAAAGCATCCTCTGTCAGCCTAATGCATGCTAAAGTAAATACAGTTCTGTTGAAGATGTATAAACCATAATAAACAGATTCTGAGAACTAGCAGTACAGGCTTCCTTCCTACTGCTAGGAACAGGGAACATGCACTGCAAACCTAAGACTTCTTCATACTGTCAGTCTACTGCTAACAGGTGAGTCATTTAGTGTGGCTTGTGCTGGCTGCATAAAGCCCACCTGATATGTCTACTTCTTCACAAACCTAACAGAAACTGTTCACTCACTACTGAATTGCTTTTGAGACAGTGACCAAATGCTTGAGATTCCGTATGACGTCCACAGAATCTCTGCTATGAGGACAGGCTGGGAGAGTTAGGGCTTTTCAGCCTGCAGAAGAGAAGGCTTCCAGGAGACCTTATAGTAGCCTTCCAATATCTGAAGGGGGCCTACAGGAGGGCTGGGGAGGGACTATTCACAAAGTCTTGTAATGACAGAATGAGGGGGAATGGATTTAAACTGGAACAGGGGAGATTTAAATGGGATGTTAGGAGGAAGTTCTTTACAGTGAGGGTGGTGAGACACTGGCACAGGTTGTCCAGGGAGGCTGTGGCTGCTCCATCCCTGAAGGTGTTCAAGGCCAGGCTGGATGAGGTCTTGAACGTCCTGATCTAGTGGGAGGTGTCCCTGCAGGGGGTTGGAACTGGATGATCTCGAGGTCTCCTCCAACCTAAACCATTCTAGGATTCTATGATTTTGGAGGCCAAGTTTCAGTTACTCCACGGTGCTACAAGTCGTTCTCATTATCTAAAGCTTTTTGATGCAAAATAACAATCTACCACACCAAAGGACTCAGGATAGGCAGTTGCATGCAACTGTTGCAGATGTATCCTGAATTTTGGAGTGTTGTGCTACTTAAAGCTAATGGCTGTCCTTTGTCTCCGATGCCACCACACACTACATGGAGGAAATCAAAATCCTCTATGATGAGGCACTGAGAGATGTTACCTGCCCAGGAACCTCACCTTTGTGCGTTACATTAAACCTCTGCACTATGAAATGCAGAGAAATAAACAGCTGCTGTCAAAAGAATGAGAGTGAGGCATTACCTGATCAGATGATGATTGCTGCATGTGAACACAATGAACACACTTTAACACAGGACCCTCAGTAACACAAAGTGCTGAAGGTGTAGGTTGCTGGCTTCACTTAACTGGCTTTAATAGTGTAAAGGGTTAAACCTACCTGGAAATGGATCCTGACTCCTCCCTGGGGCTGGTCTGACCTGCCTCCAGGTGTTGTGTTTAGCCCCCTCACACTTCCTGCAGAGACTACTATAAAAGGGGGTGGACATTTTATCTGCCTCTCTGTCTCTCCTGCCTGCCCAGCACCTCCCTGCCCTGCTGCTGCTTACGACCTGGAGAGAGCAACCATTTATTGGAACTCTTAACTCACTGCCTTTCACCATCAATCCTGCATCCTTCTGCATCTACTACAAAAATCATCAATTCTCAGTGCTTGGACTCAACTTCTGTCCACAGGCTGTATTCTATTACTGTGTATTTTGTCCCCATTTTCCCCCTATCTTCTGTAATTCCCCTCATTTCTATACCCTGTATNGCAGGGACACCTCCTACTAGATCAGAATGCTCTAGACCTCGTCTAACCTGGCCTTGAACACCTCCAGGGAGGCAGCAGCCACAACCTCCCTGGGCAACCTGTGCCAGTGTCTCATCACCCTCACTGTGAAGAACTTCCTCCTAACACACCGTTTAAATCTCCCCTCTGCCAGTTTGAACCCATTCACCCTCATCCTTTCATTACAAGACCTTGTGAATAGTCCCTCCCCAGCCCTCCTGTAGGCCCCCTTCAGATACTGGAAGGCTACTATAAGGTCTCCTCGAAGCCTTCTCTTCTCCAGGCTGAAAAGCTCCAGCTCTCTCAGCCTGTCCTCATAGCAGAGCTGCTCCAGCCCTCTTGATCATCTTTGTGACCCTCCTCTGGACTCTCTCCAGCAGTTCCATGTCCTTCCTGTGTTGGGGGCTCCAGAACTGCACACAGTACTCCAGGTGGGGTCTGAGGAGAGCAGAGTAAAGAGGCAGAATCTCCTCCCTTGCCCTGCTGGCCACACTTCTTAATGCAGCCCAGGAGCTCAGGGCGGGCAGCTTAAACAAAATACAACTAGCTTGGCCTCAGCTACTTAGGAATTGAATCTCCCTTATAGTCAAAGAAGTCTGGAACACTCACTTGTCATCGTTGGCTCTCTGCAGTGCTCCTCCTCGTAATGAACACAAACAGCAGTCCTAGCACAAGGAAGAAAGCATTAGCTGAAAGAGTGAAGTCTGGAGCTGTACACTTACTTTCTAATGCTCTCCTTGAAACACACATCCAGAGGAAGAAAACTGTTTCACTGCCAGAACAGAACTATCTACTTTGTACAGATCAGCCCCCTAGCTCTTCAAAGCTGCTGTTCTTAGGGCAACAAATACAGACTACAAAAGTCTGTTGGAGGCAAGCAGACCTTCTAGTGAAGACTTAACTTCCTTGTGATGGGTTCCTTTTACAACTTCAATGCTCCACATGCTCTGAGGATGTGTAAAAGGATGTGGAACAAACACAAACAAATACAATTCAAAAGGCTGACCTGTGCCACCAATCTAGAGCCTGCCTAGCTTTTCAGGGAAATCCCATTCATTTTGCCCTCTTCACGTATGCACATCTCCCTTGTGAGATACAGAAGCTGTTTTCTGTTTCAGAAATAGTAGCTAACATAAGACAGATAATGCAGCTGTTCCCACGTTAATGCAGCACACCTTGAGACTCAAGTGAACTCATCAGCTTTGCACTAGTTAAAAGGATTATATCACTATGGCTTAAAAAGTACCAAAATACAAGAGACATTCTCCAAACTGTCTTATCTTCACAGAAAACACAAATATGTAACACTACAGAAAGGAGCTTTGTAACCAAATTCCTAGGTGCATGAGATGCCATCTGCCAGACTCTCATGAGAAACTTTACCTCTTCTAAGGCATTTTCTGTACACCTGGAGCACATCCAGTCTTCAGTGGCCTTGTCAGGGGATACACCGTAACAACCTAGAACAGACACATCTCACTTAAGAGCTTACCTAACTCAAGACTCGTTCCCCTACAGCCCAGAAGTAAAGCAGGAATTAAAATCAGTGAGCCTCAGGATGATACCATGTATGTGAAGATACTCATGCAGTCAACTCCTTATTTCAGGGGCCAGCACTCAGATACCTACTGCTGAGATTATTTCAGTGGCCAGCCCTCAGGTACATCCTGCTCACACTACTTCAGTGGCCAGCCCTCAGGTACATCCTGCTCACACTACTTCAATGGCCAGCACTCAGGTACATCCTGCTCACACTACTTCAGTGGCCAGCACTCAGGTACATCCTGCTCACACTACTTCAGCGGCCAGCACTCAGGTACATCCTGCTCACACTACTTCAGTGGCCAGCACTCAGGTACATCCTGCTCACACTACTTCTGGACTTGGTCTATTTGTACATTCTGCTCACTGGTGGAG
>VWZI01015781.1:263526-281773 GCA_013396835.1 Psilopogon haemacephalus | reverse complement strand
CTCAGGTACATCCTGCTCACACTACTTCAGCGGCCAGCCCTCAGGTACATCCTGCTCACACTACTTCAGCGGCCAGCCCTCAGGTACATCCTGCTCACACTATTTCAGCGGCCAGCACTCAGGTACATCCTGCTCACACTACTTCAGTGGCCAGCACTCAGGTACATCCTGCTCACACTACTTCAGTGGCCAGCACTCAGGTACATCCTGCTCACACTACTTCAGTGGCCAGCACTCAGGTACATCCTGCTCACACTACTTCAGTGGCCAGCACTCAGGTACATCCTGCTCACACTACTTCAGTGGCCAGCACTCAGGTACATCCTGCTCAGAGAAGGGCTGGACTTGGTCTATTTGTACATTAAACAGACTGGTGGAGGCTTACTGTAATGTACAGACTTACAGACAACATCAGAGTTTAGTTAAGCCTAGGTGCACTCACTTGCATGAACACACACGTGGCAGTTCTTGCATGTGATGAGTACACTGGTTCCATCTTCCTCTAAGTAGGGGGTTGAAAGGTTGAGGTCAGTGCTGCAGCCAGTTGCAGTAAAGCACATTTCAGGAATCAGGGGTTTGGTTCGGATCCTCCCATCCACAGCAGCTGGAGTTTCTCCAGAGCTTTGACTGCTGCCTCCACACTCTGCCTATAAGGGACAAACAGAGAAATGGAAGTTTCACAAGTAAAACCATCTCACATCAGCTTCACTCGCCCATTATTCCATACATAAATCCATCTTGAAAAAAATAAAGTACTGAAAGATTAAAGTGTTAGTAGGTTAGGAGAAAATAGTTAGCTTCTAAGATCTTTGGCTACTGCCACTTCAGAATGAAATTATTTTCTACCCAAATGGCTTAAAACAAGGTCTGGAATGCATCATTGTTATGAGCAACAAGATACACACCAAACCAAATGTTTTCTGACAGAAGAGACAGAATCACCAGGACCACTACAGGCAACACCTCTGTGCATTCCCCTGACCCCTAATAACAATACTATCCAGCACTGCACATTTATCTTACCTCAACATGGGAGGGCTATGACCACACAAATCAGATACCTAGTGCAATCCCTATTATTTTTTCCTAGTGTAGTTTCTGAACAAGTCTAACAGACTTTGAAACTGCTTTCTTCCTGGGAAATAAGCAGACTAAAGATGTGGTTTCCCAGTTAAAGCTCAGGAGACTTGTAGGCTATAATTTATTCATCCAAACCAGTGCCAACTCAAACAGCAATTACATGTAAAGTTTTCAGAGATATGCTTCCATTCAAGATACCTTTCTTAATGCCCAAGCAGAGATAAGTATCTCTCTTTGAAAAAAATGTTTCAAATAATTTTTTATTCCTCATAGGTAAGCTAATTTTGTGGTGGCCTAATCTATTAAATTTTTTTGTTCCTTATAGACAAGCTAATTTTGTGGTGGCCTAATCTACTCAAAATATTATTAGCAGAAATTGCAGCAGCAGAACAAAGCTGCACTGTGCCTCCTGCAGCACATCAAAAAGGTAGGATAAAGAAGTCCACGTAAGGGTCACAGCTGGGTAGAAACTGGCATGCTTTCAGCAAGTCCTGTTTATTCAGACTCTGTAGAACTGAGTGGTCTACACAGAACATTGCACATCAAGCAACAGACTACAAGGCTGAAGAAAATCTGTAATGAAGTTGAATAAAGCGTAACTTTTTTTTTTTTTCCAAGCAGCTTTATACTTTCCTTCCTCACAAGGGAAAAGTGAGCATTTGTCTGACATTTCCTGCCAATTCATTTGAATGTAACTGAAGGAGTACCCAGATTTGCTGTAGGCATTCTGAAGTAGGAACAAAGACCCTAACCACAGCTCCAATCTTGGAATTTTCTGCTTCACTGCCTGGTGCAGACATACATTTGAAAACCTGCAGCTAGAGTTTTCTCCTTAATAGCATTTTTAACTCAGAAAAAGAATCTAATGGGACTTGAACTGTCCTTAAATTGTTAACTTTATACACTGTCAGCACTAGCAAAACTCCCATGTACTAGGCAGATTCTATGTAGCATTTCCAGGTCAAACAAGAATCTGCTCCCAGACAGAAATAATCAAGAGTGAGCAGAACTATCATCTATGACTTTAATGGAAATCAAAAACCATACACAGTGTAAGCCCTCAAAAATGTAAGGTCTTCATTTCCAGAACTGTGGTGAATGTGTTTCTAGTGCCATCATAATCATACAGCAATCTTAAATTAATCAAATACACTTAGCATATGGGAAAAGAGAAACTATCTCCAAGCTGCAGGGTGAGCATGCAATCACACTGGTATTCAAGCCACCTTAAAATGACATAGCTTATGCACAGCAAACAAAGTATCAGTGTGGGACTCCTGCCTAAGCATTTAGTCAACATGACAAAGCTGTTCTACAACCCATCCCCAAGCTATGCACTGCTACAGCCAAACTTTGCTAAAGAACATCTTCACGTACCATAGCTACTGTCCACATGGATATACTCCAAGAAAAAACAGGTTTCTATCTATGCCACTCTCAAACACAACCCTAAATCTTTTAAGAAAAAGGTTTCCTTCCTTGCCAGCTTTCCAAAGACCATGTGCTATGAGTGATTTGAAAATGTGCAGGTGTCAAGGTGTCAGTCTGGAAGAGAGATGAGGTTTCACAGTTAGCTTCAGCAACATTCGAGCTCCATTCTGCGGTTTGAGCTAAAGCTAAAGGCCTCGGGAAGACTGCAACACTGACACAGCTTTTGTTAACTGGTTCTATGCAAAATGACACTTTGATAACTATTTATTCAGTTAGCTCTATGATAACATGAGCAGACTTTGGTCTACATACCTGGTATGTCTGGAAGAGCATGCAAACAGCACAGTAGGGAGATTGCTGAGCCATGGTCTGATTGTACTCCTTTTCTGCCTCAAAATTCGGTGGTCGATTCTGCCACAGCTGGCTAAGTGGCTTAGCCCATGCTTCTGCCTCCTCAGCCTCTTCTTCAGGAGTTAGCTGTTCTGATGCCTCTATGTTAAGATGCAAATTAACTTGGTGATTATGTGTCAAGATAGCCTTCTTGCAAATGAAAACGTGTATCTTAAGAAATTAGGAAAGATTGCCAGAAATCAAACTGACAGCAAGGTGATAAGAGGCAGTAACTCAGTCTCTTCTTAAAGATGCTTCTACTGATCAAACAGCTGTGCAGACACAAAAGAGGCTTATTGGGTGAGAACACCACAAGCTTAAAGAACTACATCAGGACTAAGGCTGTCAGCCAAAGAATCTGATGTTGTTTGTTTTTTTTAAAAATAATTTAAATAATTTCTTAATCATTTCATCACTTACTGGAATGCTGTAGGGCAGACAATTATGCAGTGCTCTCTGGTACTGGTTTAATGTTCCTTTAGGAGTGGTAACTCCAAAGAATGGAATAGGAAAGTAGACATCATTCCAGAGAAAAGTTTAACAAGGCAAGCACAAAAACCATGAGATGACCACCTGTCCAGGAGGGAGAGGGGTCACTTACTGACTCATGTTTAGGCTAGTTACTTAGGGGATTGTCCCCAGAAGCTGAGCCCCTCTCTCCAGTTTCCCAAAGGGCACAAGGCTTTCTTACCATCATCACTAATGCAGTCTTTAACCAAGAGTGGGTGATGGCGTGGGAGCTTGCTCAATGGCTGGCGACGACCTTTGGACTTCTTATTCTCCTTCATTGACCTTATGTACTCCTTTGCTACCTGGACAAGGAGAATTAGCACAGTCAATTAACAGGCAACTAGCACAGGCCCGTGTGACAGTGTTTTTTTAAAGCAATTTATATTGAACTTTGAGACTCCAACCTCCACAAAATGCATGCCTACTTCCATGATTTTATTTCTAATGAATTAACTTCATCTCTAAACTAGCTGGTTTTGAAAGGACTACTTGCAGCATTTCTGCTAGGGAATACCAGATAGAGGAGTAACAGCTCTGCTGAGGTATTAGAAGAGAGACCTTCCAGAAGGCTCATAGATTTTCATACAAGTCTGTTTATAAGAACTGGGTTAAGACAGAGACAGAAAAGTTGAATGGTTTAACAAAGAAGAGCCATGGTAAGAAATTTCCCACATTCTGGAGAAAGTTCTCAGTTTGTGTGTCCAATAAAAAATGCCAAATTAAATAATTATTAAATTATTTTAAAAAATTAACCTAATGATAAACAAAAAAAAATTAACCAATGATAAACAAATAAAAAATAATTAAACAATAAACAATTTTTTAAAAATTAACAAATGATAAATTTTAAAAATTAACCAATGATACACAAATAAAATATAATTAAACAATAAACAATTTTTAAAAAATTATCAAATGATAATTTTTAAAAAAATTAACCAATGATAAATAAATTAAAAAATTAACCAATAAACAAATAAAAAAATAACCAACAATAAACAAATAAAAAATAATTAACCAACAATAAACATATTAAAAACCCCAATAAACAAATAAAAAAAACTAACCAACAATAAATAAATAAAAATAACCAATGATAATGTTTCCCCCCAAGTATTACAGAGTTTTTTATCATCCTGAAATAAAAGATTTGTTTTATATGAAGGGAACTTTTACCATCTCTGCTTATTATTTGCATTGTCTTTCCAGACAGATTGACAGAAGACTATAACAATAGCTATTTCCTCTTCCCTCATGTAGAAAAACTGACACACTGACAAAATTACCACTAACCTGACAAGCAAGGCAATACAGGCAATGCTTCTAACAGCCCAGGAAGCCTTTCAGTAGATAAAACCCCTTGCCCTCTTAATTTTTAAAAATGTTATTCCTTTCAGAGCAGAAGCAAAAATCTTACATTAAATGCATTTTACATTAAAAGAAAAAAAATCATCTCTTTGTAAGACAGAAGAGAGCATAATCATCATTATCCCTGATCTCCTACGTAGGCATGGATACAAGACTTTGAGAACCAGAAACGTTTTTATTCAAATGGAAATTGCCATTCCCAGTTGCCATCTGATGGAACAATTCTTTTGAAATACATGATACTGGGGAAAATGATCTACACCTATTCAAAACTTTACCTTTTGCCTCTATGTAGCATCCAGAGGAGACACCAGGATGAGCAACAGAGTTTCTTTAGTTTAAATATTCATGAGAACTGTTTCAACTTACTTATTCAACAGATTTGCCGTTTGCTGTTCTGCTTCTGCAATTCCTGAATTTCTAAGACATAATCATTACTGGCCTCCCATGCTCTAAACACAGATTTAAAGAGAGAAATGATTTGGAAAGACCTGACCAAGCAGGATTTTTATTATTACAGCCTTCTCTTGGGTTGTCTAACAATAGACTTATTGGCAGTTCTTCACCACTGGGATTCACTTTCTCCCAATCAGTAGTTTTTGTTTCTTCATGTCCTTTTTCAAAAAATAAAAAAGACACACAGATGTATACTCATATGTGATTTCATACTAAAAACTCCCTCAAAGATATTAATGTGCTTGTAACAAAGGCTGGTCTCAACCAGATGCAATGGATACAAATAGGTGTCTATCACTATAAAAGGAGATGAATCACAGTACTATGTCAAAACTACTAAGCTAGCCTTTCCCTTCATGCACTTAAATAATTTAGAGAAGTGCTCAGAACAAGAGATCTCACCTTCTGGAAGGCCTAAGAGGGTAAGACTTTCCTGTTTGTTTAGCAACACCACATTAAAAAAAAAAAAAACCTCTATTAACATCTAAGCAACCTCCTGCGCAAACACAAAAACGTAATCTGCACAGATAAGAACTTTTGTCACAGCAAATCCACCACCGTGTACTACAGCCCTTAAGACTTCAGTGCTCTTGCCCTTCATACCTCTGCCAGTTCTTGCTCATTCACACTGCTGGTGGCACTGGCTTTCTTTCCTGAAGTCTGTTCGCTGTCGGATCCGCTGGCATCTCCTTTAGCGTAGCTATGGACTGTAAGCACTCGAGCTGGCCCAGGAAGAGTTCGTTTTGCCAACAGATCAGTTGATTCAGAGTCTGATGAACCAGAATAGGCAGGAGAGCTGGACTGAACACTGGATGCTGCACTCTGCTTTGAAGCTGGCAACGCTGAACTGGAATTTGAAGCATGTGAAATGGAGAGATCCAATGCAGCTGCTTCTTGTTCTTCCTCTTCCTCCTCCTCAAGCTTCACCGTCTTCAGTTCTTCAAATTTGGCCGAATCCACACGATCTAAAAGAAAGGATACACCAACTCTTTCTGAAGTCTGAGCAGCACAGAGAACATTTGTGCAAACATTTGCACAAAGCCAAACAGAAAAGCAAACTACTACACAAAAAAGAGAGAGACGTTAAGTCATATAAGGAGCAGATAATTAATTCAAACGATAATTAATCCAAACACCTACAAAATCATGGATGGCTTAGAGAGAGACAAGAGAATAAAAGCATCTGCTCCTCGCCTCTTTCAGTACAAGAACTGGAGCAGAGCAAAAAAAAAAAAAATAACAGCAGAGGCTGAGTTCAAAATAAACAAGCAGAGATGATCCTTCATACAGTGTAGCTAAACCCAACTCCTGGCCACATGATGCTGTGGATAAGAGGTTACAAAGGTTCATGGGAGACTTAGTGGAAGACAAATAAAAACCCACAAACCAATAGAAGATTATTAAATACAGGCTGCCACGGGCTGGAAAGAATAATACTAGAGGGAAGCATCACTTATGTTTGCCCTGTTTTTACATTGTTTCACCGGCCCTTTGCTACACACTTAAGAGCAAGGATAACTGATGCAATACAAGCCTGACTACTTACTACAAAAATTACAAATAGAAGACCTACACAGGATACCAGATCCATACTACCTCAGAGGGACCTGGAAAGGCTAGAGAGGTGGGCACAAGCCAACCTCAGGAGGTTCAACAAGGCCAAGTGCAAGGTTTTGCATCTAGGTTGAGGCAATTCCAAGCACAAATACAGGCTGGACAGTGACTGGCTGGAGAGCAGCCCTGAGGAGAGAGACATGGGGTTGCTGGTGGATGAGAAGCTCAACATGAGGCAGCAGTGTGCACTTGCAGCCCAGAAAGCCAACCAGAGCCTGGGCTGCATCAGAAGTGTGGCCAGCAGGTTGAGGGAGATGATTCTCCCCCTCTACTCTGTGCTGGTGAGACCCCACCTGGAGTACTGCATCCAGTTATGAAGCCCCTGTTATGAGAGGGATGTGGACATGCTGGAGTGTGTCCAGAGCAGGGCCATGAGGATGCTCAGAAGGCTGGAGCACCTCTGCTCTGAGGACAGACTGAAAGAGTTGGGGCTGTTCAGTCTGGAGAAGAGGAGGCTCCCAGGTGACCTTCTTGTGGCCTTCCAGTATCTGAAGGGGGCCTACAAAAAGGCTGGGGAGGGACTTTTTAGGCTATCAGGTAGTGACAGGACTAAGGGGAATGGAGCAAAGCTGGAGGTGGGGAGATTCAGATTGGATGTGAGGAGGAAGTTGTTCAGCATGAGAGTGGTGATAGCCTGAAATGGGTTGTCCAGGGAGGTGGCTGGGGCCTCATGCCTGGAGGTACTTAATGCCAGGCTGAATGAGGCTTTTTCCAGCCTGATCTAGGGTAGGGTGTCTCTGGGCATGGCAGGGGGGTTGGAACTAGATGATCCTTGTGGTCCCTTCCAACCCAGACCGATTGTATGATTCTACCAGGAAGCGTGTGCGTTTCACTGTGCTATTTCTTTAAAGAGGTCACAACAGGGATATAGAGGACCTGAGACAATATTCCTGTGTTCTGGCAGGCAAAATAAACAGAGTAAAAATCAAAACCTAGAAATATCAATTTCCTAAGTAAGCCTCGTATAATACTTCCTGTCCCCTTTAACTCAGCTGAAAAGCAGCATCCTCATGACCTACCTGGTCAATCAGTCATTTCAGTAGCTACAGGATAGCTGCCTAGACCTTTTAACTCCTTACTCCAAAATATTTTATTTTTTAAGTAACTTTCACGGGGAATATACCCACAGACAGCCCACAACTACTAATAACTCAAGCTGTGGTTATTTCTTTTACTCAAACCAGCAGCAGAAACGTCAGGGAAATTTAACTGAAACTTAACCTAGAATTGTTCTAGATGCACTCTTTGGTCTAGAGAAATTAAATGATAACCCAAAGTGTTATGACAATAAATTTCTAACTGCTTGCACGGGTCTGACAAACCACTGTCTGCTTTTTTTTTTTTGGGTACAACTGCATTCTACTGACTAGTTGAAAGGGTGCTCCAGATTCAGTTCTAGCAACTTCTCTCCCTGAAGAATAACACCCTGTCCTTTTGTACCATTACAAAGCTTAACACAGTTACCTGCAAGCTTGAGCCTCTGCCCACTTTGCTGCACAGCTTCACTCGCAGGTCTCTCACGAGGCTGTGCCACGTCTGCTTCATCCTGCGCGGAGCTCAGCTCCTCCTTGGGGAAGGCTTCACTCTCGCTCAACTCCTGAGGAACTTCTAGGCAGACCCTGTGCCTTTTTGTTCCTATGCGATGCTTGGGGACACTGCAGAGGACAAATCCGTACGTCAGGTTACCTAATACCTAAGTGTGTTGCATTTCTGTCTGGCTGCACAAAACACAGCCTGGTTTGGATCAGTGTTTTACGACACAGCATCTGACAAGCCGAGTTAAGTTTTCAATTTTTCTGAAGTTCTTTCTTTGCTTTTACAGAAGCAGAATCAGGAATCTTTAGGCATCTGTTAATGATATATTAGGCAGCTACGTGTTGGCCAGGCATTCTTTACCTTGAACAAATAACCCCCAAAATCCCACAAAACCCAAACCTGACCAACAAAAAGACAGCTTTATGAATATTAGCTGACACTGCCTGAAAAAAAATTAACTGCAGAATGTACAACTATCAGCTTGTCCACCTTTGGCACTCAGAAACTGCACACCCATCTCACAAATTAAAGCACTGATAGTGAAATCTGCTAGCAAGTACTGTGCCATGACCCCAGCATAAACCCTTTTTCTTCTGGCCTTCAAGTGTGTGGTGTGCACCTCCAAACCAGGCTTTGCACATCTGTCCAAAGACGAAGAACTGCTCCCAAGCTGGTACATTTACTGTCTGGTACCACAGATCATCACCAGCGTGGACTCAAATAGTTTAAAAAAAAAAACCAAAACAGAAAACACCACAACACATTAAACCTTATGCCAAAAAAAAACCCAAAACAAACTGTTAACTCTGACAGCTGCTGTCACAGAATTAACCAGGTTGGAAAAGACCTCTTAAAATCGAGTCTAATCTGTCAACTAACCCTTCTAAGTAATTAACCATGGCATTGAGTGCCTCATCCAGCCTCCTCTTAAACACCTCCAGGGATGGTGACTGAACCACCTCCCTGGACAGCCCATTCCAAAGGCAAATCACTCTTTCTGTGAAGAACTTCTTCCTTAACATCCAGCCTGAATCTGAATAGCAAAGACTCAATCCATGGTAGGTCAAATTTCTAGCAAACCAACAGAAAAGCAGAGGGTTACATAAATTGCTACCTCTTTGTCTCATCCCCATCCTCCTCCTCTTTACACATCTCTCCTGTTTCCATCTCCTCAACACACTGTTTGCCATTCTTGACTTTTTGCATGAGATCTCCTTTAAGGAACTCTGCTGCCTCTGGGGTTGGAAGAGCATGGTCGATGACAGTCACGTCCTTCCCGGCTTTCCAAAGCTTGTAACGATCTGGCTGATATTTCCTCACAAACACATCCATGGAGATCTTCACCATGTCCTTCCGACACGAGCACTGAAATTAAAAAAAAAAAACCAAAACACATAATTAAGTCAGGCCACACATTTTCAGCAATTCTACTCTGGGTCGGCGCAATCCCAAGCACAAATCCAGGCTGGGTGGTGAGTGGCTGGAGAGCAGCCCTGAGGAAAAGGACCTGGGGGTCTGGGGTGATGAAAAGCTCAACATGAGCCTGCAGTGTGCACATGCAGCCCAGACAGCAACTGTGTGCTGGGCTGCAGCAAGGGCAGTGTGGCCAGCAGGGCAAGGGAGGGGATTCTGCCCCTTTCCTCTGCTCTCCTCAGACCCCACCTGGAGTACTGTGTGCAGTTCTGGAGCCCTCAGCACAAGGATGTGGAACCGTTGGAGAGAGTCCAGAGGAGGGCCACAAAGATGCTCAGAGGGCTGGGGCAGCTCTGCTATAAGGACAGGCTGAGAGAGTTGGGGCTTTTCAGCCTGGAGAAGAGAAGGCTTCCAGGAGACCTTATAGTAGCCTTCCAGTACCTGAAGGGGGCCTACAGGAGGGCTGGGGAGGGACTATTCACAAGGTCTTGTTACGACAGGATGAGGGGGAATGGGTTCAAACTGGAACAGGGGAGATTTAAATGGGATGTTAGGAGGAAGTTCTTCACAGTGAGGGTGACGAGACACTGGAAAGAGTTGCCCAGGGAGGTTGTGGCTGCTGCCTCCCTAAAGGTGTTCAAGGTCAGGCTGGGTGAGGCCTTGAGCGACCTGATCTAGTGGGAGGTGTCCCCGCCTACAGTGGTGGGTTAGAATTGAATGATCTTTGAGGTCTCTCCTAACCTAAACCATTCTAGGATTCTATGATTCCTGTAACAATTTGCTTTCAGAAGCTTAACCGAAGCAAAAAGTAAATCCCAGTAGCACATAACTGAGCTTCAGGACATTCAAGATTCTTTCCCAGGAAATCAAGAAGGCATATAATAACTAAAAACTGGTCAGAAAAGCCAGCATACATGATGAAACAGAAAACCAGGTATTATCTCAGTTACAAAGAAAGTTCACCAGCCTATTTATGGAGCTGTCAGTAGAAGCTGCCTGTGTTAAAATGAGGTCATACAAAAACAGCCAGCAAAACCAGAGACTAAAATGAGGAAGTCAGAGCCATACACACTGTGGGGCTATGCAAAGCAGCTAAGGTTTCCCTCATTCAGGCATGATTACAGCTAGTGCTTCTAAGTATGCACTTGAGTGTACCTTCTGAAAGCATAACCCTTGTTTGTAAGGCAGTTCTGCACTGTCCAGTTTAATGGTTCAGCCGAGATACTTGTTTTGGTGACTTAAGTTACCAAAGTCATACACTTCCAGGCTAAATGATCAATAGTGGTTAAAACACCAAATAAAACACTGAGGAGCTCTGACCACTAAGCACATCCTTTTATCTTTGGAAAAACAACTATTCCACTGTTCTTTGCTGAAGCCTCACCTGATCTACACAAATCTGCAAACCATGTTACAAGCCATCTATATGTATCTATCTATAAGAAACAAGGACAACAAACAGGAGGCTAACTGGACATTGTTACTGTATCAGAAAGCAAACATTACATAGAATCACAGAATGGTTTAGGTTGGAAGTGACCTCAAAGGTCATACAGTTCCAACCCCCTGCCATAGGCAGGAACACCTCCCACTAGAATAGGTTGCTCAAGGTCTCATCCAACCTGGACTTGAACACATCCAGGGAGGGAGCAGCCACAACCTCCCCAGGCAACCTGTGCCAGCGTCTCACCACTCTCACTGGAAAGACCTTTCTCCTAACATCCAGATTCAATCTCCCCTGTTCCAGTTTAAACCCACTACCCCACCTGTCATAACAAGACCTTGTGAATAGTCCCTCCCCAGCCCTCCTGCAGGCTCCTTTCAGATATTGGAGGGCTACTATAAGGTCTCCTTGAAACCTCCTCTTCTCCAGGCTGAAGAGCTCCAACTCCTGTAGCCTGTCCTCATAGCAGAACTGCTCCAGCCCCTTGATCATCTTTTGGCCCTCCTCTGGACTCGCTCCAACAGTTCCTTGTCCTCCTTGCGTTGGGGGCTCCAGAACTGCACACAGTACTCCAGGTGGGGTCTGACTAGACCTCTTAAATAGACAAAGCACTAAAAATACTCCATGACATCAAACATGAGGAGCTTACTAAGCAGCAGAGCATTAGTTATTTGTATGCGGCAAGATGGTTACAGACCACTTACCAGGACAGACTGCTTCCCATACTCGATCCATCGTAGAGTAGCAAAGTTGGTAGATTCAGCACAGTTAAAGCCATGATTAAAGCCAGCATGGTAGCTATAAGGAAAGGTTATCATGAACTCTCCAGCCTCCTGTGTCACCTAGGGACAATTGAGACACATTGTTACTCACAACTTAAAGAGTTTACTTGGTGGGTCTGAACAAAAGGAGCTCCACATCCCTCATGCAAGGAGTACAGCTGAAAGCCACATCCACAGAGGGTGGATGAAATTATTTGCTGCAATGGATATACTCCATGCTTACTTGCATAATTTTCCTACTTAAGCATACATTTACTGAGAAGTAACACTCAGTTTTTTACTTAAACACAGCCAGTTAAAATAGCACAGAAGTGGTTACACATGGAATATGCTGTAACAAGCTATCTGAAGGTCTTAAATGTGCTTCTCTGTATTACCAACTGGTTTGGCTGAAGAGTTTAACCTAAATTAAATTTTCTATCCATTGACAGCTTAGAAATGTACTAAATTTTCTTTTGCTAAATTTTCTTTTGCTTTTAGAAATGTACTAAATTTTCTTTTGCTATTAGAAATGTACTAAATTTTCTTTTGCTATTGAATTGCTGGGAGGTGGGAGGCAGAGGGGAGAGGACAGGACAGGGTCGGAAATTATCACCCAAGGAAGTAAGAAGTTTACAAAGTTATTAATCTACACTTACCAATGCAATGAAAAAAAATAGCAGGGAACAAGCAATATTTTCTATTGAGGAAAATTGGCACAGGACGAGTCAGAAACAAGAAAACAACCTCTCTTTGCTGAACAAACAGCTAAACAGTAATGTTAACTCTAACATAAGATGTTGTGCATAGTTTTAAGCTTAAAAAAAAGGAGAAAAAAGGAAATACCTCAGAAGGCAGAGCCTTTGTTTTTAATAGACCCTGAAAGACTTTTCTATCTTGCACTTTCTCAGAGACCAAATGACAGACAAAAAGCGATATAATGGGAAAGGATTTCTTACACCTTCCCTGTTTCTATTTTCATCTCTGTCTGCTGTTGGCTGTTGTTTGATAAGAGATAGGGCTGCATCAGCCTCTTGACCTAGCTGGTGTAACCAAGAGCACTTTTCCACACCTTATCAAATGGGATGCCATATTTCTTCAGAATTGATGGAGAGATGAGGGTCATCTTGTGACGGAGAAATGCTTCACAGCTTTGGGCACTTCCTGGGAAGAAACCTGTTTAAAATAAAGGCAAGGAGAGATGTAACCAGTCTGTCATGAATTAATTTATTTCAGCACTTTTTAGGATAGGTCTGTATGGTTCCGTGGTAGGCTACTGCCTAAACACTATTTTCCCCTAGTCCCATGAGCACAGACCACTTTATTTCAAGTGTACTAGCTTGTGCTCCAGAGAAAAAGGACAGCTCCTGGAGATCTATTTTTAATAGATAATTTAAAAGTGAGTAAGACCACATATAGGAGGACCTGCTCTTGGCTATAATCTTTCCGTTCTAATGACCAAGATTTAAGGATTGTTGGCCATGAGTGCATTATTTGTAATGAGACATTCCTCTTGTGCGTATACAATAGATATTATTTCTGACTGTTTATCTTCTAAAAGAAAAATTATCAATTCAGCTGTGCCAGCCTGTGCTCTGTCATACTCTAGAAGAGCTGAAACTTGTTGTGGTTTTTCATTCCATTCTCCACAAAAGACAGGACACGAATTCCTCCATTACCTTTTGCAAGTCTCTCCAGTCGCTTCCCATGCTCCGGAGGGATGGAGTACCTGCAGTCATAAGAACAAGTTTGTGTCACGTCCCTTGAATGGAACAATCTCAGTCTGACTGGAAACCATAAATGGCCATCAAGGCATGATTCAATTAAAAAAAAGAAAATCCCCCATCTCTACAATCTCTCTCTAATTTTGGTGACGAAGCTGAAGTCCCCTAACATGGACTTACAGCTCTCCATGCCAAGAAAAATTAAGAGCCGAAAGCTGACCATTTCCTCCACTGACTTTTGCTTAGGCAGTCAAGGATGTCAAAAGTCTGATTTCATTACCAGATCTGCACAGCAAAAAATGTATTGCAAGAAGGAAAGAGCTCTTCCTGTCTTGTCTCAGCTCACAGCTGTACAATTGCTAATGTACATCATGGAGTGGAACAGAGCAAAGAAGAAAATGGAATCAGCTCTTCCTGCTGCTCAGACCAAGATGGGACTACGTCAGATGCAATGCCACAACCTTAACGTGCAGCCCTAAAGAGCACACTGAAGGTTGTGCATCCATCTCTGCACAAAACTTTTTATGGGCAGCACAAAACTCCTAGTTGGTCTGATTACAGGAAATAAACCCACCATCTTAGCTTGCTTTCCCTCTGGAATACAATGCTATATTCTTGATGGAGTTTCTTGTTAAATAAATGAGACTAAGAAGGTATCAGCAAAGTTAACTTCTTCCACATACTGCTGTAAAAGAATCAATGGCCAAAAGATTTATGTGACTAAACAACTCTGTTTTGTGTTCCCATGCTATTGTCAATGCTGCTCACTGGTCACAAGGCACCAGCTGTTGTATTTTTTACTTCAAATTTGTACTAAAAGGCAGCCAAACCCACTAGTTTCCAACAGAAGTGCAACAGAAACAATTACTGAAGTTGCTTAAGAAATGTATTTGTGAACAGAAGGGAATGATTCTCTTATAAAAATGTAACCCACGCAACAGAAAATTTCAGGAGCCTCTCCTAAAAAACAACCGGGAAAGCGCAGACACTGCACAAACCACTCAGCAAACGTCCACTAGCTTGCTTTTAGATTTATGATAAACAGCTACATCTTAAGTCTGTCAAAAACTGACTTTTCCCCTAGTACCTGTGTGACAATGAGCATATGTAGCCACTTTCGAAGCTGAGGAAATCATAGGCAAGTTTTCCCCAGTTCTGACCCTATTACAAAAGGGAGTGTCCACCCTATATTGTAATTCTGAAGAACTCTTTATATCCAGGATGGAAAAATGGACTACCTAGAAAGCAGCAAAGCAAATACTACTGCAGACACAAACTGCTTTGCAGTTCCTCAATTGTTTCTAGTGTTCTTGTCATCAGGTACAGCTGCAGTGCAAGATCAGGGGGATGGTAATTCCTTTAGTCAGCTCTCATAACTTCCTGCCTTAGGCTCCAATATTTCATGGCATTGTTTTGCTGCATCTAGAAGCTTCCCTAGAATATCTTACCATGATTTGGGCTCCCCGAAATGCAAGTAATTAATGCTGTAGAGATCCATGTCCTCAGTGTGCCAAGCAAAGGAAGTTTTCCACATGCCAAAATACAGGTAAGGAGTATTCACTCCCTCAATGGTTATGCCGCTTTCGTTCTCCACAATATCCAGAATCGTGTTCAATCTGCCAATATTCCAGGCATCTACATGCTGTAAAACACAAGCCCCAAGTTAAACAAGCATGATGAAGAACAGAACCATATAACTAAGACAACAGTTGCAAAAGCTATCAGACATTTGTGAAACCGCACATCAAGACAAATCATCTATTGGCAGTTCAAACCATCTGCTAATTCACCTAAGACAAGTTTCACATGATTATATATATAAAATCACTGATACACATACATATATATATATATATACATATATACACACACACTGATGATTTACTAGCCACCTTTATAGAGAAATAAAAAGATATCAGGTAACATAAGGGTGAGGAAGGTCAAGTTATCATGATGCTAAAGACTTTGCAGAGCAAAAAAAAGTGTAAGCTCGAGCTGTTGTCTCAACCCTCTTGAATAGAAACATGTATATCATCTTAACTTAGCAGGCTAGCAAACAGAACATATTCCTTTCTCTAACGTTTATCACCCCAACACAGTCTGTAGTTACACATCTGTTCCACAAAAATACACGCACTAGCCAGCACTAAAGCAGTGCAAATTCACCGATCCAACACTCCCAACTCTCATATGCCATTCAGGGCAAAGCAGTAGAAAGGCCACACCTGCACAACTGCAGCTTTTCCTTTCTTGAACTGAACTGTATCACACTGCAGTGCTAGCAGAGGTCCCTTAGAACACTACTACTATTAGCCTTCTTTAATTATCTGGGTTAAATGGAGAGATGTTATAAACACACAGTCTATTCTGCCTACTCCAGAAGCTGGAGCTCTGCTAAGACTCTCATTAACTCTTTCTGGAAGTTAAGAATCAAAAGCAACACAAATATTTACAGAGGGCAATGGATGAGGATAATTGTTTCTTGAAAACCAAACCAGTTTTCTTACCGCGTCATAAAGTGTGCCATTAACATCAGCACCATAGATAGGGGCATTGAATGTCAGGTTCTTCCAGTACTTGCGTTCAAGGTCTTCAAAGTCTGTGTAGCGGGGTGTGCAGTACCTGGGAAAAAAAAAACAAAGATACTGAAGACTTTGCAGTGTGGTACAGGAAGAGTCTAACCTAACGTTTTCCACCACTGACTCGACACAATGCTACGGTAAAAACACTTAACACATATCCTAACTCCAGAATAGCAATAGGAGCAGCCACAGACATGCTCCTGTGGGACTTGAGAACAAAGGATCAGGAAGTTACTTCCCCTATCGCTCAGTTTACTTTCATTTTTCCTTTGTGCACTTCTCTTCGCTCAGAAAACTTTCACTTTCTAGTTGTCACTGTCTAGCAAGAAAGGATTGTCAAAATGAGAAGTTATACAAACAACTTTAAAAAACCCTACAAACGCAAAGCTTCCTGCCACTGCAAAACAAACATCTCCACACTCACCTGCTATTAATCTGGTCAGGCACGATCTGGTTAGCAACAAAGTTATCTGCTCTTGACGTCCATTCCCTGCTAACTACATATTGGCCTCTTTGTGTAGCACCAAGGGATCACATTTACACTCTAACACTCTTTTCACACAGATATGTGCATGTGATCCTGACAATCACATATATAGCATAAGAGAGTAATCTTCATCAAATTACTGCATTACAGAAACAGAATCCTAAGGTATCTGACAGGTACTGCTCTCAAAAGACAAAACAAGCTTCAGTGGGCTGACTGCATCTGGCCATTCTTACCTATTCCTACACAGCTCTGTCAAACCCTGTTTCGCTTAACCTCCTTTTATAGTGACCTGTTTTCTCTCTCTTTTTCGGTATCAAGAACATTTCTTTCTCTACTCAGTGAATACTTCAATAGTGTGGATAGAGGTGACGTGCAGACAGGAGTCCACAGCAGTCACAAAAAAGTTCTGCCGTCATTATGCATCCTCTTGCCAGATGACATAAGCCACAAAAGGCCAATTTTACCAGCACACCTCAGCTGCTCAGGGCGTTACACTCACGCCTCGGGACCGGCACCCGACCGCAGTAACGGCGTGGCCCGAGGCAAATCCTGGCAACCCGAACTCCCGCAGTGACTCCCTACACGGGGACGCGGACGTACTTGTCGCTGTTGGCGATTCTCCTGAACTCGCGGACCGTCATGGCCTTCTTCTGGATGTTATACTGGGTGAAGAGGCCGGACTGCCCCGTCACCACCTGCTGGATGGGCGCCGGGATGACCAGCTCGTCGATGTCATCGTAGCACCGCCGCGGCTTCCACTCCTTCGGAGGGATAATCTGCGGGAAGCAAGGCGCAGCCGCTCAGCTTCCAGCGCACCCGGGAACGAACCGAACTCGGGCCGGCCAGGCTGAAAGCCCCCGGCCGGCCAGGCTGAAAGCCCCCGGCCGAGGCACGCCGAGGTAAACAAAGGGCGGAGGCGGCGCGGCCCGGCCCCGCTGGGCGGCAGAGGGCTGAGCTCGGAGCGCAGCCCGGGGCTGGACGCCGCGGCCTCCTCCGCCCAGGAGAGAGTTGGAGGGGGAGGGGGGAATCAGCATTCGCACCTTGGCCAGCCCGGCGCGGTGGGCGCCCTGAGACTCCACGTAGGCGATGTAGCGGCTGAAGTCCCGGAACTCCTCCATGGTGGGGCGGAAGGTCATGATCCTTGCGCTGGGGTTGAGGCTCTCCAGGTCCGAGGCCATGTTGCCGGGCCAGCCCTGCACGGAGGAGCCGGGGGACTATGGGACGGGGGGGGCGGGTCGCTCCCGGCACCCCTCCCCCACGCCACCCCGCCCTGCCGGCCCGGCCGAGCCCCGTCGCGCGTGCACGCCCCGCCCTCTCCGCCCACCGGCCAATCGCCGTGGGGTCCGCACCAGCCCTGCCTCCGCATTGGCGGAGGGCGCTTGCCCGTCAGGACCACGGTTCTCTTTCCTCCTTACGGCGGAGAACGCCATCGATTCACGCCCCCCCCC
>VWZI01015781.1:134848-257243 GCA_013396835.1 Psilopogon haemacephalus | reverse complement strand
CCCTCCCTCCCTGCCCCCTTCCCTGCCAGACGCACAAGAGGCTCCAAAGCCTGGGGCCCAGAATTTCAGGTCTCTCACAAACAAGGCGACGACGACTCAGGTCAGATCGGGATCTGCCCATACACACAGTCACTGGATCGGTTTAACACGCATCGTCATAGGGCTGAACGGTTGCCAGCTGACAAAGGGGGACCCCCGTTGTGATTCTCCGGTGACCCCATGTGCCCTCCCAAACCCAAACTTACTCAGGAAATAATGGGGACGAGGGGGAAAGACTGAAAAAATAATTGGTACCTTAGGTCCAGTTTAATGAAATTTCATATTCTACAGAGGATTAAAAAGCGGCCTACGGGGGAGTGGAGCTGGGCAGGAACCACAAGCCAGCTGCTGCAAATTACCAAGGAAGCTGCACTAAAATGGGCAGAACCAGCAGTGACCGGGCTGAAATAAACACAGGGCAGTAAAAAAATGTAAAAGCCAAAGGAAATAAAAAAAACCAAAAACCCAACCCAATAGCCCAACTCCCAAAAGTTTGGTGGGTCCAGTTCTGCCTGAGCAAAACGTTAAGACTTGCAAAAAAAAAAAAAAAAAAGAAAAGAAGTAAAGAAAGAGATTATAAAAACCACTAGTAACTATTTTACATGTTTAAAAAAAAGATCCCATTCCACCCACCTATAGCCTCGCTGTGAAATGCAGTCGCGTGAGAGAGGGCGAGAGATGCACATGAGCAGAAATTCAGCCAGAGACTGGAAATGCTTTTGGAGTCGGATTCCCTTGGTTGGCGCTGGGGCGAAGTTCCTAAATGCCGTGGTCAAAACTGGTTGGCGTGGAGGTCTGCTGTCTGGGCAGCACCTCCATCTGTACAGAAGGACTGAGGAATGGGCGGCTCTGGCTCAGAGGGACCCATCTCCACTCCTGGACATCCCCACCGCGACTGGAGGAAAGCACTAGTTACGTTGCATAGTGGTCAAAGCTGCCGAGATACTCCAGAGCTGCTCTGTAGCACAGCTGGTACTGGTCCTGCAAGGCAGCGAGGGGGAAAGCGTGAGAAGCAGAGGCCTAAGGACAGTGGGCAGCAGGGTTCAACGTTCAGAGACAGCGGCTTGCCTCCCTTCTCCCACTGCCCTGAGGAGGAGGAGGAGATGCTCACCTCTGTCTGCACCATGGCTGGCCGCTGTGTCCGCAAGGTTTTCACCGTCTGGAACATGTCCACCACCCCCTCGTAGCGCATCCTCTCCAGCACGATGCTGAGTGTGATGAACACGCCTGTGCGCCCAACCCCCGCACTGTGTGGAAGGAGCAAGAGGTGATGTGAGAGACTCACCAGCCCTAGAGAAGACTGCAAGCCCCCTAGGAATGATGCAAGTGTCCCCAGCTGATGGAGCACATCCCCCTGCTTGGTGGGGCCAGGACTGGCCACAGGGGCACTGTCAGCCAGAGATGCTCCCTCAGCAGCACAAAGCACATCAATTCTGCCTTACTTTTGGGCCAGGCTGCTGTGGCACTCTACTCTGCCCAAAGACTCTTCAAGGAGCCACAAATCAATACCACCAGGGCACTGGGTTAATCTAAGTCACCAGGCAAAAAGGCTGCCAATGACACCCATGGATGTTGCTGTCTCTTCATCTCCTGCCTGTCTCTTGCCAGTGGTATGCAGGAGGGACACCACATGCAGGGGAGTTGGCAGTCACCCAGGTAAGTGAAGTATGGGACATCTTCATGGGCTGATGAAGGCAGAGGTGGGCACTAATGTGTTCCCACTCACCTGCAGTGCACTGTGATGGGTCCATCCTGCCCGAACTGCTCCTTGGTCTTGTGCACCTGGCCAATGAAGTCGATGAAGCCCTCTCCTGTCTTTGGCACTCCCTGCTCAGGCCAGTCTGTGAACTGGAACTGGCGGATGGTCCGTGACTGGCCGTCCTGTGGGGACAGGGAGGCAATGGACATGAAATGTGGATGAGGAACTGATTTCCCCCCACCCCTCCCCAGAACTGATGCTGCTGACCCGGGCCAGGTGGAATGGTGCAGAGGCCATGGAGAGTCCAAGCATATCTTTTGCTGAGCATTTGGGTCCCACCTCTGCTCTCCTGTGTTCACCCCAGGACAGTTAAGCTGACTAGGGCATTGGGCCTCTGCAGGGTTTGTTGGGTCAGTGCCCTGATCCTGTGTGGGGACTAGCTCCACCCCAGGACCACATTTACTGTCACACAGGGGTCCTGCCGCACACAGATACTCCAGGTGCAGGGAAGCCTGTGTTAAATGCTTTCCCAAGTGCACAGCACAGGCCAGACAGGGTCCGGTGCTGATAGGGATGCCTGAGCTGCTCACCGAGGCTGACGCAGCTGGCGAGAAGAGGAGTTGTAGTGAGAGGAGCGGCAGGTGGGGGGCAGCAGCCGCTTCTGCCTGTAGCGCAAGGCAGCACCTTGCTTTCTGGTTGGTCTGGGAGCTGCTGTGTGCTCCCTTCATTGCCCTGGTCAGAGCAGAAGGTACAGGAGGTGGGGGAACCGTGGAGATGGCAGTTGCACTCACCCTGGCATCTGTCACTTTGAACTCCCGGAGGATGTATTGTGGCATGTTGTACTCTGCCATGGGGTCCACCACAAAGTACTGGTACCGGGCAGAGCGCTCTGCGGGCCAGTACTGATGGCACTTCTCCTGTGGATGAGGAGCACAGTGAGGCATTAGCACTGACAAATTGTTGCTCTTCCCTCCCACCCCTTGGGAGCATATGTGGTTGTGGGACTGCACTGGGGTGAGTCTCTGGGTTGTGCCCAGTGACAGCAACCACACAGCCTCCCTCCCTCCCCGCCCCCAGCAGGATTCATACCCGGCCCATCTCGCGCAGCTTTGTCAACATCACCACGATGGTGGAATTGTGCTCCCAGAGCATCCGCCAGAAATCCTCCGTGGTCTCAGCCAGTGGTCCCTGTGTGGCAATGTAGGCCTTCTGCTGCCTGCAACAAACGTAATGGTGGTCAGACCTGCTCCTGGGAAACGTGCAGCAGCTGCTCCCAAGTGTTGCTGAGCTGGAAGCACAGGTCCTGTGGAGCATGGAGTAGGGCTACTAATATAGCTGCAGGAGGCAGGTCTCTAGGACTAGCCGTGGACTCTAGGTGAGGGATAAGACTTCCCTGCACATGTCTTCTAAGTGCTCTCCACAGATGTAGTGGAGTATCACCAGGTGTAGGATCCAGAAAGGCTGCTAATCTTTGCTGGTGTAATAGTGCCCCCAGACCAGCCTCATTCCCAGCACTGATGCCCTGACAGGCTTCTCTGCACCCAGGCCCACATGAGCGGGCTGCGGACACCCCTCCAGGCTAGGAGGAGATGCTGTACTTGGGAATGATCCCAGCAGCACCCCTGAATTCCTGCACATATACTCTCTGTGGAACTCGCCACCCTTCCCATCGCATGAGAACACAGACTGCAACTGAACCAGGTCACTTGGATCATGCACAGCAGCTAGTAACTAGGACAGTATGAAAATCATGAAGACAATTCTGCCAACTCTTCTGAAGCTTCCAAACGTGTCCATGGTTGCACTGTGGACCAGAGCATTTCTTGACATGTCCCGTGTGAAAGCAGAGCTTGATGTGCCCTATCCTAGCTGCCACCCTGGAGCAAGCACCCGTGGTGTTTGGGCTCTGAGGAGGGCCAGCTCTGCAGCATGCTGGCTTTTGGGCCTGCTGGCTGCCTAGCCTGGCACAACATACCACCTGCAAGAGAGGGTCTGGTGCAGCACAGGCAATGATGACAGGGAGCAGCTTCACCACAGCGGGGCGCTGGAGCCTGTGGGACTGGGGGTGGTGTCCTCCACCCTCCACTGCTGCACTTCCTCTCTTCACTGGTGCTAAAAATTAACGAACGTGCTGCAGGACAGCTGTAACGTGCACGATGAAGACAGGGGCTGCTTCAGGGTAGATTTATAAGACATCATAAAAAAGCAGGGAGTAGTGGGTGCAGAGTGAAATAAAAAAGCAGTATCGGCGATGCTGGGCCAGCTGATCTCTTTAGATAATACTGAGAGGATTGCTCAGTTCAAAGGAGAGGGTGGAAGGAGATAACAGTGCTCTTTGGTGAAGGGGTAGGAAGCACATGAAATGGTACCACCTGCCGTGCTGGCAGCCTTCCCTCTATAGCATCACCAAGGGGCAAAGCCAGCATTGCTCTCAGTTGGCTCTGGAGCCAGGACAGAGCGGCTGCAGCTTGTGCCAGAGGCTGGGCTGCCGGGCTCTGCAGGCAGATGGCCACGTTAATGACATGCTGGACAGCTCAGAGCCACACAGGCAGAACTGAGCAGAGGTGGCTCCATGACAGCTTTTCTCCAGCCCCTACCTCCTTCCTCGTTACTCTGTCCCACTCTTTGCAGTGTTTGGATGCTCCCAGGGTTTCTCTCCTTGCCCACTCTTGCTTCCAGGTAGCCCTTTACCCCTGGGAACCTTGCCTGGGCTCAGCTAACGGAGCAGGGATGGAGGTATAAAGCTGCTGGCCTGGCTGCACAAACATCTGTTCCCTCTGGCAGTGCCTCTTGCTCTTGGGAGGTCACCAGCCCATTAAACAGCATCTAGGCAGGGCCAAGTTGAGGAGCACTGTCTGACATCCATCATTGTATCCCCCACTCCTGTGCTGGGTGACCCTACTGCGATGGCACACAGAGATAACAGGAATGAGCCTTGTGTGTGCATTGTTGGGATTTGATCTGAATTATTCTTTGAGATCCAGCTGGGAAGGAGATGTGGCCCCTGGGCTGTTTCCCTGGTTCCCCTCTCCTGAATTTAGCATCTGAGACTGCAATGCCTGCAGTTAGATGCAGAAACCATGAGTATTATTGCCCCACTTGATTTCAATTTGTGCTTTCTAAAGGTATCCTGGGGAGCAGTACCTGGTGATGGGCTCCCCAGTGTTCAGCACCAGCCCTGCCTGAGGATTCAGACTCCTTCCAAAATCATGACAACAGACAATGAACATGGGGCTGCTGCCTGGATCAGCCACACAGCACAAACACACTTCTACCTGTGGTTCCTATAGCTAGTGAGGGGGGTCAGGTTTGTGTTAGATGTTGCAGATATAAAACACGTGCCAAGGGATGCCTACCAGAAGATCCCATAAACCTCCACAGGAGGCAGGACAGTCTTCCACCCTAGCCATATCAGCATCTGTCTACAGCAATAAAGCCAGCCTGGCAGCACTCTCTTGCTAGCAGCTTTCACATGCTGTAAGTATAGAGGCTGGTGCATGAGAGAAGATGGAAATAGACAAAACGTAACAAAAGGATCTCCGGACCACCTCTGGGCAGCCAGGATGAGTCCTTGGGAAAGAGAAGGCAGTTGTGTGCAGGCTATCAATCAGGCATGACAGGTTGGCCCAGGCACCTGAGGCAGCCCTTACCTGTAGCCATCTATGAAGCTTGCATTGATGTAATCCGAGCCCTCGACACCCCGGATGGGCTGCAGACAGACTCTGGTCAGCTCGTATGGCATGATGTTCACCAGGCGGTTCTTGAACTTGTTGCATGGGAGGTTGGCACTGATGAAACGTGAGGTATGTGCTTTAGAGTTGGCCAGCAGCTGAAAGAGGAGGAGACATGTCAGACCTCTGCTGGGGATGCAGCAGTTTGGAGGCAAAATCAGGACCCTGGCAAGCAGGAGTCTGTCCAGGCATGCAGTGACACTTCCTCTTCTGACAGGACAGCTGCTGGGGACAAGACAAAGGGCTCTGCCACTACATTACAAAGTGGCTGCAACTGGCTGTTCTACTTCACAATAGCCAGTCTGGTTTTCAGTGCTGCATTGGCCCCTCTGCTGTGGCACTGCACACCCAGGCAAGGCTTGCCCCTGCTGCTGGCTTTCTCTGCACAGCTCTAGGCAGCAGCTGGAAGAAGAGCCTGCACTGACACACTGGTGCAGCCCCAAAGCCACACAGAGTGGAGTGGAGACCTGTGGCAGCAATCTGACCCACAAAGGGCCAGAACATGAAGGTGTTGTACCTCACTTAACCAGGGACACACATTTGGTGGTGTCCATCTCCCAGCTATATCTTTCTATTGCTCACTCCAGAAGCACCCAAGAAAAATAGGAGAATTGTGACAGTTTTAGGTGAAGAAGACCTATTTTGTGTTACTGTAAGACATTTTATGGTTCTCTTTAAACCTTGTGACCTGGAGTAATGGTAAATGCATTACTTAGATCTGCTGGCATGCATATGCAAACAGAAGTCCTTTTCTTCCCTGCCCACACTTTCTTTCCTTTCTTCCTATATTTTTTTTTCCTTCCCAAAACACTCCAGCATCTGCAGAGCTACTCTTCTCTCTGTGTGTGGCTGCTGGTCCTTGGCAGGCTCCTTGGACAAGGCTTCTCTTTGGGGAGTGATGCAGCCGTGTGAGGCCCTCCCATATCCTGCTCCCCTGGGTTTCCTATGCTGCGGATACTGCCAAGGCACAGAGAAGGATAAATTTTATTACTGTTATTAAGAGATCCTTGGGGAAACAGTAAACCTTGGTTGTTTTTTTCAATGGTGTTGCTGGAGTTGAGCCTAATTATGTTGGTTTTTTTTCCAGAGGTTTGTCAGGGCAGGTGTCACCATGAGATACTCATGCAACACATTCTACTGTCCCAAGCCCAGGACACCAGCAGCTCTCCTAACGACAGGACAGAGCTGCCCAGCTCTTCCCAGCCCACACAGAAAGTCAGCATTTCGCCTCTCCTGCTCCTTTGTCACTTGGGAGGGAATCCCCAGGGTGAAGCTGTATTGCTGCAGTTCATTTCACAGCCTGCATGGTCTGCTGCCTCTCTGCATGAGTTATATTCCCTTGCATGAGTTTACTGGCCTAATGCACCTTATCTGAGAATATGGGTGCTTACCAGAGCTCAGTTCCATCTCCAGGGCTGTAATAAATATCTGCAATTGGCATTCACAGATAGAGACAGCAAAATGGGGGTTGGCTTCCTGAAAACAGTGTGCCTTAGAACTCTGCCATCGCCAATTCCAGCACTGAGGCTTGGTGTCAAGGCAGTTAAAAGATAACAGAGATAAACACTGAAGAAATGAGACTAGAAATGTCTCACATATTGAAATTGGAGCAGTTTCCAGATAAGTTGTTCACAGTAACATCAATTATCACTAACATGATCTGCATCTGATTTCAGATGCAGCTCCTGCTGCACAGTGAACCCCGAGCAGAACACGCTGCTGAGATCTGCGCATCCATCTGCCTTTTATATTGTCCCCAGAAGCTGCCAATCCAGGGGGGACCATGGCTGACACAAACTTTACAATTCAAATGTGTTTGAAATCACTGCCTACCTGGTTTAGAAACACACAAAAAGAACAACTGCCTGCAATCCATGGCGCTCCTCTCCCAGCCGCTGGATGAGTGGTTGGGTGGGAACAGACAGGGTACTGGTGAGGGAATTTGGGTGCTGGGGCTCTGCCACCAACCTTGAATTCCAGCTCCATTGCAGTAACGCTCTCTCCTGGTGGCACCTGGGTCAGCTTCTGAATGTGAGCGAAGAGGTTGCGCGCGGGCACCTCGGTATTGCCACACGTGGCTGCCTCGAGCAAGGCCTCGTGGATGAAGATGTACTGGTCCTCTGTCTGCACCATGTAGTTGCGCTGGGAGCGCATGCATGTCACATGGCCATAGATGTCCACGGTCTTCTCGTGCTTCATCCGCTCCAGCATGGCGTCGATGACAATGAAGCAGCCAGTTCGGCCCACGCCGGCGCTGTGGGAAGACAGCACACGGCCTGAGATGACACTGACTCCTGCTGATGCCATGCAAGCTCTGCACTTGAACAGCACCCAGACATACAGCACGCAGAAGTGGAGTAAAGGCTCCTCCCCACATTGAGAGCTAACCAGCTGACCCTAGCACGGCATGTGACAGGAGGAGTGAGAGGCACCAGAGAACCAGGGAGGCTACTTGGCTCTTTTGCTGTGCCCCTGTCACCGATGGAGTGCAAAGGACATGGTGTCCCCCTGCTGGTCCCTGCTGTAGCTGGCAGCACCTCCACAAGGTGTGGTGGTAGAATAAAATAGAATAGGAGTAGAGTAGAGTAGAGTAGAGTAGAGTAGAGTAGAGTAGAGTAGAGTAGAGTAGAGTAGAGTAGAGTAGAGTAGAGTAGAGTAGAGTAGAGTAGAGTAGAGTAGAGTAGAGTAGAGTAGAGTAGAGTAGAATAGAATAGGAGTAGAGTAGAGTAGAGTAGAGTAGAATAGAACAGAAGTAGAATAGAGTAGAATAGAATAGAATGGAGTAGACTAGACTAGACTAGACTAGACTAGAATAGAATAGAAAAGACAGGTTGGAAGAGACCTCCCAGATTATCCCGTCCAACCTATCACTCAGCCCTAAGTGGCACTAAGTGCTCCATCCAGGCTTTTCTTCAACACCTCCAGGGATGGCAACTCCACCACCTCCCTGGGCAGCCCATTCCAATGCCAATCACTCTCTCTGTGAAGAACTTCTTCCTAATATCCAGCCTATACCTCCCCTGGCACAACTTAAGACTGTGTCCCCTTGTTCTGTTGCTGGTTGCCTGGGACCAAGCCCCACCTGGCTACAACCTCCCTTCAGGTAGCTGTAGACAGCAATGGTATAGAAATGTGTTTAACAGGCAGCAGAGTGACAGTGTACAGGTGTGTGAGGTTAGAAGACATCAACTCCAGGCTAACCCTTGGCATCATTGAAGGCTGTAATTTCAAGCCTACTTGTCCTCTAACCTGGATCACTATTTGCTAACTCCTAAAATGAGCCAACCCGAGACGGGGAAGCAGAAAGATAAGGTCATGCATGTCTATGTTGAGCCATTTGCTCAAGCACCTGATGCCTTTCCACCTCTATTGGGAGGACAGAATTATCCCCAAACTACTCACCCTGACAGCACCCTGAAAACAACAGACCTGCTGTTGTGACATGTAAACACAGGCAGAGAGAGGGAGCTAGACACTTCCTCATTTATAGTGCAAGTCAGATCCTTAACAGAGCTTTAATACAGCTTGCTTGTGTGTTAATTATACCCCACTCCCATCTGAAACAGAGCATGAAAGAGGAGCATTAAACACTGCTGGCAAGGCGTATGCTGGAACAGCAATGATGGAGTGGTTTGTTCAGTAATAGTCCCCACTTGGCTGGTACAGATAAATCCTGTCTGGGTAAGATGCTGAGCCTTAGCAGAGTAATACTTTGCTTAAAGAGAAGCCTTCCTACCCTGCAAAAGAGTTCTACTCTAAATATGATATGTGAACGTTTTGTAGAGGTTACTGCGTGTGTGTCTGCCAACAATGTGCCTCTCAAAGTGCCACCTCCTTATGCTGGGCACAGATCGCTTCATTTTTAAGTAACATTTTCAGGTTTACAGAAGAAAGTATCTTCTGAGGCTCTCCATGCAGCAGTGCTGTTTAACCTGGCAGGACGGCAGCAGCACAAATGTCACCACTGCACTGCCACTGCTGGTTGCTGTCCTGTTCCCAGCCCAAGCATGCAGTACAGGTTATGCAATCACGAAACCCTTCCCTGCAGGAACAGGAGACTCCATGTTTAGCTGAACAGCCAGAAGGCATGTGTCCTGGTGCAGCTTTGCAAACACAGTCCTACCTGCAATGGACAACCATGGGCCCAGCATCTGGTGGGTTACAGGCCTTGACCCGTCGCAGGAAAGCTAGGATGGGAGTGGGGTACTCTGGTACCCCATGATCAGGCCAAGCCATGAACTGGAACTGCCGCAGCTCTCGCTTCTCACTGGAGCCATTCTGTTGAAGGCAAAGAGTTGTTGTTTTGCATGAGAACAGTCTCATCCTAGGACCCAGGATGGTTACCCATTGATGGTACCCAGCTGGCTGCATAATGACAAGTACGTAACGCTGTGCACAATCGTTTCCATTTTGGGGGTTTGCCGCTGAAAATCTGGAGGCAAAATGCAGGCTTCTCTACACAGAGATGTTCTGTGAAAAATCAGCTGGTACAGAGAGCAGGACAGACTAAAAGGAAGGTCAAAGACTCCTTTCTGCACAGCATGGGGTCGCTACCTGTGTAGGTGCTGCACATTCAGGGAAAAATGGGTACTGGGCATGGAAGTGCCACAGCAGCCAGCAGCTTCCCTGCTCCTCCAGATCACTGGGATGGCTGATCAGCCTGTGTTTGCAGAGACTGCCTCAGCTCCTGCCTCACTGTGACTGAGTGATCTAAGCAGCAATGTGGTGGGACTGGCTGGGTGACTACTGCAGGCAAGATGCCTTCCTGGGGTGTGTGTCCCCATGGCACACTGCTGTGCACTCTCAGTGGGTCACACACCGGCAGCCTGCTGCAAAGCCTGCTTGCACTGCAGTGACTTGCTGCTGCTAGCACTGCCCCCGGGGATCTTCAAACACTAATGAGGTAGGCAGCAGGCAGGATAGAAGGGCAGGCACATGTGTCAACACACCCCCTCCATTTGCATTATTTAGTGACGGGAGTGCTAAAAACTTACTGCTTCCCCTGTCCTCTCTCTAATGGGAGGACAGCTGTCAAATGTGCCCTCGCCAGAGGCAAGTGTGTTCTGGGGCCCATTATAAGGTCTGAATGTGTGGACATTCAAATGCAACCAGGTAGATGCACAATCTGTAGCTGATCTGCAGCCCACCTGTGAGGAGTGGCCTCTGTGTGGATTAGTTCCACGCTCCACCAGGCCAGGCACAGTCAGCAGCTCTGCATTAGCTGGAGCAGGATCAGCTCAGCCAGCATCGTACCTTGTACAGTGCAAAGGTGCGGACAGTGTAGGTTGCCAGCTCCACTGTGTCCAGTAGGGTCACCTGGATCATCCCATAGGTTTCTGTACCTCGGCTTGGCCAGTACTGGTCACACTTTACCTGCAGGGAGGAGAAAAGAAAAGGTCAGTTCCTGGCTGCTGGCTGGAGCATTTGGGGTAAGGGCTCTGCCATTCAAAGGGTAATGACAGAAGAGTAGCTATGAACATGCAGATTTCCTTCTCCCAGAATGTCCCAGTCCCCAGCAGCACATCCTGGGCTCCTTTGCCCAAGACTTTCCTGGAGTCACTGGTGGGAAGCAGCAAAGGCCTGCCAGGCCACCAGACACAGCATCAAGAGCAGCACCGGGTATGCAGATAGTGTGCAGCAGTTGCTAGCAATGACCTGTGTCTGCTGTGATTTTTCTTCTGTGCCTCCCATTTGCAAAGGTGGGGCCATGCCTATGCCAGCTCTGCCTGGGTGGAGAGAAGGTTGGCAGCTGAGGGCCAGGGGTGGTGAAGCAGGGCAGAGGAAGTGGTGGTTTCTCTGGGGAAACTTCTGCTTGAAGCTCAGCAGGAAGGGAAATGAAGTCTACGTTCCCATCAGCTCCCTGCTATCCCTGTTCAAATTTCTTGACCCACAGCACTGAGCTGAGACAGAACACAGCACACAACAATACAAGTGCATCCTTCTCCATTGTCCCCAGGGTGCTAATGTCAGTGTGGCACCCAGGCAGAAAACCACCCCACTGAAAAATGGGAGCAGTATGAGCCTGGCCTCCAGGCTGACCCTGCTACCCTTTCAGCTCTGCCACAGGCTCAAGTGTGTTGAGACTCCCTAGAAATCTACACCTTCCAGGAGTTTTAAAACTTACTCCACAGCAAGGCAGAGAGTCCAACCCAGGCACACAATTTATTCTCCTTCAGTGATAAGACACAGACTGTGGCCAAACCCATCCTATCAGTCCTTTCCTGCAGGTAGCACTGTCCTATCACAAAACTGCTGCTGCTCCCTGGAGATGCTCTGCCCTGCTGCATACCTTATCTCCCACTCCCAACTCTAGTGCGGCCAGAGCACTTCGAGCTACTGGCCACAACTCCTGCTGCAGCCCACTTGGCAGAGAGCCCTAACACATCCCCAGGGGCCCACATCTCTCTGCCTCCTTCATCTCCCTGTGCATCCCTCCCTGCTCACCTGCTAATGCTCTCCTCCTCCTCCTCCTCACAGCTCAGTGTTTGCAAACTACTCCTCCAGATTTGTTCTCTCCAGCCCCGAGCTCCTTATTTAATTTGGCACTCTGAGCAGTCCTATTTCATCTGACACCTGGCACCTGTCTCCCCCTCCCCAGGGAGCTGCAGTGCGTAGCTGACAGGGGGAAGACTTCATTCCCACCCATGTGCACTGCACCGAAAATGCTTTCCCACCCTAGGAGAGAGAATTGAATGGAAGATCATCTGTGCTTGTTAAGGAATAGTAAACTTAATTATTAGCCGAGCATGTTTACAGGGGAACGTGTGGGAAGAGAAACAACAGCCTTAATTAGAAATCAGTGAACTTCTGCCTTTTAATTGAAGGCACTTCAAGCAGGGTGAGGCTTGTGAGAGCTGGGAGTCCTCTTCCTGCACTCTGGCTGTTGGGGTGCAGAGACTTGAGGTCAGAGAGATGCATCTATCCCTGCTATTTTGGAGCCTGTTCTCCTTAAATCCTGCCTTGGCAGAAGTGCCTAGAGCTAGGTTGCCTGATGGAGCACTGAAGATACCTTTATGTCCAGAGCAGCTCTGCTGCCTCATGTCCAGGCTCTCTGGCTGTTGGGGCTGCTATTCTGCCTTGGATCTGTGCTCCCACAGGCCCTGCACAAACCTCAGAAGATTTCTTTTCCTTGCTTGGCACAGAGCAGCCTGTTATTCTACAATGACTAGATGCACAGCAAGCAACTTGGAGGTCGCAAACCTCATTTCACAGCTAGACTGGTCCTATCCTCACAAGCAAGCAGCAGCTGCATCTCTGGCCACCTGAGTTTTCTTTGCCTGGCTTGTGGATATGAACCCTCTCTAAAGGAGGTAAGGGGGCACAGTGGCATGCTGCAAAGGCTTGGGACAGCCACTTTCTGTGTCATCCTCAGTGTAGTTTGCAGGGGAGCAGCACAAGCATGTCCCCATGCCTGAGCCCACACCTTGGAGAGACAGTCCCCTCCTGCCACCCACAGGCTGCAGGCCCATGTATGCTTGAGCACAAAACAAACTTCAGAGGAGTTCCTCGTGCAGGATAATAGCAGCACCCTGGCTGGTAATTGAAAATTATTTATTCATGGCCAGATAAGAGTCAGTCACATTTTCTGCCAAATTTACCCATAATGTTTATGCCCTATTTTCAAGCTCTGTAAATTTTATGCTGAAGCTGATGCACTGTGGCACTAAAGCAGATAAGAGATGTTTTCTTCTGGCACTGCTTGCTTCTCATTAACTTAAGGAGAACAGAAACGTCCCAAACAGCCCTTTTGCAGCTTTGCTGAGTGGTTCCTGTCCCTCCCCTTTGACACCCTGTGCCCAAGAGCAGCCAGGCACCCGTTCTCAGCTGTGCTCTGCTCCTGGCCCCACTTGCAAGCTCCAGATGGCATTGCTGCCATTGAGAGGTCTGGAGCAGGATGTGGCTGCCAGGCCCCTCTTTCCCTAAGCTCTTGAGCAACAGCCTTTGTGTCCCTGCCTGGGGACTTGAAGTGCCATGGGAAGATCACACCCCAGGGGTGCCTGCTTGGTGCTCTGGGAGACCTCACTCTGACAGATTCTTGGGGACAGCCCAAGGTAGGAGAAATCCTGCTTTAATACCTCTCTTGTGCAACACGCCCCAGCTGGGACATGCCACACTGGCAGCTTTGGGAAAGCTAATCTGCAATGTGTGTTTCTGAACTGCCACCAAATGATTCTGAAACTGATTGTAAAGCTTTGAAGGCAGCTAAATTGCACGATCCAGTCATTTCTATCCTTTATGTGGCTCTTGCTTTGTGAAAACATGAAAAAGGGAGGATGATTTGGACCATCAAGCCAGCTGAAATTGCAGACCATAAAAGCTGATGCTCTTTAAAGATTTTTTTTTTTTTCCCCTGCAGCTCAGCAGCCCTTTAAAGCAGTGTCACCCCTACAGGGCTGCAAAGCTGCTGCTGGTCTTGGTCAGCTTATCTCCACACAGCATAGCCAGAGGAGCCCTGGGGGGCTTGCTTGGGAAGGTGGCAGAGCCTGCTTTGCACTGGGCAGTTTGCCATGAGGCCATGCTGCCCACCCCAGGCTTCGCAGCTGGAGAGAGAGTTTTGTGCCTGGGCTGAAGCCTCTGAGCAAGAGGACTTTCAAGCAAGGGCACCTTGGGTAACACTGAGACTGTCTGAGTGCCTGGAGCAGTGCTGTCCCACTGCAGTGTGAACATCAGCAGTGCTGCAGGGACCCAGGCAGTTGCAGCAGATGAGGTTTGAAGGCTCTTGAGTTACCTGTAAAACAGTGACCTGCTGAAAGCAGGGAGCAACGGGCAGTGACCAGGATCTTAGTCCCAGAGAGGTGTGCTCCTGAGCAAGCTCTAGCCATCATCAAAGGGGCAGGAGAAAAAGCAGAGCAGGAGAAGTGGCTGAAAGCTGTTGCATTGTTTGTGAGAACTGTGAAAAATATAGTGGGCCTGAACCAGCTGGTCCCAACATGTTGACCTCAAGCACACTGACAGAGCAGAATGCAAGGAGGGGACCAGAGCTGCAGAGTGGACCAGTGGCCAAGATCTGTGGAATCATAGAAGGATTTAGGTTGGAAAGGACCTCAAAGGTATCCAACCCCCTGCCATAGGCAGAGACACCTCCCACTAGAACAGGTCCCCCAAGGCCTCATCCAACCTGGCAGCAAACACCTCCAGGCAGGGAGCAGCCACAGCCTCTCTGGGCAACCTGTGCCAGTGTCTCACCACCCTCCCTGTAAAGAACTTCCTCCTAACATCCCATTTAAATCTGCCCTCTGCCAGTTTAAACCCATTACCCCTCGTCCTGTCATAACAAGACCTTGTGAATAGTCCCTCCCCAGCCTTCCTGTAGGCCCCCTTCAGATACTGGAAGGTTGCTATAAGGTCTCCTGGAAGTCTTCTCTTCCCCACTCTGAAAAGCCCCAACTCTCTCAGCCTGTCCTCATAGCAGAGGTGCTGCAGCCCTCTGATCATCTTCGTGGCCCTCCTCTGGACTCTCTCCAACACTTCCACGTCCTTCTTGTGTTGGGGGCTCCAGAACTGTGGAGCTGGTGGCTATTGAGGAGTTTGTGCATGGTACAATTCCACTTTCCCACAGTCTACCCCACTGAAGCCTGCTGCTTTCTCTTTATTTTAACAGGTGCTTTTCTCCCAGTTGCCTTTCTCACCTGCTTCAAGGATACGGCAATTTTTTTTCTTTGCCACTCCCACCCTTCTCACATGATTGGAGGTATAACAAAAATGTCCCACTGCTTATCAGCCTTTGGGGTTTTTCCACAGATGTGAAGAACATCTAAACACCCCCTAAGCTACTCCTTTTGGGTTCCCACTAAAGCCATCCTGCCTTGAGAGATGCTGGAGAAGCCAACACAAAACCAACCGACCAAAATCCCAAACCAAACCAAGTAAAATACCCCCGAAACCAAAGGAAAACAACCCCCAAACAACATCCATCATCCCCCACTCCCCCAAAAAATACAACAAAGTTCCTCCCCAGCTTTTTTTGCAAGAGGTTTTTACCTGCTCTTCATGAGAGCTGCGCAAGGAATGATCTTAGAATTTACTTCCTTTAATATAACTGCCAGTGAGCATCACAGTAAGCAGATAACAAGTCCTACAAGGAGCAGCTGAGTGCAGTGGGGTTGTTCAGCCATGGAGCTGAGAGAAGACCTTTTGGCTCTTTCCAACTCCCTGAAAGGAGGCTGGAGTCAAGTGGATATTGGTCTCTTCTCCGAAGAAACAAGTGACAGGACAAGAGGAAATGGCCTCAAATTGCACCAGGGGAGGTTTAGGTTGGACATGAGGAGCAATTTCTTCCCCCAAAAGGGCTCCCCAGTTGAAGAGGGACAGGGATCTGCTGGAGAAGGTCTAACAAAAGAAGGACAACAAAACCAAGCCAACACCAAAAACACCCAGAGAGGAAAAAAAAAAAAAATCTCTTGCTAGTTCACATCCCAGCTGTACTGGTTTGAGGCTAATTGGAATATCTGAATAAGATAAATTAGATTATAGGCTGTTAAAATAAAAAACAAAACAGTGGTGATGTCTACTTCACTCAGAGGTTTACTGAGGTGTATAAAAGCAAGGACACAAACATAGATAAGGCAGAGTTGCTCTCTGTCTGAGCTCTGGCTGTTGGTCTCTCTCTCTCTCCCTCTCCTTGGCTTCTAGCTGGATCTGTATAACCCAACTAATCAATTCTGCTTCTAACCTCCCTGGCTGATCTTCCTGTTCACTTGGCATGTAAGATAGATTCCAGGATAAGTTTGGAGGGTGGAGGAAGGTGGAAGGGTGGTTGGGAACCCCTCTTGGGGACTCTGATCTCTGGGAGGGCTGTGGTGTTTCTCTATTACCTTTTTACTGTATACAGCTGTAAATATTTGTAATCAATTGTAAATATTTGCTTGTATATTGTGCTAAGCTGTAAATATAAAGCTTCATTCCTTAACTTCCAGCTGGCTGAGTCTAGTCTGGGTTGATTCAAATGTGTGTGGGGGTGGGTAACTCCCAAACCATCACACCATCTCCTCACCAGGGCCCTCCTGTGAGTGGGTACTTTCTGGAAATAAAAGGGTCCAACAAACTCATTCAGCAAAGCCCCTGCTGTGCAGAGCTGCTTTGACTGCTGAGTGGATGGGCTTGCCTGCTGCCTTCTCTGGCAACCTTCCCCTCCACAGGGCCTGAGCAAACTGCCCTTTTCTCATTACTGCTGGAGATGTGCCACAGCACCAGCGGGGCACAGGCAGGAGGTGCCAGGGAGCGAATGCTGGGGTCTGTGTCCACATGTGTCAGCCTAGAGCCCCTTGGCTCTGCAGGAGCCCAGGCAGGTGTCTGCAGCTTCTGTGAGGGCTTTGGTCATCCCCTGCCCGTGACAGGACTCACAGTGCTTGTTCTGTCACCAGAAACCTGACCACACACATAATGATTGGGATGGAAACCAATAGTGCAGGATGACATGACACCAGTGTGCTAGGAGAAGATAAGGCACTGCTCAGCAGCAGAGGTGTCTCAGGCAAAGGCAAGTCCCTGTGGGGTCAAAGGAAACCTGTTATCTTTGAGGAACATGCACCTTGGAGTGCCTTCCCATAACTAAGCAGTCCAGAAGTTAAGTGAGCCATGACTCTGTGCATGGATTTACTTGGCATCCTAAAAGAGCTTTCCCTCATACTTCAAATGTTCCCTCCACCACTAAAACCTGAAGGCACAAAAAAGTCCCCACATAACTCCCAGGCACAGAGAGTGGTGGATCAGCATCTTCTGATCTTGCTTGGTCCATGTGCCAAGCCCTGAACTGCAGAATGGGTCAGGTTAATTTACCTCCCTGTTTGGGCTGGGGTGAGTGGTGGTGGCCGTTGGACAGAGCAGGCAGGGTTGCACAGTGGGAAGCACAGTACAAAGGTGGGACTGGATCTCTAGAGGCAGCTTGTTTCTGAGGAACAGATCTTTTCCTTGCAGGCTGTAGGGCATGTGTAGAGCTGGGGAAGCCCATAAACAAAGCCTATTTTTGTACATGCAGGAAAAGCAGGTCTGGTTTGCCACGGTGATTGGTTGCTGCAGTTGCTTCTTCCTAGGCAGTGTGGACTAGGGCACCCCTGCAAGCATTTTGGTGCTAAAGCTCTGAGAGAGGGAGAGCATGCAGGCAAAAGTTTTAACTGAACCCAAACTCGACAGTTTCTGTTTCTTAAGAACGAGCTTATTGGGCTAAAAATAACTGGTGCTTCACAGCTTGAATGCGGAGACCCTTCTTCTGCCGTTGGCATGGCAACACTAAAATATTCTGCAAGTACAAATGCTCACCACTAACATTTCACTTTTAGAAACAAACTGAATCACGAGAGGCAGAAGCTGCCTCCTGCCTGGGCAGGCTTTGCCCCACGGGTGCATCTGGGCATGGGAGCACTGCAGTCACAGCTTATGAACTCCTGCTTCAGGGGCCAAGAACCTCTGTCATGAGACACCATAAGCATCATCCACAGCAAAGGCTCCTGCCCCCTCCTCTCCACCTCATGCCTTTGCCATGGTCTGCAGGCAGCTTTGCATTTATTACATCAGAATATCTAATCTTGGCGGTATGAGCTGATGGTTTATTCGTGTTGTCATTGGACAAGGCACAAATTAGTCTTCTTATTGCAGTGAGACACCATCAGCCATTCCCTTGCATCACCAGATGCCAGGGCCCTGTCAGGCAGGCTGCAGGATGCTGCCGATGCCACCTACCCATTGCAGTTTTCAGATTTTGGAGGGCAGCCTTTCAGGGACTGTCAACGCTTCCCATCTCAGAGCTTTCCTTCCTCCCTTTGGTGCAAGCGAATGTGGGCAGGGAAAGGATGGGTGTGCACGCAGACACACAGGCTAGATAGGAATTAACCAGCAGGACAGAGGCAGGAGGTTTTGCCACCCTTATTCCCTGCAGCAATGTGCTTACAAGGCACTTGTTGCTGAGGTGCCTGCAGCAGTGAGCCACACCACTTTATCTGCCTCTCTCTGGATGCTCTTATGCTGTAAAGTGCTTCCATCCCTCTCTCCTGTCCTTTCCACCTCCAGAATAAAAAAAAGAAAAAAAAAAAGAAGAAGAACACACTGTACCCTGGACTTCTCCTCCAGCCTGGTCATCATGACTATAGTTGCTGTCCTCTGTTCCCACACCATCCTCCAGAAGTCACTGAGGGTTTCCGGCAGAGGCCCCTGCGTGGCAATGTAGGCGTTCTGCTTCCGATAGCCATCAATGTAATTGGCGTTGATGTAATCACTGCCCGGGACGCCTGGGGAGGAAAAGGGTCAAGTGTTATTCCAGCGGCAGCCCACGACCCCCTGCCTGCTGCTCTGCTGGGCCCTGCAGCTAGGGGATGAAGCCAGGGGATGAAGCCTCTCGACAAGTCTGCTTTACAGGATGAAGGCAGAATCTCTCCCAGGGATCCCGCACAGGGCTGATGTCTGAACAAAGAAGAACTCTTTGTAACTCCCACATTAATGCAACAAGCAGGCAGCACCAAAGCAGAGAGACAGCTGCCACCCGCACACAAAGGGAAACTCACAGGCAGGAATATTGAGGAGCTCGTTTGGCCCCAAGCAACTGATGGAAATAATTGTCTTAAATTCACCAGCTATTTTGTTATAGCCCTACAGCACCTTTTAAAAACGAGGCTACTTCATTAGCTTGCCTCTGATAGCAGGGGATGCCAGGCAGGGTTGTCCTCCCATCCCTCCTGCAGGGATAGTGTCTCAGAGGAGCTGAGAACTTCCCCCCACAGCCCCCTCCCAAACCCACTTCACTGTAAGACTCCCCCTGCTCTGCTGCCTGCTGGTAGAAGCTGCTTCAGCTCCTGCTCTGTCTCCACCACTTCAAGGGAAGAACTTTCTTGCAAAAGCCTTTTAAAATGCAAACACACAGTTACTAAAATAAATTCTGCAAAGCAGAGACCTGGGGCTGCGTTTCCAAACCCTGCCCAGCATGGGCTGCCCAGGCTGCAGGAGGGGAAAGCAGCAGGAATCTCCTTGTCTCCCAAAGAGACTGCATCTGCATTTCATTAGAAGAAGGAAATAAAACTAGGAGTCTTCCACTGGCCCTTTTGTCCTAGGGAATTTTCTGCAAGTCCCAGCAGTCTCCAGCAGAAACAAAGTGCTGGTGGCTCTGGAGGAGCAGCAACAACTGGAATGCAGCACCCAGCTCCCTTGGCATGAGCAGTGGAGACCTGGCAAGGCACTGCGGGAATGGTTCACAGGAGGGCACAGATGCTACTTACAGCAACTGAGTCAGGCTGGAAAACTGGGATTCCCCCATGTGCTTACCCCACAGCCCTCTAATAGGGTTTGCCCATCATCAGGCACACCAGGCTTTCACACAGCTGCTGCTTAACAGGTCTTGTCTTAAGGGATCGTTTGGATCCCCTCTTCCTCCTCCCACAGAGGATGTGTGGTGTATTAGCATGAGAAAAGACTCTTCCATCCCAAGAAAAAGGAGGCTGGCGACTGCAGGAACACCTGCACGCAAAGCTGGGCCCCAGTCTCTTCCTCAAGCAGGGATGCATTGAATTAGCTGCATCTTCCCAACTTCTCACGAGCGGGCTCAGTTCTGGTGTGCAGAGCTGAAGCAGTGGGAACATGCCAGCCTGGGCTCTGGCTCCTCTGTGTGCAAGGGGCCTGCAGAGCAGGCACCAAAAGCATCTATCAGCCCAGACTGCAGAGAGGTGAGGCTGCTCCTTGGAGCCATGGGGAGCACACCAGCACCCAATGCATCCCCCGTAGAGCACAGGGACATGTGCAGATTTACATGTCAGGGGAAGGGGCGCACACATCCTGTGCAGCTCTGGCCACTTAGGAGCAAACACTGACAAGCCCCAGAGGAAGGTACTGGCCCTCCTGTTGAGCTGGGACGAAGGGCTAACAGTGCCTACCACACACCCAGGGAGGCAGCTAAAGGTTCCCAGTAGGGGCAGCAGTAAGAGTTGAGCCTTCAGTGCAGAGTAACTCTTACCATCGATGGAGGTCAGGATGACGCGCGAGTGGTCATAGGCGATCACATTTGCATAGCGGTTTTTTGGTTTGTTCACTTCCAGGTTGGAGTTCTCCCAGGTGAACTGCTGCCCTGGATCGATGGACTGTGGAGAGGAAGAGAGAAGAGGAGTCAGGAGCAGTTGCAGCATAGTGGGATGCCGCAGCGCACACGTTTCAGTCAGAAAATCTGTATCTCCTTGCACGCCTCTGCCCAGGCCAGGCACAGCTTCCATGCACGTCTCCAGCACAACTGTCATAGAATCAATCATAGAATCAGTCAGGGTTGGAAGGGACCACAAGGATTATCTAGTTCCAAACCCCCTGCCATGCCCAGGGACACCCTACCCTAGATCAGGCTGCCCACAGCCTCATCCAGCCTGGCCTTAAACACCTCCAGGGATGTGGCCTCAACCACCTCCCTGGGCAACCCATTCCAGGCTCTAACCACTCTCATGCTGAAGAACTTCCTCCTCACATCCAATCTGAATCTGCCCACCTCCAGCTTTGCTCCATTGCCCTTAGTCCTGTCACTACCTGATAGCCTAAAAAGTCCCTCCCCAGCTTTTCTGTAGGCCCCTTTCAGATACTGGAAGACCACAAGAAGGTCACCTGGGAGCCTCCTCTTCTCCAGACTGAACAAACCAGGCCACACTAAAACCCACTGCTCAGTGGGACCTGTCTCCTGTGACCTGCAGGCAAAGCACCCCTTTGCTGGAGCAGCCTGCTGCAGATGAGCCTTCATCTCCACTGTCGCTGTGTGCTCATCCTTTCCTCTGGAACTGCACACCAGCAGAATTTGGGTTTGTGCCAGGACTCCACAAGAGACCTGACTGTGCAGTTCTTGACCTAGCACTTTTATTAGCTGTTGAACTGCAGTCTCCTGAAATATAGCAAGCCCTGGGTGTCTTGTGCCCCAGGAGCTTTGGGTATTAGTGTCCTGCAAGGCAGCCTATGAGCTTCTGCCAGGGAATAGTCATGAAAATTGATAGGTTACTATTCACTGCTCCAGCTACTTATGCAATGTAAACATCTCTCGTTTGAGTTAATAGAGTGACAAGGAACTATAAACCTTGAGAAGAGACATGGTTATAAATCTTGGCCAAAGGCCTGCACACTCGGTAACTGCCTACAAAGCACAAAACCCAATCCCATCTGCATCCTGGCCTCAGGATCATAGGATGCCAGGCGCTGGAAGGGACCTCCATAGATCATAGATCATAGATCATAGCTCTGCCAGAGCAGGACCATCGAATCTAGTGCAGGTTGCACAAGAATGCATCCGGATGGGTCTTGAAAGTCTCCAGAGGAGACTCCACAACCTCTCTGGGGAGCCTGTTCTAGTGCTTCATGACCCTTACAGAAAAGAGTCACAGAATGGTTTAGGTTGGAAGGGACTTCAAAGATCATCTAGTTCCAACCCCAAGAGGTTCTTCCTCATGTTGATGTAGAACTTCCTGCACTGTAGTTCATACCCATTACCCTTGTCCTATCATAGGGTGCAACTGAGAAGAGTTTGCCCCTTCCCTTTTGACACCCAGCCCTCATATATTTATAAACATTGATTGGACCCCCTCTAAGTCTTCTCTTCACCAGACCAAAAAGCCTCAGCTCCCTCAGTCTCTCCTCATAGTGCACATGCTCCAGCCCCTTAATCATCTTCCTAGCCCAACAGCTCTCCCACAAGCCATGTGGGAGATGCTCAGAGAGCTGGAGCAGCTCGGCTATGAAGACAGGCTAGGAGAATTGGGGCTCTTCAGCCTGGAGAAGAGAAGGCTTCGAGGAGACCTTCTAGTAGCCTTTCAATATCTGAAGGGGGCCTACAGAAAGGCTGGGGAGGGACTATTCACAAGGTCTTGTTATGACAGGACGAGGGGTAATGGGTTCAAACTGGCAGAGGGGAAATTTAAGTGGGATGTTAGGAGGAAGTTCTTTACAGTGAGGGTGGTGAGACACTGGCACAGGTTGCCCAGGGAGGTTGTGGCTGCTCCCTGCCTGGAGGTGTTTGCTGCCAGGTTGGATGAGGCCTTGAGCAACCTGATCTAGTGGAAGGTGTCCCTACCTATGGCAGGGGGTTGGAACTGGATGATCTTTGAGGTCCCTTCCAACCTAAACCATTCTATGCTGATTCTATGTGCTGGTGCACTTGGTGCATGGATCCTCCAAGGCCAGGCAATCCCTTCCCAAAGTCTTTCCTGTCATCTTTGTCCATGCATAAAACAAGGTGAAAAAGGACCACCTCCAAAACACCCCTCTGAGGCCTTTGGCACTGTCTGCCATAGCAAACTCCTGGCCAAGCTGGCAGCCCATGGCTTGGACAGGGGCACTCTGTGCTGGGCTAAGAACTGGCTGGATGGCTGGGTCCAGAGGGTGGTGCCACATCCAGTTGGCAGCCAGTCATGAGTGGTGTGCCCTAGGATCAGTGCGGAGCCCAGTCCTGCTTAATATCCTAAAGGTCTTTTCCAACCTGGTAAATTCTGTGATTCTGGGATGGAATAGCTTCTTTGACTGAGAGACACGAGGCACTCAGATAAGAGTTGCCTCATGCAGGTACTTGCTCTGCACATGCAGTCCCGGGCAAGCCCGGGTCAGGCAGATGCATCATAAATCAATCATCCTCTGAGCCCCCTCCCCCTGAAATTACCAACAGGGCCAAAATCTTCTTAAAATCATGCTCCAGCTCAGCATCCCTGAAGCTTTGCTGGCCCACAGGCAAAAATGTTGAGTGAACAGGCCAGGGGAGGCAGCACACATTATTCTCTCTGCAGGCATCCACATTCATCACTTGGCAGAGAGCCACATCAGGAGGCCTCTCAGGCAGCAAAATGCCTGCGAGTCTGTCAGCTCTGGATCAGCCACGAGCAAAGAGCCTGAGCTGGAAAGCACAGCTCCCTGACTTAGGCTGGCTTGGGCAGCCCTCATGGTCGCTCTGCTCAGCCCTGTCAACCACCATCTGTGCACAAGGTGGCACCTTTCACTGCCCCCTACTCTCCTGTGCTGTTGTTGTGTCAGGCACTTCCCAAGCCACCGGCAGTGGGTGCAGGTTCCCAGGCACTGCCTGCGTTGCTGTACCAGCCCCGAGGGCGCTGTGCCAGGTGGCAGTCAGCTGTGGACTGGCAGAGGCTGGCAGCAGGCAGAGGGGCCGGTGCTGACGAAGGCGCGCAGGAGGATGTGACATCACAGCCATGCTAATAGACAGTTTGGGAGACGTGGGATGTAAATAGACATTTCCTACAGAAAACCTGTAATTTTCTATTATCAGCGTAATAAGCAGGCAGCAGCAGCAGCACTCAGAGGCACTGCAGCAGGGGTGGTGGGAGTGGAGACTGCAAACACTGCTTCTGGCTGGAAAAAACCACTGGCCTGGCTGCCACAACCTCTGCACATTCTCTCTGCCCAGACATGAAGACACAGCTCAAGGCTCTCTGGGGCACTTCCTTTTGTTCAGGCAGCTGTATTTTGTTTTCAAGACAGGCTGCACAATGAATCAGCTATTTGGATGCTCTCCTCTCTCTGGTGTGGCAGGGATGACTGCTGCACACCTAATGGTGGGGCTGAACAGGAGAAGGACAATAGAGATTGTTAAAGGCATGAAAAAAAGTAAGAGAAACAAAATGTTTAAGGACTTGTCTGTGTGGAGATGAATGGGAAAGGTTTTGATACTGGTCTAGTAAATCTGGAGTACACAGGAGAAGTACAAATAGACAAACCAAGGAGGAAAATCCACCAGTGTCTGTTAAAGATGTAAATCATAGAATCAGCCAGGTTGGAAGAGACCTCCAAGATCATCCAGTCCAACCTATCACCTCTCCCTATCCAATCAACTAGACCATGGCACTAAGTGCTCCATCCAGTCTTTCCTTGAACACCTCCAGGGATGGTGACTCCACCACCATCCTGGGCAGCTCATTCCAATGCCAATCACTCTCTCTGGGAATAACTTCTTCCTAATATCCAGCCTATGCCTCCCCTGGCACAGCTTGAGACTGTGTCCCCTCGGTGTGTTGCTGGTTGCCTTGGAGAAGAGACCAAGCCCTACCTGGCTACAACCTCCCTTCAGGTAGTTGTAGACAGCAATGAAGTCATCCCTCAGCCTTGTCTTCTCCAGGCTAAACAACCCCACATCCCTCAGCTCCTTGTGCTCCAGGCCCCTCTCACCAGCTTCTTTGCCCTCCTCTGGACACGTTCCAGTACCTCAACATCTCTCTTGAATTGAGTGCACCAAGTACAGGGGCAGGATAATCTCCCTTGTCCTGCTGGCCACACTGTTCCTGATCCAGGCCAGGATGTCATTGGCTCTGCTGCCCACCTGGGCACACTGCTGGCTCATATTCAGCTATCTCCCAGCACCCCCAGGTCCCTCTCTGCCTGGCTGCTCTCCAACCACTCTGTCCCCATCCTGTAGCACTGTCCAGGGTTGTTGTGGCCAAAATGTAGAACCCTGCACTTTGCACTTAGCCTTGTTCAGTCTCATCCCACTGGCCTTTGCCCACCCATCCAGCCTGTCCAGGTCCCTCTGCAGGGCCCTCCTACCCTCCAACAGATCCACACCTGCTCCTAACTTGGTGTCATCTGCAAACTTACTGATGATGGACTCAATGCCCTCGTTCAGATCATCAATAAAGATACCGAACAGGATGGGGCCCAGCACTGATCCCTGGGGCACACCACTCACTTCTCACTTCTCTGTGAGAGTGGTGGCCTTAGTGTGCACAGCCAGTCTGTGCAGACTGCTGGCAAGCTGGTGGTGGACCTGAAACCCAGCCCCAAAAGCATGGGTGATCATTTCTTGGCCACTAAAGAGCAACACAAGAGCACGAGCCCTGCTTAACACCTTGTGAACACCTGCTCAGTGCTGGGCACAGGTGGGTGCTGGAGCGAGTCCCCTTTGAAGCAGAGGCAGGGGGAGGTCAGCGCAGTTTGTGCTCAATCTGCACTGCAAATCGCTGCCAAAAGGCTGCAGGGCTGCCCAAGCTGTGGTGTGCAGTGTGCTTTGCACAGCAAGTCTGCATCCTGGCACAGTGGTGGGAAGGGTTATGTCCTGGGGGAAGGGGGGGCCCAGGGCTGCCAAGAGCCCCCAGAACCAAGAAGGAGCATCAAGGTGTTGCCATTAGGGTTAATTGCTTTGATGTGCAACTAGGATGTGCAGAAATGGTCTCAATCATCAGCAGCCTCTTAAGAGGGCAAACAGGTGAGAAAGTCAGAAGTAATACAGCACCTGAGTGCAAAGAGGCTCTAATTAAATACTCCTGCAAATTAGCGACTCATTTAGAAGTAAAATGATTTCATTTAAACTCTGGTGATGAATTAATGTACACCTGTTCCCACCTTTAAGGCAAACAAACGAGTAAATAAAGGGCAGGACGATGGGCTGCTTGGAGAGCAGAGTGGTGGTTGGCAAGCCTTGCCTCACCTCTGTACCGTGGCACCACTGCCTTGCCTCCCTGCCTTGCTCCACCACTGCCTGGGTGCTGGCAGTCTGCTCTTGTTCCTTTCTGGGGCTCAAGAGAATCACTGCTTCATCCCAAAACTTGATCAGAAGCTTTTGACTCCTCCTTCCTAGAAAGCAGAAGGGCTGGGAAATTGGAAGGAAATGATCCAGGAACAAACTTAAAAGCATCATGACTTTTAGCTTTCCTTTGCTTGAAAGTGACGGGGGAGATGCAAGACAGCAAGTATAAATTAAGAAAAAGCTCAATTAGCAAAAACTCCTCCTTCCCAGCATGGAAATGCAAGAGGCAATCTCTCCAAAGCAGCTCAGGGATCCCTGCTGCTACTGCCATCAACATAAAGACAGAGCCAGGCCATTTAAACGGCAATGGAAAAAAGGCTCTTTCCTCGACAGACTCGAGAGCACTTTACAAATGCCTCGAAAACATCCCTGGATGCCAGTTTGTCTCTCAGACACAGTCCACTCTGGGTTTGTTGCTCCCCTTCCTCAGTGCAGCTCCAAAATCCATCTGCATGCAGACTCTCTGCAGCTCCCTCCGCTGCTGGCAGGCACGGACAGCCTGGACAGACAGACTGGGGCACCGTGGCAGCTTGGCTGGCCCTGGCTGCGGCAGTGGCCTTGGCTCCGTGCCGCGCAGCAGCTCAGGTGCTGCACAATGGCATGCTCGGGCTGTGAGTGCTTCCCAGGCTCCTGTGAAACACAGCACATTAGCAGAGGCACTGAGCACTGCCAATCTGTGCTGGGTTTCAGGAGAGGACATAATGCACTCCTCAATCAATCGCTGCCAGCACTGCAGCTTTGTTCTCTTTATGAGCGGAAGGTGAGCGCCGTGTGCCTGCCAGGCAGCTTCTCCATTAGCCCATTAAACCCCTTACCTGGGCTTCCCCAGGTGCTACCTGCACCCTGGCTCTTAGCACCTCCTGGACTCACCAGCCCCGAGGACTCAAGCACCTCTCCTGCTGCCTAAGATGCCTTGCCAAGGTTGTAGGCATAGGAGATGCAATGTCCTTGGAGGCATTAAGGGAAATGCAGAGGAGCACAGGGTTTGGCTAGGCCTGCAGTGCTCCTCTCCATACGAAACTGCAAAGAAGGGGCTGCAGCCTCCCCACTACAGCAGGAAGCAGGAGCACAAGCAAATCTCATACACAACCTGAAAATTACCAGAGGAGTAACACCGTGGACAGTGGTGCACTGCCTGGTTCTTACAGAATCATAGAATGGTTTAGGTTAAAAGGGACCTCAAAGATCAGCCAGTTCCAACCCCCCTGTGCCATAGGCAGGGACACCTCCCACTAGATCAGGTCGCTCAAGACTTCATCCAACCTGGCCTCCAACACCTCCAGGAAGGGAGCAGCCACAACCTCCCTGGGCAACCTGTGCCAGTGCCTCACCACCTTACTGTAAAGAGCTTCCTCCTAACATCCCGTTTAAATCTCCCCTCTGCCAGTTTAAACCCATTCCCCCTCATCCTGTCATTACAAGACCTTGTGAATAGTCCCTCCCCAGCACTCCTGTAGGCCCACTTCAGATACTGGAAGGCTACTAGAAGGTCTCCTGGAAGCCTTCTCTTCTCCAGGCTGAGCCCCAACTCTCAGCCTGTCCTTATAGCAGAGCTGCTCCAGAACTCTGCTTATCTTTGGACTGGCTCCAACAGTTCCATGTCCTTCCTGTGCTGGGGGCTCCAGAACTGCACACAGTACTCCAGGTGAGGTCTGACAAGAGCAGAGTAAATGAGGAGAGTCACCTCCCTTGCTCTGCTGGCCACATTGCTCTTAATCACTCCAGCCTGCTCAGCTCCCAGGGGCTGTTCACTGGAGGGACAGGCTGAAGGGACTGGCTACGAGGGGCAACGGCCACAGGTTACAGTTTGCACGTAACAAGATTTTCCAGCTAGTGCAGGATCTAGCCCCAAAATGCAAGCAGCCACAAGGGAGCAGCCCTGATTGGACCCAGTCTGTCCCATGCTTGCTAACAGCAGCAAAGGGGACAGCAGCACTCAGCTTGCTGGATCCCAGTGAAAGTAAGAGATGTGCTTGGTGGATGGCAGAGAGAAGGTGTGAGATGGCAGTGCATGTGTGCACACCTGTTTGTACCCTCCAGCCGAGGGCAGGATGCTGTCCCACACCTAGAGGCTGCAGCACGGGAAGGTGGCCCACAGGAGGAGCTCCAACACAGCTGCAGTGCCTACCACAGCCCACAGATAAATAATTAAGAGGCTCAGCCTCCCTTCCACTTACTTAATTCCATTAATCCCACACTGTAAATTCACTGTAGCTCTCACTGTACACTAAAATCGAGATACTCTCTTAATGTGGCTGAGCCAGTAGTTGTTGCCAGCCCCTAGCATTCTGCTCCCCCAGCTCTGCTGCATGCTCAAGAGAGCATGGTGGGGCTGTGCTATGCCCCATGGCACAGCAGCCTGCAGCAGAGTTAACTGTGCCTGCAGCTCAGCTCCTGGCGCCTGCAGTTCAACCTATTCTGTCATACCAGGGGTGCTAACAGGTCCAGCAGGGATTGCTCCCTGCCCACGGCAGGGTGAGGGTAACCTGCAGCTTGGGAGCCTGCTCTGGCTGCTGCTAGCACACAGCTTTCTCTGCTGGCTTTGCCACACGGACTGCTTGGCCATGCAGGATGGCAAACTGGTGTGAGCAGTATTATTTGTTCTCTGGCTCACAAGAACGGAGATGGTTCTGAGAAAACTCTGTCACCCTCCCTGCTCCTTCCTGGGTATATACATGGAGATGCTGACAGGTCTTGTTTTGTGTCACCTGTGTCTAAGCTACCCTACCATTGCTTGCACAACCAAGACAAGTGCTGGACCGATGTCTGTGAGCAGCTGGCCTCAGTGCTTGAAAGTGCTGTTAAAACACTTGCTCTCTGCCTGGGGGGTGGCATTGCTCCTGGAACATGAGCCATCTATAAACAGCCCTGCACCCCACAGAGATGTTAGGCTACCAGGCTGCTCTGCAAAAACACTTAAAATGCAACTATTCCAAAGCACAATCAAACAGTAAATGGGCCTTGGGGGTTCATCTGTGATGCTTTCATCCTTCCGCTCTCCCTGCTCAGCTGTGCTCTGCCCACTCTGGCAGCACCATCGTGCCGTGAGGAAACAGGGTCAGGGCCTCCATCCTTTGAAGTCCTGGGTCACCACTCGGCCCTGTGTAGATCTGGGACTCACACAGTCCGAGGGTGAGCGCTGGGACTGTATCATTACTTAATGACTGTGATTGCAGAGTTTGTTAAGGTGTGGTTCCCTGCCCCTCGGGCTCCCGCTCCCACCTCCGCTATTTCTGCATCCACTCTGCAAACTGCCTTGCTCAGCAGTGCAGGCTGTGCTCATCCTGCCCTTCAGCCCTCCCATCACAGGACCAAAAGGAAGCTGTTGCCTTGCCAAACCCACACACACAGGTGTGACTCCAGGATGGCAGCAAACCCATTGCTGCAGCCATCCTACTAAGACTGCTGCTGTTCTCCACACGCTCTGCCCAGGAATCTTCTTGCTGGCATTTCAAATGGGAAATGACTGATGGTCCCCCACATCACGTGCCAAGAAGAGGCAACCCCTTCTGCTTTGGAGTCCATCCCAGTCTCAAACATCGTATGAGTCTGTCATGTTCTGCAATTTTTAACTGATAAGGAGTCAAACACAGCAGAATCCAGGGGGGAAAAAAAAAATTACATGCAACCATCAGCTACTTAATAGCTGCTTCAGCATGAAAAGTACAACTGATTGGTGCTCTCAACCAGCCATGATATTCTGAAGAACAAGAAATGAGAAGAGAGAGGCTCACTATAACAGCTGAGAGAATTTACTTAATGCTCATTTTCCCCAAAATGGTTCCCACGACTCAGTATTATGCTGCAGGCTCCAACTGGTGTGGGCCTAGCGTGAGGATGGGACTGCAGAGACACTGGCTTTGGCTCTATCTGCACCCTGCAGCAGAGGCACAGCCTGCTTGCAGTGCACCCTTAACATTTCAGCTGGACTTGTAACAGAAAGCCCAAAGCAGAGAGACACGGCTGCCTAAATTGGCACCACTGGCAGGACACAGATGAACACACAGGTAAGCACAAGGGAATCACATTATTCCTCTAAATATTTCCCAAGTTGCAGTGTAATGCTGTAGCTGGTGAAAGATCAGCTTCTCTCTGGTCCAGACAGCAGTATGCAAAGCCCTCCACTTGGCATCCTGAAGGAAAGAGGAGCTCTGCACCTTCCTCAGATCCAGGCAGCACACCCTTTGAACTAGCTGGAATTCACCCCCTTCCCTTCTCAACATGGAGAATTGCTTTCCTTTTCCTGGCATATATAATCCTACCTCATGGCAAAAGTTCTGATCTCATCTCGTAAATCAGTGTAGGTTTGCTGCAGGAAGGAGACAGCACAGGCACAGGCAGATAACAATTCAAACAGAAGTGATAACACATGCAAAGGACACTTCCCAAATTGATTCCCTAGTGGGGGGTTTATTTGCAATTCCCCTGCAGCTCAAGAGGGTCCTGCATGTAAGCACAGGAAAACAATCCTGCCATTCCTGCTCTCATGGCTGCAGAGGAGCTTTTCCAAACTTCCTGCATTTTCAGCCTAATCACTGAGCCTGGAAAGTGGAGAGAACAGCAAGGCAGCCCTTGTGCACCTCAGCCCCCTCCCCTCTATGTGTGCACCCCTTGGCAAGGTGTCCTCAGAGCACGACAGAAATGGAGAGAGCTGGGCTGGGAGAGGTAGGTGCAGGATGGGGAGGTTCACCGAACAGCCAGCACATGCCTGTGCATGTGAGCAAAGGCAGCACTGGTGATGGGTACGGGCAGGAGCTATCCAGGGGCTCCACCAGAGATGCAGAAGGGCAGGAGCATGACTCAGCAGCAGAGGGAAGCTGCAGTTCAGAACTGCGGGGCACAGGGAGCTGCATGCAGGGAGGGAGCTGGGACTGCTCTGGTGCAGTGGGACATTAGCAGCATTTCTGGTGGCACATACCAAATGTCACAGATTAAGGACAGCAGAGTCCAGCAGCGTGCAGGGGGAGGTGAGAAGGGGGAGGCAGGGATGCAAACCCAAATGCATGTTTGTCAGCAGCGGAGGATGGCTCAGAAAGCAAAGCTCTGAATGTAGGTGGAAGGGAAGGGGCAATGGATGCTGCAGACCGAAATACCTCAGCCAACCTGCATGGAGGGCAGCCCATACGGAGCAGAACAGAGTTAACAGTGACAGCTTGGGCAGGTAGAAATGAGCTCCCATTCGTTCCTTAGACACCACTCCATGGCGGGAGCACAGTGGGCTTCTGTGCATGCAGCTGCCAGGCCTTTTCCCTGTACAAGTCATGCTTCAACTGCTCAAGGCAAGTTCCCACCACTCTGGGGCTGGCAGGGAGAGCTGGCAAGGAGAGCTGGCAGGCTCTCAGGCCTGGCTCGGGGCCTGCTCAAGCAATGCTGGTGGAGGGGAGGCAGGGCTCAGCTTTCAAGCCTTCTCTGCTGGGGGTCCTGGCCAGCAGCGCTCTGCCTTCACCGGCACATTCTCACGCTCACCTCGTACTCCTGGGAGAACTTCAGCCCATCATTGGCCTTCAGCCTGTCGATGTTGTCAGCCAGGTCCGTCACAGGGATGGGGGGATGGTCGCGCATGCCTGCAAGCAAGACAAGGTGGGAGGAGGGAGAGGAGAATGGTTAGGGCGAAGGAAAGCTCGGCAGCATCGTGTGCAGGGTGAGCCCGGCGGGTGGGTGCAAGGCGGACACGGGTGACTATGTGAAGCGCTGGGCGGGATGGATGGGAAGTTGGCAGGGGCACAGGGCATGCTGCGCACACTCTAGAGCACATGGTGCGGTGAAACACAACGGAAAGGTGAGGTGCACAATGTGCATGGCCGGGTGGGCATGCTCGGACAGGACAGCCACCGGGCACACAGAGCAGGCCAAACGCTGGGCAGGGGCTCGGGCGAGCCCCCAGAAGGAACGGGCACAGGATACGCTGGCAAAGTGCTCCCCGAGCTCCTGCGCGGGCTGAGGATGAACACACTGACTGCTGCTCACACCACCAAGGGCTGAACACACTGATCCTCTGCTGCTCACATCACCAAGGGCTGAAGCTGAACACTGACTCTGCTGCTCACACCACCACAGACTGAACACACTGATTCTCTGCTGCTCACACCACCAAGGGCTGAAGCTGAACACACTGACTCTGCTGCTCACACCACCAAGGGCTGAACACACTGATCCTCTGCTGCTCACACCACCAAAGGCTGAAGCTGAACACACTGACTCTGCTGCTCACACCACCAAGGGCTGAGGATGAACACACTGATCCTCTGCTGCTCACACCACCAAAGGCTGAAGCTGAACACACTGATTCTCTGCTGCTCACACCACCAAGGGCTGAGGCTGATTCTCTTGCTCTGGCACTCACACCACCAAGGGCTGAGGCTGAACACATTGATTCTCTGCTGCTCACACCACCAAGGGCTGAGGCTGATTCTCTTGCTCTGGCACTCACACCACCAAGGGCTGAGGCTGAACACACTGATTCTCTGCTGCTCACACCACCAAGGGCTGAGGCTGATTCTCTTGCTTTGGCACTCATACCACCAAGGCTGAAGCTGATTCTTCTTCTGACCCCTAACAATGTTATTAGCTGAAATGATACTTGCCTAGACCTGCAGATATTTTTGGGTGGGCAGACGCTGCCCCAGCCTCTGGGGAGCTAAAGATGGGAACGGCCCTATGGAATAACAGCTGCTCCCCCTGATCAGACATTGCACAAGTTAGTGAGAGCTAAGAAGCAGCTGTGGCCTTGGTGCTTTTCGGCGGTGCTCTGAAGACAGAGCCAGATCCAGGGCCTAACATCCAGCCCCACTGTGGCTGCTTGTGCAAGGCACCATGTGCAGTGATGTGTCCTGCAGCAGCTTTTGGGAGACTGCTGTGAGCTGGGATGCAGCTCAAGCCATGGCAGAAATCTTACCCTGTCTAAAGCAGGGATGGATCATCCTGGGCACAGCCCAAGCCCTGCTTAGAGGAGAGGACCAGAGGAGGTGGTCCCACAGACCCTGCACAGGGGATAGGTACTGTGGAGATCTGCAAGTGGAATTGGGAGAAGCCCTACCTGGGGTCTAGGATTCAGGGCTCAACCATTGCAACCTCTTTCTCTGAAGCTGAAATGGTGAATTGGCAGGAACAAGGCTGTGAAACAGCTCATCCAAAGCCTGGCTCATCCAAATCCCAAGGCTCGTGACTCCATCAGCCGCTCTGTGGGTTTCCCAGAAATCCCACGTGGGTAATGATGATTATTAATAGGCTGAAGCTGTTGATTCACACCCAGGGAGACAAGCTGGAGCATGTCCAGGAGCTTCTAAATCGCTCAGGAGCCTGAATGCTGCCACAGACGGCAGTGATGGGCTGCTGAGGTGACAGAGCAGTCCCTGTGCTGACTAGGCTGCATTTTACACAGTGGTGACAAGTCACTAGGTGACAACACAGAAGTGTTACACCATAGCCACTGCACAGCAGGGCTCCTCACACCTCTGCCAAAACCATCTGACACTGCTGCACATAGGCAGCATCTGATTCAAAACACATTTGTCCTTCTATCACCGTAAGTAAGCAGAACTATCCATGGATGGCCTGAGCACACAGACAGATGGAGAAGATTTCTCTTCTGCCTCGCTTAAGCCCTCCTGCAAATGGTCTTCAGTTTGCCACCCTGAGGTGGTGGAGCACCATGCTCTGATCTCTGGTTGATGTCAGAGCTCCAGAGACTCAAGAGCAGCCTGTGCAGTTACTGATGAGCAACAGAACGAGAACAGTGCAAGACCAAGGCAGAAGTGTGAGGCTGGAAGGAAGAGTCTGGAACACAGCCACAGTGCCTGCTTATCCCAGTGTGATTATATATGAAGTACAGCAGAGCCATGGAGAACAGCAGAGCTGCAGACACTCATCTCTGCTGGGAAATACAAGAGGATCTTTCCAACCTTCAGTTTTGCTGGCCAAAGCAGCATTGCAGCAACAAAGGAGCTGCAAGAGCAGATGGGGAGAAAGAGTTCCCATTACGGTGAACCTAGGACAATCGCCACTGACAGCCTAGGCCAAGACAGAGGAGAATTGTAGCACCTATCAGGACTTCTACATCCTCTTCCAGTGGCTCTGACAAGAGGACAGTCAGCTCTCCACCAGGCTAGACAGGCTCAGAGGTCTCACAATGCCTGCAGAGCTGCATCCCCTGGCTCTGCTCCTGGGAGAAAGCACCGATTCTGTGTACTTCTTTCTCAATTCCTGCTTGCACAAACAGATGCCCTGTCCCTCAAGCAGCAGGGAGGGCATGCTTTTATGGCTATTTGAGAGTGAACCTGAAGCTCATGAGAAGAGACAGAAGTGTGGTTACACTCCATATAACCTGCTAGAGCAGGAATTCCCTCTGCATTGTGTGTAGGACTTGGATGCCAGCACCACCAAGCAGACCAGCTGCATGGCAGTTCAGGGAAGATCAGAATCCCCTGGCATCCATTCTCCCTAACCCTATGGCACAGGCCACCCAGGTTAGGGAAGCCACTTTGCCTGAGTTAGAAAGAGAGTGTGCTCAGCTAGAGTGGGTGGAGACCACTGTTCACTTTGTCCATTGGTGGTTTTTAGCTGGCCACCCCATCCAGAATAGCCAAAGTTATCTGTCCCCACATGTGGCCAGCTGCAGGCATGGTGCCACAGCAGGACCTGGCATGCCCCTGCAGGGAGGTTGGAAGCCTGGGAGCAGGTGAAGGGCTGCCATGGTGTCCTGGCAGCCCAGCCCTCAGTGCCTTCAACTCTGCACTGTGCTGCGGTGAGCTGCTGTAGTGCCGTGCAAACAGTACCCAAGCTTGGCCCCGTACATCATGTCAGAAAGTGAAATCACTGCTGCTCTGCAGTCTGCTGTGAGTGAAGGTGACCTTCATGACATTGAAACAAAAATTACAGAGACGAGAGAGAAAAGGGAAAGAAAAAGCAAAACGTGTCAAAAGATAAATACAGGAGTTAAAACTAACTTGAGATATTCTGGCAACTGGGGACACTGGCACCTGCAAAGAAAAAAATGGGGCAAGAACAGAAATCCCATTAGCCTTTAGTCATCATTGCAGAAGTTCAAAAATGGAAAGGCAAAACAGATGTATGGTTGGGCTTGATAATCTTAAAGGTATTTTCCCACCTAAAGATTCTTATGAAGATGCAAAGGGAAGTACCATCTGCCACAGCACTGGGAGCCTCCCTCCTGCCCTGCAGCTGGGTCTTTCACAATGGGCTTTCAGCTCTGGCCACTGCCATCCCCTGATGCTGACAAATATGTGGAGCTGGAGGTACTCACAGGGGAGTGAGAGCACAGGCCTTTATCTGACACCGAGAGCTACATTTGTCACCGTACACCACCGTCCGTGGCCTTGCGCCGAAGGGGAGCCAGTAAAGGCAGGTAGATGGCAGGCACCAGGGATGCCTGTGCTGCTTGGCAGCTAGGAAGACTGCACTCAGACACAGCAGCCTCTACTCAGTGCCCCTGTGCCTCCAGCTCACTTGCAGCTCATTGGCAATGCAATTCAGCCTCATTTCATGGTGTATTGGGACGCTGCCTGGTCCCATATCCTCTTAGTGACTTGGCACAGCAGTACATTAGTACAGGGAGGCCAGCAGTGGGGGAAGTAACCCTTATCTGAAGTAAAACCCATGAAAACGAGAAACCTTAATATTTAATAACAGTAGCCCAATTAATTATGCATTAAACAACTTTTCCCTGCTCAGCACACTCCAGCAGGGAGGCCTGCTACTGAAGCGTGCAGGGCTGGTGGCCAGCAGCTCTTGTCAAGGCATCCACACAGCACTGCCTCAACCTCGGGCAGGTGACAGGGGCAACAGCATTGGTCTGCTGGGCTTAGGGGTTTTCATGCCTCCTCATTAACATGGACAAGCTTGTCAGCAGCTGGGACAGTCAGTTCTCCCTGCATGACAGCCACTTTCACCCTGCAGAGCCTCACAAGTGGTGCTGGGGGAAGGAGGGCAGGAGGACAGTGATGTCACTTGGTGGAAAAGCATTGGCTAGCAGCATCACAGGGTACCGCTGCTGTCCCAAGTGAACTGGACACTTTGGGTTGTTTTTGTTCCCCCAGAATGCTCTGCAAACTTACCAAGGCAATCAGTAGGCACAAGCTGGAAGAGATTGACTGGAACTCTCTTTCCTACAGCTGTAGCAAGAGATGCTCATTGTGAACATCTCAAATTTGTCGGAGATGTGAGTAGGACAAGCCTGACCTGTCGCACTCATCTGTGCAATGTAAACCAGGAGCACACAGAAAGATGGCTCTCGTGTCCCTGGGTAATGGAGACATGTCACAGAAGCCTGTCCCCATGCACAGGTGTCCTGGAAGAGCCCTGCTCAATACCTTGTGCCTCCTCAAAAAGCTGCAGGCTGTTGCTGACTGTGTGACCCCCTCCCCTGGTGCTACTCACAGTGATTTGCCTGTTGAGATGTTCTTCCTCTAGCACAGGTGTCTCTCTTGCTCCTCAGAGCATTCTCCTCCCATGTTGCAACACCACCATGCTGCTCTGTGCTGTGGCAAATTAAAGTGCCAGATCTGCTGGCAATTGCTAAGGCTGCTGCTGCACTCTACCTGTGAGAACTGCCATCGGTCCTGCCTGGGAGATGCACTAACCACAGATCTCTGACAGCAGCTCTGGCATGGAGGGTGATGTGCTCGTGAAGCCCATCTCAGGTCTGAGCCAAACTTCTGGGAGCAGTAACAGCAAAGGCTCCTGTATCTTACCCTCCCTCCCAGAGACAGAGGGTTTACACCAGGAAATGGTCCCTTCAAAACTCTCCTGTTAGATGAAAGATCTTAGATGAATGAGCAGCAGGAGGAAAAGGAAAGTAGGTTACAAACCAGGAGGAGTTGCAAGTTAGAAGAGAGCTGTATGTGCCTCATTTATTGCTGAACTGCTCCTTCCATCACAAAAGCCTAGGTGCTTCCCCACTTCATCTAGGGCTTGGACTCTCTGAAAGCCTCTGAATGAGTCAGGGTGAGTCAGTCTCTGATCACTGCAATGACAGGTACCCTGCTTTTAATGCCATCAGAGACATGCAGACACAAAACAGTGGCATGAGACCTTCCTGCAGCACAAGGTAACTGCCTCCACGTTCTGCCAAATGAGCTATACCCTGAGGCACCACAGGCCAGCACAGGCATGATGAGATGCTCTGAAGTGCACAGTCACATACAGAAGGCAGAGATTTTTACTGAACTCTCCTCTGTGCTGAGGACCACTGTGACTAGCAGCACTCTTCACTGGGCCACAGCACTGGCTGGGGAGCAATGAAGGTGGCAGGTAGCCAGCTTCTTATAGAATCATAGAATCAGTCAAGGTTGGAAGGGACCACAAGGATCATCTAGTTCCAACCCCCCTGCCATGCTCAGGGATACTCTACCCTAGATCAGGCTGGACAGAGCCTCATCCAGCCTTGCCTTAAACACCTCCAGGTATGTGGCAACAACCACCCCCCTGGGCAACCCATTCCAGGGCCTCACCACTCTTATGGTGAAGAACTTCCTCCTCACATCCAATCTGAATCTCCCCATCTCCAGCTTTGCTCCATTCCTCCTAGTCCTGTCACCACCTGAGAGCCTAAAAGCTTCTTCACCCTTAGCTGAGCAGTGCAGGACAGTGAGCACATCAAGGACCCCAGGATGAAGCCGCTGGGACACCCTCAGCAGTACCAGAGCCCTCTGTACCTCCTGATCACCTTAGATGCAGCCCCTGGGGTGGCACTGCACCAGCTGATCTTAACCTGTACCAAGCCAGTGCAGCACCCAGGAGGAACAATGCAGGTGCAGGCCCTGGCGAGCTCTCTCCACTCTGTATGGAGGCTTCTCCTTGGTCAGGACAACTGCGGTGAGCTTCATATAAGGTCTGAGACACACCACACACTAGGCCATCCTTGTTCAGGTTGCCCAGCCATGCCTGCCTGCAGTGACAGGACCGGGGAGAAAGATTTGAAGGATTTAAAGACTGGACACTTAGATATCTCTCATCTAAGGCTCCTCTTTGCTACTGTGGCTGAGAAGGTGCAGTGCTGCTGTGGAGGATGACTGCAACTTCTCTTCTGGGACCTGGTGAAGGGGAACCAGAGGAGGGGCACGAGGGGGTACCTGGAGTCTGGTAGTTGAGCCGCCTCATCTCAACTGGGTCAGAGGAGTGGGCCAAGAGCGAGTCCTTCAGGCCGATGGAGTGCTCATCCTTGGAAGAGGGTGAGTGTGCCCTTTTCCTGTGGACAGAGAGAACACAGACAAGCAGGTGAGCTATGGCAGAGACCAGCATCAACCACCCCCATAAGGAGTGTGGGTCCCCGCATCCCAGACACTCAGTTCCATCCCAGGCTCCCTGGTGTTCTGGACAAGTCCCATTCTTTTCTGTGCCTCTAATTTCCCATCTATAAACCAGGAAGGATCATATGTAAGAGATGGCAGAGGATTGATTACTGAGGCACTTTGAAACGTGGTATTTTCCGTAATATTTATCAGTGAAAAATCAGACTGATGCAACTCATTCTCTAGGAACTACTTCCCATAGTGGAAGGATATAATAATTTTTTTTCCTCAAGTATTAGAAATATTTAAATATAGAATGCTGTAATATAATAGTGTAAAGGCTCTTCAGGGTGTGTTTTATTGGGCCATTAATACATGTCTTGAATGGTTGAAGGCACCCAAGGCGTGTATTAATGGAACAATAAAATACACTGTTGTCTCTTCATGCTGTATTTATGCCTAGAGCAATGCCACCACCTCAGGCTCTTGCCTGAATTCAGAGGCGAAGCAGGGACAGATCCAATCACAAAGTGGACAAATGAATATTAAGGAAAATCCAATACTGCAAGAAGGCTTCCGAGAGATTATCTAAGTCCCACTGCCTGCCCTGCAGCAGAGAAGGGTGTTGGGCAGGAGCTGGACAGCAGCACTCTCTTCTGAGTCTGTGCTGACCCTGACACTTTGCCAATGTGCTGAGCGTGCAGCAATATGCAGGGGATTTGACTTTTGGCTACAGCCCCAAAATGGATTTTTCCTGATGATGAACCCCCCGATGCTCTGATGTTTTATGGAAGAAAGGGAGCTGCCATCACTGCTAGGCTGCATGAACGCTACCACGTTTACCATCCTGCAACTCACAAGTCTCTGCTGTCTACTTCCTTGTGAGGCATTTTGAAGTGCCCTGAAGGGTTGTCAGGTTCTGCACAGAGGCAGCTGCATCTCTGAGTGGTGGTTACCCTGGGTGCTATGTGATCAGAAACGCTCTGCACAGGCACAGGAATGCTGTGCAGCTCCACAGAATGCTGTGTGTGCTGGGATGGCACTCATGAGAGGCAATTAGGGAATTTAGTGCATAAACCACGAGTAAAACCTGCATTCCTACAGTGGACCAGGCTGTGAGCAAGCTCCATCTGCAGCCTTGTGGCTGCATCAAACGCTGAAGCTATTCAATGGGGAGGACCAGCTTGTGAGTCTTGCACTACTCTGAGTAATCTCAACATCTCAGAAGCCTTCTAGTTGCTTGGACTGAGAGCATTGATAGAAAGAAAGGGAGATGCATGGCAAAGAAATAACACAGGTTCTTCTGTCAGGAACAGGATGTGCCATGTGCTACTGTGTACTGGTCCCCGAGCCTTTGAGAAAAGTGGGCCAGCTTTCCTGGGGAATGGGCACAGCACATAACTGATAGTCATCACTCACTTTAGCCCAGTCAGGGCAATTGCTAAATAAGCCTCTAGGTCCCAAGCCATCCACAGTTACTCAGCTTCAATTTACTTCCACCGTAGATTTGAGGCTGTGAACATGCTGCACAAATACCGACAGGAGAAAATGCCTTCAAAGAGAAGCTGGAGAGCAAAAACTGTGGGATAACACAGCACCACCACAAGCAGGAGGGTGGTGCTGGAAGGGGATATGCTGCTGCAGCATGGGCTAGGACATAAACGTCAGATCTCAGTGCAGGCGGTTGGTGCTGCTTCTTTGGTACTCCACCTACACCAGGCTCTGGGACAAAGCAAAGCTGAGCCAAGCTGGGCACAGCATCTGTGGGGCACAGAAGTCTCCCCTGAAGCCACTTGCTCTCCATAAAGATCAGCAAACACTTTGTTTCTTGCAATTGCCTGGTATTCCCCTAAAGCATCCCCATTAGAGACTGGGAGAGAAAGCACCTGCATTCTTGATGGAACAGCTCTCAGTCTGAAGTGACTGAGCAAACAAAAACCCCCGTAAATGCTGCTGTTGTTGGGGTTTTGATTGTGTTTTAATTGCAAAAAACAATCTGGGAAATCTTTATGTTGGAACTGTCTCCTTAGGAGATGTGAGATGCTGACAACTGCTCAGAGGCTGATACTGTTGAGGTAACAAAGTCTCTGGAAACCCCCAGGGCCGGCATGTCCCACACTCCCAAAAAACAAAGATGCCCCTTAGTAGCTTCAGGCTTGTTGGGAAAAAAAAAAAAAAAAGGAAATAGACTTGAAATTGTAGAAAAACAAGGAGATAAAATGGATTCATACCTTTCTTGCTTACTAGATCCAGGGAAGAGCAGAAACAGAAGAAAGGAGATGATCAGTGACACAGAAAGGCACTGACTGCACATGCACAGCAGAGCTCCACTTAATCAACCAACAAAGCCAGCTCCCTTCCCCTCACTACAGATACATATGTAAATAGAGAGTCCAGGAGGAGCAGAACCTCAGAGCTAAGCTGATACAGAATGACCTACTGTAATTGAACAGGCTACTCCAACACATGCAAATGCAACCTGTGGCTCCTCAGGAGGACTAACAATCATCTCACACTACAGTTACAGCTCTAGCAGGACTGCTCTGCTACACAAAAGCAGGTGGTTGCTTCCGCAGGGAGCACAGTGTGGATGGTCCTGATCTGTTAGCCATGACTGAGAGGCCTCAAGAAGAGAGGTCCTACTCTGATTTCAGCTGGTCATATCTATTGTGCTGTTCTCACCATCGCATCCCCCAGCCAAAATTCACAGCAGCAGGGATGCCTACTAGAGATCAAGGAGGCAATTTCCACAGAAAACCAGTATGACAGATGCCCCCAAGGTAACAAATCCAAGCTGTGAGGCCAGAACCAGAGAGTGTTTAGATTGGCTTTAGGGATAAAGCTGCTCTCCTCTGTCCCACTGGTCACATATCTCCAGAATTCACAGCAGCTCTGTGTCCTGGCACGAATACTGATTCCTTCCTGCATGCCCAGTCCTTCTGCTCTCTTTATAAAGCAGCCTTCTGCTGTGCCAGGCAGAGACTCCCCTCCTCCCCATGATGACCAAGGGCCTGTCTATCAGAGCACCCCATAACTGAAGGCTTCCAGCAGGGCCTTGAAGGTGCCACTACCTGTAATGCTTGTGCCAGAAGTGCTATGTCCTGGACTGGATCTCACCTTTTGAAGAGGAGTATAGCAATGACAATGATGATGATTAGTATCACAGCCAGGACGGGTCCCATCACCCACAGCATCTCTGGTTCATCCTGCTGCTTTGCTGAAGCCACTTCCATCACGATCTCATCCGAGTAGGGGCTGGCTGCATATCTCTTCTGAACAGCACCATCAGGAGAGGGAGAGAAAAACCAAGCATTTGTTATACTAGAGCAATAGCTATGTCCCTGAAATAAGGAGATTTCCCCTTGCCTTTGGCTAGCAGGATATGGTCATGCTTCTCAACCCTCATCATGAGATTCTCCCTCCCTCAGCATCAGTGGAGGTCACACTGTAGAAACAATCTCTTCATGGTGTGAAACACTCCCAGTGCCAGCAAATTCCTGGCTGGCAGACCTGGCTTCGAGGTGCCAAGCTGGAGCAGCCCAGCTAAGAACCACTTGCCAGCCCTGGATTCTCTTGTAGCCAAATCAGGAGCTTTTGAATCCCAACCAATAGCACAGTGGGACTGGCTGATGATTTCTAAGCAGTTTATAACACCTGCTGTGCCGATACCAACACATCACTCCAGGACAGGGCTGTATTAGGAAAACCCCTGCTGGGCTAGATGGTTTTCTTAAAGGAACAAAATGACAAGAACATTTTCTACCTTATGCCTCAGCCATCAACAGACCTTGGAAAGGGACTCATGCTTACAGGTTTCTTTCCAAAGACTTCTGCAATCTGGCAGCCCGGTGATTTATAACCCAAAGGAACAGCTTTCCAGCCCTCCCAGCGAGGTGGGATTAGCAGAGACCCAAACCCTTTCTTCAGAGAAATGACACTGCACCTGGCTTGTTCTGCTGCTCTGGCTAAGGCTTATGGAGCTGTGACGTTCCTTCACGGCTCAGCCTCGCTGGGTCAGAGGGGTTAAATGCTGTAAAAAAGAAATCTTTTCCCCCTATTACAAAGCGCCAAAGCTGTATCAGTTTAGTGCCTGTGGCTTTTGAGCAGCTTGCTGCCCAGTGCTAGGAAGTCAGAAACACTCTGCTCCTGCCATAGGAAGCTCTGTTCACTGCAGAGGTGCCTGTGGATCTATAAATTGCCTGCTTTAAGGTCAAAGTTTGAAGGCAGACGTCATGTCTGTGTGCAGGTGAGAAGGAGAAAGGGAAAAAAAATCAAGTGCGATGGTGTCACGCAAATGCTCATCTTGATAGCCTCTCACAGGTGCTCTTGATCCCAGCCAGCTTGGTTTCAAACATGCATGGAGTACAGAAAATGCTCTTATCTGTGACATCCATCTGGCAGCACGCACAGATGCAGCATCCTGGCTACTCTCCTCAGATTTACCAGCAGCCAGAGATGCGGCTGGCTGGAGGGGGAGCACAGCAACTGCTCGCTGTTTGGTCTGAGACGCCTTTCAGCTCTAAAAGATCCTGTTTCAATGACCCTGAAACTGCTGCTGGCTCTTGGTTCAGCTCTGTTCCCAGAGAAAGTCTGCATGGAATCACTGCAACCCATTGCCCTGTTCCTACAAGGGGATCCTTGTCCAGTTCAAACAACAAGAGAGGCAGTCAGCAACAGCTCCTTCTGAGCATGGCAGAGACAACATAGGTGGTGGGAGGATGAGGCAGAAAGCCTGGGGCTGCTCTTTGTACAAGCAAGTGGCTACTCTGTGAGAAAGGCACCAGGGCTTCACTGATGACTACCCAGAAAGGCCAGGGGGAAGGAGCATGCTGATCTGTGCAGCGAGGTAATGCGTGTTCATCTCCTATGCTTTGTGCAAGGAGTAAAGATTCATATTTTTGCAGACACACTTCAGAGATGCCTCCTTCCAAGAGAAAAGAGAAGCAGAAGAGATCAGAACGACTGTTATCTCAGTGGCATTTCCAAAGGCAGATTATGAGGTACAGGTGCCCCTGCTCTCAGGGATGATGTTTCAGCTGCACTCCCCCTTGCCTTTGAAAGATGGCAATGCTACGCCTGCCTGCTGACACTGGAGACACAGCAAGCAATTTAGGAGGAGCTGAGTGGGGGAGATAGTGCACAGCCTTGGACACAGCACCTCATGCTTCAAATGAAAATGGATGTGACACAGAAGGAGATGCAGAAAGGTGGGCTCTGGGAGCAGGGTGTAATAACTCTGGTGCCTGGTGGTTCACTGAAGGGCTCTGGCAGATCTATGCTAGCCAAAAGATGATGATGATAGTTTGGAACCAACTAGTTAAGGTCATCTCTCCCTGACAGGAATTGCCAAGATAGCACATCCTGAGGCCTCTGCCTTACCTTGCTGTTAATCTGTGACTCTCCTTGCCTCACAAATGTGCACATCTTGCCACAGGAACACGTGAGCTGGATAAGTAATCAACTTGACCAGCTCTAATGAGCCATTACAAGCAAATGAGACCGAGGAAGGAAGCTGCACCTTGGAAGCAGACCAAAGGATTTTGCGGATTTCTATTATTTCCGTTATTTACACAGTGGCCACTGCTACTGCTGTCACCATCACTCCTGCCCTGTGTGCTGGACACTGATGGAGAGGTCTTGCTGTGCTGCTCTTTGCTTACTGCATCAGCTGCCCTCTTCTCCCTCCCATGCCCAGGCCCTGTGAGCATGTTGGCACACAGTTAACAAAGGCATAGCCCATTTGCCTCTAGCAAGGAGAGATGCAGTTGCAAGAATCTCTGTGCAGGCAGGCATCTGTGAAGCTTTGCCCTGCTGACAACCCATGGTGATGGAAGGCAGGTTGGCTTCTCTAGATGTCACAAGCCCTGTGAGAAGAGGCTGAGGGAGCTGGGGTGTTTAGCCTGGAGAAGAGAAGGCTCAAGGGTGACCTCATTGCTGTCTATGACTACCTAAAGGGAGGCTGTAGCCAGGTGGGGCTTGGTCTCTTCTCCCAGGCAACCAGCAACAGAACAAGGGGACATAGAGTCCAGTTGTGCTGGGGGAAGTATAGGCTGGATATTAGGAAGAAGTTCTTTCCAGAGAGAGTGATTTGCCACTGGAATGGGTTGCCCAGGGAGGTGGTGGAGGTGTTCAAGAAAAGACTGGATAGGGCACTTAGTGCCACTGGATAGGGCTGGGTGATAGGTTGGTTGGATGATCTTGGAGGTATTTTCCAACCTGGCTTNCATTCCATTCCATTCCATTCCATTCCATTCCATTCCATTCCATTCCATTCCATTCCATTCCATTCCATTCCATTCCATTCCATTCCATTCCATTCCATTCCATTCCATTCCATTCCATTCCATTCCATTCCATTCCATTCCATTCCATTCCATTCCATTCCATTCCATTCCATTCCATTCCATTCCATTCCATTCCATTCCATTCCACTCCATTCCATTCCATTCCATTCCATTCCATTCCATTCCATTCCATTCCATTCCATTCCATTCCATTCCATTCCATTCCATTCCATTCCATTCCAGGCTAGGCTATTCTTCTATTCGTCTGAGAGTGACAGCCTGGCCAGAGAAGAAGAGTGAAGGCAGGTTTGCAAGGGGAGCATCCTTTTCACCGCAGAGCCTTGGCAACCACTGTGCAGGGTAGGATTTCAAGGCTCTGTTTTGCCGTCACCTACTTCAACCAAAGCAGAATGAGAGAACCTACCCCATCACCATCACGTGTCAAGCTCTGCTCTGGGTACAGAGCAGCCAGCTAGATCTGAGCTTGTGTAGAATGCGTGTGTTGACGCTACTCTCCACTCTCATTTGTTATGTCAAACATATGTGCCATTTCCCTCCAAAAACAACATCTATCAACTCAACTCCCACAGCCGCCTCGGCTTGTCGAGACCAGCTATGCAGCCTCACTCTGCTCTCTTCAGAGAAAACTCCATCATCCCAGCTTGCAGTAATTGTTCACCCTGCTGGCACTGAGCCCACCTCAGCTGTGCCAGGGAAGGCTGTGCCCCGCCAGCAGAGAGTCCTTACCGTGTCTCCATCCTCCAGCGAAGCCAGCACGAAGCAGCGATAGCTCAGGTCTTGAGACAGAGGCTTGTTGTAGAAACCTTTGTAGTTCTTCTCGTCCCCCAGGGTGAAGGTCTCGGGCAGCACATCCACTTGAGCAGCAATGTAGGGCTTGAGTCGGTCTGCTTGGCGTCGCTGGCGCCTGCTCTGGCTCCCTTGGCTTATGGCCTCTAGCAGCTGGGGACAAACAAGGTGCATCACTATGACTTTGCCCAGTGTCACACCACCTTATGCTGTTACCTTACTGGTTGTAGGACTCAGCACGGGTGGAAAGGAAGGGAGGGGAAGACACTGGATTTGATTTGGACACGGCAGTACCCAGAAACCAGAGGGATGAACTATCTGTTTAGGCATTGTTGGGTCACCTGTCAGTAGACCCTCAATGCAAACACCTCTGCCAGGATCTCAGTGTTGAGAGAGTCCTGGGATGTGGACACAGTGAACATTAGGGCTGAGAGAGCCTGGCTGTGCCATTGCCCCAAGTTAAGGTATCCCAAGGGGCTGGGAGGGAACCGGACCACATTCTGTGGCCCAAATACCCATCTGGACAACAACTCACAATCTCTAAGGGCACTGGGTATGAAATACAGCTGGCACTGATGTATAAGGGAAAAGTGATGTTTGCTGTGCCTTTCCCTTCTGTCAGTGCCTCAATATTTCACCTGCTGCTGGGCTGCAGACAGAGCATTGTATAAATCACACAGAATGGAACAGATTTCATGGGATGTTCAGAGTAAAAACGGCAAATTTCATAGCCAGCCACAAATTCATAAAAAAGGATATAAACACACAAAAATTCAATTACATTGCTAAGAAAGACCCTCAGATATTTGGAGATGTTTTTTTTTCTAATGAATAAAAACGAGTATCAGGCTTGGAAAAGAAACTCTAATTTGAAATGAAGAAGGAGGCATGAAATACATTTCACACACGAATGTACCAGTGCAGTATTGTTAGGGCAGACAGGGAATGTCAGTGGGGTTGGGGACAGTGATGTGCACACAAAGCCATGCTGCTGAGCTGAGATCATTCCTTCTGAGGAGGAAAGGCTGGGTAAGGCACTTTCTGCTCTTGCCCCTCAACAGTCCCTCCTTGCCCTCTTAGGGATACTCATGTTGGAGCAATTTAGAAAAGCTTTCTCATTGCAGTACCACCACCCAAAAAAAAAAGGGGAGGGGAGAAAAAATAAAATAAAAGGGGGAAAAAAGGGAAAAAGAAGAAAATAAAAGGGAAAAAAAGGAAAAAGGAAAAATTTTAAAAAGGGGAAAAAAGGGAAAAAAGAAAAAAGAGTGAAAAAAAGAAAATAAAAAGAAAAAAGGGAAAAAGAAGAAAATAAAAGGAAAAAAAAGAAAAAAGAAAAAAGAGGAGAAAAAAAGAAGAAAAAAGGGAGAAAAGAAAAAAGGAAAACAGAGGGAAAGGAAAAAAAAAAGGAAAAAAGAGAAAAAGGGGGGAAAGAGGGGAAAAAGAAAAAAGGGAAAAAAGACAAAAATAAAAGGAGAAAAGAAAAAAGAAAAAAATGGAAAAGGGCGGGGGGGAAAGAAGAAAAAAGGAAAAAAGAAAAAAGGGAAAAAATGGGGGGAAGGGAAAAAAAAGAAAAAAAAGAAAGGAAAAACCAAAGGATGCAGACAGTTGTTTCACAAATGTCCTTGTATACACAGGGTAAAAAGGCAGAAAGGTTAATTCTCTGGACTGAGGAGTTTGATCCATACACACGTATCTTGAATCCTGTCTGGAATGACAGCTGAGCAATTTGGGGCAGAAAGCACAGATTTATGTGCACGGGCGTGAAACTACAGGGCTCCACTTATGATGGAGGGTGCTGGATGCTACTGCCACTTACATATGGAACAGGCCCCCAGAGACTGCACTGAAGGAATAATAGGCTTGCAAGTTCAGATCCTGAAAAGTTTGAAAACTAATGATGGGTGGAGCACCAGATGGATAAAGAACTGGCTTGATGGCCACACCCAAAGAGTGGCTGTCAATGGGTCCATGCCCAAGTGGAGACCAGTGACAAGCAGAGTCCCTCAGGGATCAGTCCTGGGACCAGACTTGTTCAATATCTTTGTGAATGACATGGACAGAGGCATTGAGTGCACCCTCAGCAAGTTTGCTGATGACACCAAGCTGTGTGGTGCAGCAGACAGGCTGGAGGGCAGCGATGGCATCCAGAGAGACCTGGACAGGCTGGAGAGGTGGGTACAAGCCAACCTCTTCAGGTTCAACAAGGCCAAGTGCAAGGTCCTGCATATGGGTCGAGGCAATCCCAAGCACAAATCCAGGTTGGGCAGTGACTGGCTGGAGAATAGCCCTGAGGAGCAGGACTTGGGGGTGCTGGTGGATGAGAAGCTCAAGACGAGCCAGAAGTGTGCACCTGCAGCCCAGAAAGCCAGCTGGAGCCTGGGCTGCATCAGGACAAGTGTGGCCAGCAGGTCAAGGGAGGTGATTCTCCCACTCTGCTCTGCTCTGGTGAGACCCCACCTGGAGTACTGCATCCAGTTCTGGAGCCCCTATTACAAGAGGGATGTGGACATGCTGGAGCATGTCCAGAGAAGGGCCATGAGGATGATCAGAGGGCTGCAGCACCTCTGCTGTGAGGGCAGACTGAAAGAGTTGGGGCTGTTCAGTCTGGAGAAGAGGAGGCTCCCAGGTGACCTTCTTGTGGCCTTCCAGTATCTGAAGGGGGCCTACAAAAAATCTGGGAAGGGACTTTTTAGGCTATCAGGTAGTGACAGGACTACAGGGAATGGGGCAAAGCTGGAGGTGGGAAGATTCAGACTGGATGTGAGGAAGAAGTTCTTTAGCATGAGTGGTGAGAGCCTGGAATGGGTTGCCCAGGGAGGTGGTTGGGGCTACTTCCCTGGAGGTGTTTAAGGCCAGGCTGGATGAGGCTCTGGCCAGCCTAATCTAGGGTAGAGTGTTCCTATCCATGGCAGGGGGGTTGGAACTAGATGATCCTTGTTGTTTCTTCCAACCCTGACTGATGCTATGATGCGATGCTATGATGCTATGATCTAGTGTGAAGTGTCCCTGCCCATGGCAGGGGGGTTGGAACTAGATGCTCCTTGTGGTCCCTTCCAACCCTGACTGAGTCTGTGATTCTAATATTTCTGGTGCACAATTAATTCAGCTGCCTTAGCACGTGTGCACTGTGTTGCAATCCTGGGCTGCATGGGCAGGTACCATCTTTTCTGGAGCTCTCCCTGTTCTGTTCAGCACAGGGGGTAGAGAGTGCTTAATCAAAGAGCAGCTACTCCGTATTTTGTTTTCTCCTTTGCGATATGCAGGCTGAAGCCTTGCTTATTGCTTACTATTCAAATGCAGCTCTGAAGACAAAAAAATAATAATTTCCTTGTGGGCTTTTCTATGGGGCTGATCACTAGACTACTACAAGTGGTTCACAAATGCTAACAATCCTATCTTCCAAACGCCCATATGAAGCGAGATGAGAACGATTAACCCAATTTTACAGATGGAGAACAGGGACATTAACATGAAAAAATATCCGCTAATTCTGAATATCTAATTGAAAAAGGCATCAGCCTGGTTTGTTTTTAAAGAAATCTCAGCTTTTTTTTGTTGTTGTTTTTTTTTTGAGCACTGACTATCCAGCAGAGCTCCTATTGACTTTCTCTGCAGCTGGGGATGCTTAGGCTTTGCAAATGAGGCCCCAGGATCTCAAAGCGTGTGCTCAAAAAACCCAGCCAGAGTGTGCAAGAGAGCATCTGCTAACCAAAACTTTGTTTTAAATCATTTGACCAGGGCTGGGAGAAACTGAGATAGGAACCCTGTTCTCTCAGTAACTTTCAACCACCTACAGCTCAAAACCTAACCATTTCCTCTCATCCAAGTCTTCTATTTCTCATGACATCTTCTAACTCCTGCAGTGAAATGATGGGGGAAACCTAGAGATGATGGTTCTCCAGTACACTAATGTGCATCATGTGCAGAACATGCTGTAAGCTGGGACCTCATGGAACAGACTAGGCAATCGTGTAATTAAAGATTAATGATACTCAAAGGCTGACTTACATCTTCTAACACTTTGTAATTTCTGAGTGTTTCAAGTGTTGCAACTTTATTCTCTTAACGGAACTTGGTGCGTGCAATTTCTCAGAATTCTTCCTTAATGCCATCCAGAGGGACCTGGACCGGCTGGAGAGGTGGGCACAAGCCAACCTCTTGAGGTTCAACAAAGCCAAGTGCAAGGTCCTGCAGCTGGGTCGAGGCAATCCCAAGCACAAATTCAGGCTGGGCAGTGACTGGCTGGAGAGGAGCCCTGAGGAGAGGGACTTGGGGGTTCTGGTGGAGGAGAAGCTCAACATGAGGCAGCAGTGTGCACTTGTGGCCCAGAAAGCCAGCTGGAGCCTGGGATGCAGGTCAAGGGAGGTGATTCTACCTCTCTACTCCACCCTGGTGAGAACCCACCTGGAGTACTGCATCCTGTTTTGGAGCACCTGTTACAAGAGGGATGTGGACATGCTGGAGAGTGTCCAGAGAAGGGCCATAAGGATGCTCAGAGGGCTGCAGCACCCCTGCTATGAGGGCAGACTGAAAGATTTGGGGCTGTGCAGTCTGGAGAAGAGGAGGCTCTCAGGTGACCTTATTGTGGCCTTCCACTATCTGAAGGGGGCCTACAAAAAAGATGAGCAGGGACTTTTTAGACTATCAGGGAATGACAGGACTACAGGGAATGGGGCAAAGCTGGAGGTGGGGAGATTCAGACTTGACATGAGGAGGAAGTTCTTCAGCACAAGAGTGGTGAGAGCCTGGAATGGGTTGCCCAGGGAGGTGGTTGGGCCACATCCCTGGAGGTGTTTAAGACTAGTCTGGATGAGGCTCTGTCCAGCCTGATGTAGGGTATGGCGTCCCTGGGCATGGCAGGAGGGTTGGAACTAGGTGCTCCTTCCGACCCTGACTGATTCTATGATTCTTATTGCTTTGGGGGATGTGTGTGAGGTGGAGTGGGAAGAATAAGCCCACAAACCCCTTGTGTGGGACTCTCCTGGCACCCACACATGTATTATGCTATATGTTGGAGGACTCCTGCACAGAATAAGTTGCAGCTTAGGGTGAATAGGCTGGTGAATGCTGAAAGCCTTTTAACAAGCAAGTGGGAAAGGAGCTTTGTGGGTTTTGTTAGATACCAGAGCATGCTCTTCATCCAAACTGCAGGTTTAGGACTGGCCCAAAGAGGGATAAGCCTCCTGGCAGAACAACTTTATAAACTGAAAACATACTTTTCTCTCCTGGCTTATTCTCAAAATCAGCACAGTTGCTTCGGCTGCAAAAGGCTGCAAAAAGTGCACAACCCGAGACAGGAGCTGTCTTGGTCAGAGTGCTGAGCCATTCAAGTGTGGTCTCCTAATGGAGCACATTCTGGGAGGTGTCTTCTCCCTTGCTTGACTCTAGCCTCCTTCCTACATGCTGTCACCAGCCCAGAAAGGCTGAGTGGGCACGGCACATCTCACAGCCACCCCATCTCTGGTGTACAGCCCACACCTATGTCACTGCACCCATGCTGTTGCCAGGAGGCCAGGGCAAAGCTTGCAGGGCCACTTAGGAGCCACTTCCATCACAGCAGCTGCTACAGACTCCTACCTGGTCCAGCTCCATCTCATCAGGCGTCCGCCAGCGAGCAGTTAGGCTGTTGGTGCTCTGATCTGCTGGCACAACCACGATGTAGTACCACCTGGGAAGGAAGGAAAGCACAAGCACTGGATCTTAAGTCTGGCAGGTCACCGAGTAACATGTGCCATATGCCTCCCAAGGTTGACGTGCTCCCTTCCCTGCCCTTTAAGCAGCAAAATGGTTCAGTAAGGAAGAAGCTGGTTTTCCAGCTGCACCAGAGATGAGAACACTCCTGTTAGCACTCATTAGGTTAATGAAGATCTACAGACTGTGCTCCAGAGGGTGGTGTAGGAGCTGCGAGAAGGACATTTATATAATCGGATTGTAGCAAAAACCCTGGGGGAAATTGTGCTTCAGCACAAGGATACCACAGTAACGAATAAGACTTCCACAAACTTGCTTTTTTAATCTCCTCAAGGCTTTAGGCATTATTTATTTAAAGGATATTATACAGTGTCTGAGAAAGTCCCTCCTGATCCTCGACTGTGTTTTTGCTGGTAGCAGCTGGAGTGTACTCACCAGAGTGAGGGCAAACTGTCAGAGAATTGTCTTAATTTTATTGCACATAAATATTTGCTCAGAAAGAGCCAGCAGTGCCATCCCATGTTATGAGCAGAGGCCTGGGTCTGTACTGCAGCCTGCTTGGCAATTCACCTTCAGGTTACAAAATCCACAGGTTGCCAGAGGCGTGCTCTGCTTTTTTCCTCCCGTCTGTAGCTCCCCACCCCGCTTTTTTTTTCCACCCAGGCATAGTACCTACCTAACTGGTACGGTGGTCTGAACTTTGGGAAGGGTAAGAGTGAATTTCCCTTCCTGTATGTACTTGTTGGTGGCGATGGGTTTGCTCTGCAAGACGTCAGGAGCGGTGCGGATGGAGACGAGGTGCTGGAGCCCCCCAGCGCTGCTCCCCCGGTTCATTAGCACAAAAGAATAGTCCGTGTCTGGCTGGAGGTCACTGATGAGCTTCTTCATCGAGTGGCCGTCCACCTCCACGCTCTGGCTATTGTAGAGGATCTGAAACGGGGAAAAGGACAGGCTCACGCAGCTGACAGCTGCTGCTGCAAACTGACACTCAAAATAGCACCATTAGAGATGACAATGTGGCTCTGAGCCCTCCCTCAGGTGGCTGGGTTAGTGACTGTTTTGTAAACAGCCATGAATCTTTAGTTAAAGGACAGCAACCTCCAGCAGAGGGTTCAGCTCCGCTCCCTGCGCCTCACAGCGATGGAGCATGGAGGGGGTGATGTTGGCAAAGCCAGGGTGGCTGATGAGGCTGGTGGTGCCACACCGACTGCTCTTCAGCACTGGGCTGGGGGAGGAATCCAGATGGCTCACTTTGCCCTCACGCGGAGATGAACGGGTCTTTGTTTCTTGTTTCGTGAGGCTACAACACACAATATGCTTTTGGTGTAAAATCCCATCTGCTTCAAATTGGGGCCACTCCCAAGTCTACCAGCTGATGCCTGATCGGATGGCTAATGCAGAGCAGCCCTCTCCTAGCGGGGTGACTGGTGGGGGGGTGGGGATGTTACACGCCTCACAAATGAGCTGACAAATCCTTGTGCGGGGCTCACAAATTGGTACCCGAAACAGGGCTCTGCAGGTGTGACACCCTGTTGCCATGGCAACAGATGCCGGTGCTGTGGCAGCCGTGGGCAGGAGATTGGTGCTGCTTTTCCCTGCCGTGCTTGCAGTGAGGGGCTGCTGGGCAGGGCAGGGCAGAACTGCTGATAGTCTGAGGCAGTGGGAAGCCCCCCCCAACCCTTCCCCAGCTTCCCTCCTTGGGCCCACTAGCCCCTCAGCTAACATTTCCTCAGTGCCTGTTGCAGATTTCCTCAGTGCCCTGTTGCTGTCTGAAGCTTGACTGTGTGGCAATGCCAGATATACAGGACCCTCACCTCCCCCCAGACACAGCAGCCATGGCCACTGCCATATTAGTTGCACCAAACAGACCACCTGCCCTGGGAACCTTGATCCTGATTCCACTGGAACAATTCCTGTACCCCAAAACCCTGGGCACTCCCTCTGCAGAGCCAGAAATTCAATCAGCTCCTGGAGACAGAGACAAATAGGATGTAGAGAACTGGAGAGACTAAAAGCTCCCCAGGTGCAATAAACTGCATGTTTCCTTCCACTGGGCAACTGTCCAGCATGGCAGGGGAGGGCTGGATTCCCCATAGTGGGAGAGACACAGCATGGCAGAAGGTGGCAATGGCAGAGCTGCAGCATGTTAAGCCATAGCAGCTAATATGTGTTACAGGCAGAGACCACACAGTGAAATGTGCTCTTTCCAACAGCGGCCTTGAGAGAGAGAAGACAGCTCCGTGGAAGAAAAATTACTTGAAGCAAAGCAGATTTTTCACCAGCTGAGCCCACTCTTTGGGCTGACGCAAGCAGCAAGGGAGGGACCACACCTTCCCTCCAAGTCACCTTTGTAGCAGGTGGCAGAACTCTGCAGAGATCTGCCATCCAAGCCACCTTGCTAGCAGAGAACTCTGCAGAGATCTGCCAGCTCAGTGGCACCAAGGCAGCTGATTAACACTACTATTTAGTGCTGGAACTGGAAGGAGGAGAGAGATCCTGGAAACAGATCCAAAGGAGAGCAGGGACCAGGCCAGGCCTAGAATTTGCAGCTCTATTTTATAGTTATCCAAACAGTGATATCCACAGCATGCTTCAAATTCTCTTCAAGTCACTTTACACAGAGGCTGGGATAGGAAATGGGACTCAGCTCTTTTGCTGCTGAGAAGAGACTTTTCGCAGGTCACAAAACAGCAGTGAAGAGCCAGCAACGGAGAAGAGATGCAATCAATTTCATCTGTTGATATGCTTTAATCTTCAGGGATGAACTGCAGAAAAATAAGTACCAAGTACTAAAATAATTGAGGTTTGCAGGGACAAAGCCACTGCTGGCTGCCCCATGGGCAAGAAAGGCTGTCAGTGGTAGGACAGCCAGAAGGAACAGTTCTCTGCTGTGACTCCTCTCAAGATACTTTCTCCTGCACTTTATTCCTTTTCTCCAAAGACATGTACATCAGATGGATGCTAAAGTGAACAAAAAGGGTAGAATGAAGAACTGGAGAATCAGTTTAATTGGCAGGTTTCACCCTGCCGTGACACAGAAAGTAGGCACAACAAAAGCAAGAGTGCTGGACTTCAGGTCGCCTCTGCAGCTTTGCTGTCCATGCCCACACCACCACTTGAAATGATATTGCAGTAGTACAAGTCAAAAAGCCTCTAGGTGACAGCATGTCTGCGGGTACCCTGGGAGAGCAGCAGGACCTCTCTTCACGTGCTCCAACCCAACCTTGAACAAAATCAAAATTCCAACATGGAGCACTATGCTGGAAGGATGAAAAGGCCACAAGGATGAAAAGTGCCTCTCAGATAAGATTTCTCATAATGAATTCTTCCCTAATAACGTTATCGCTAACTGCTTCTGTTTGTGCTCTAGGGAAGACACTTGCCCACTAACTACCTGCAGATTGAGGCATCTTCTGGAGAGAGAGATGTTCTCATGGAGCAAGAGGAGGCAGAAGAGACAGTCAGGTGCTTCAGAGTTCCCCCTGCTTGCTGTGCAATGGGAACTGGCCAAGGACAGCCTCAGTCCTGACATGAGATGATGAGTTTTTACTGCCATGCACAGAGGTTTTTTCCCCGCCAAAGACAGTGAAACTGACATTTGCAATGCTTTCCTGAAGCACTCTCCACCATCCCTCCCTTTTACAGTTGCCGTAGCAGTTCTGCGTTCCTTTACCTGCCATAACACATCCACTCCTCAAATGTTATGCACCATTAGTTAAGGCCTTTACACAAACCTTACAATAAGGGAAAGGCTCAGATACAGTCATTTGTGTGCAGCTGAGGACACCCGGGAGCTCAAGCAGGAATGCTATTTAAAGGTTGCATCATGGCCCACTGGTAACTACTTAAGTCAGCAGCAAATTTGGCTCAAGGGCTCTGAACTGCCAAACATTGCTGACTAGCCCATGGATTGCTGTAAAATGTCATTTGTGCTGCTCTTACCCACAGGAGAAGATTTGCAAAGGTGGGTCCAAATGTCACTGGCTGAAGGTCTGCTGCTTGATTTCAAGGCAGTAAAGAGTGTATTGAACTAAAAGATGAAAAGACACAGTGTGCAGCGCTGGAAAAGATAATGGCTCGGCGGAGAGGTAGAGGAGGTTGCCTTTTTGGTGGGCAGGAGTAATTACTGCACTCCACCAGACAGTGTGAGAAAGCACTGCCCAGGGTTCTCAGGGAGGGTTATTTCGGAACCTGTATCGTAATTTTCAAAAGGTGCTGTTCCTTCTCCCCATTTGTAAAATACACCTTGTGATGCTGCCTTTAAACAATGCATTTTCTCTCCTGCTCTTTAAGTTGAGCAGGAACGTGTCTCAGGAAAGTGCTGTTTCCCCAAAGAAAAAGCTGTATTTGTCTTGCACGTTTCATGAAAGCTCCAGAACAGCTTTCTGCAAGCTCGCTGGAATAGAAAGGGTGCACTGCCTCAGCTCTACCACAACTGCTGGACAGCATTTTACAAGGAATTTATCTCCTGGGCCAGAAGAAGCTGTGAAAATTCCCCAAAGAGATGTCAAACCTTCATTATTGATTTGGTAGCAATGAAAATTCCTACGGTCTCAGTTTACCCCTTATAAAAGACAAAAAGCACCAGTCCTGCCTGTGCCTCACTATTCATTGTCAGAACAATATCTACTTTAATTAAATCTGTTAAAGTAGAATATGACACCCTTTGGGACACAGATTTAGCATGAGACTGTTTATCAAGTGTAGATAATACTAATTGTTCCCATGGAGATTTATCTGCTGTGCTGGTTACAGCATTAGACTCTGGCATCGATGTCCCATGTGCCTGAATCAGGGGAGAGAGGTGAACTTTGTTTATAAGAACACAAAGTTCTGAAGGTTAAGGATTTCTTTCCAGTGTCACAATCATCGACCTAGAGCTGGCGCTCCTAGCTCCTGGCCTTGACCCGTGTGTGTCTGCAAGTCTGGGAATATTAATAGAGAGAAGACACTATTAGAGAAATACCCTTGTAACACTCCTGTTTGCATGACTGCTCTTCAGTTAGCTAGTGGCTAATGCCATCTGCTCCTGTGTCATCTGAGGGTTAACCCACAGCAGGGGCAGACCCTGAGTCACAATCTGTGTAAGCAATTGCAGCTAGGAGGCAAGGCATCAGCATTATGTCCTTGGCTCCTGGCTACCTCCAACCATGCCACCATCCTTATGTGGTAGTAATATTCCAAAGGTCACACTGTCCCTTTCTAGCACTGTGCTGTCAGACAGAGATGTGGGCTTTGTGCCACAAGAATGAGACAAGATGAAGCACAGTGGTTTTTTCAGCTGAGTGCAGAGTAACAGAGCTCTGTGAAGTTCCTTACGGCCAGATATCTGAGCACTGATCCTAATGCACCCTACATCTGGGAAAGCTTTGACTACCACAAGGTCTTCACAAAAGCCTTGCCTGCATCAGCTAAACTCTGCATGTTAACAAGTGCCTGCTATTGATCATGGTAATTCAGCTTCAGGATTTAAACAGGCAGACTTACTAACGAGAAAGGAGAGGTGCTCACACACTGATGTAGAAGCAGCTCAAGCCTTTTCCCTCATTTCCCTGGCCATGGATCCTCACAGCTCATTCAGGCCTTGCTTCTGCTCTTTGGGCACAGCACAGCAGGGTGTATATGCAAGGAGAAAGGGAAGTCACACTGCTCCCACAGCTGTCCACTTTTGCAGAGGCAGTAGATAGCTGCTGAGACTGGGTGGAAGGTTATCCTTGGTGATGTGACACATTGGTCTCATTTCTTAAGGGAGAGAAGTCACACTGAGATCTGCAGAAATTCCCATTGCACTCTACTAGTCTTTTACCCACACTGATGATCTGCACTGGGTGACCAACAAGAACAGGAAGACATGGAGTTACCAGTGCTGTCTGCACCTTAGAATCAGAGAATCAGTCAGGGTTGGAAGGGACCACAAGGATCATCTAGTTCCAACCCCCGCTGCCTTGGGCAGGGACACCCTACCCTAGATGACAACACAGCTTGGTAGATGACAACACATCCAGGACTGTGCTGGAGAGAAGAGAGCAGCAGCCATTCCTCCAGAGTTCCCTCCACACTGACACATCTTGTGCTGCTCACACCTGCAACCTTCTGGATGCTTTTCTCCTTTCTTCCCTGAGATTATTCATCTGCCCTGAAGTAACTCATAGAGGCCACGTGGATGTTTGAGACAGGATGTGCTGCAGAAGGAGTAATTTTTAGTTTGATTCACTGGCTGGTTGTCAGACCACTTTGTCCTGGTGATCTCTGGCAATTAAATCACATTTATAACTTTTTATGCTTCAACTCAGTCAGGCATCAGGGCAAGCTTCTGTAATCATTGCTGTGGAGCTGCAATGGCTGGCCTGACCAGTAGGCCCCAGCCAGGTGATACCAGATAACAAGACACTTGAGAAGGCTGATGGAGAAGGGAAGCACTGATTTGGACCATCTGAACAACCACTGCTATTGCTCACAGGAAAAGCAACAGTGATTTGGGGTACCAGATCAGTTTTCATTTCCCTTCAAAAAGGTAAGTAATTCAGGGCACTATCAAGGCAGGAGTGGGTACTTAGCAAAAGTTGCTATAGCTTATGGGTTTCTAGCTGGATATTGAGAAGCCAGAAATATGTATTATGATCACAGAGAGAGCCTGTAACTGCTTCTGCCCAACACATGCCTTCACTGCTTGATGTTTCATCTTGGTATGCTTTAGCCAACATTATTCACTGCTGTTTTGTTGCCACTAGCCAAATGCTTACAGGCTATTTCCACAACTGATCAAAACAGAAAGAAATTAACAAACTACAACACCTTCTGGCCTAAGAAGAGCAAGAGGAGGGAAAGCAAGCAGCAGTGTGCTCTGTTCCTGCACAGAAGCTCAAAAGTAAGAGCAGCTACCTAACATGGGCTTAGAGGTCTGAGTTTTGCAAGACCCCAGGCCAGTAAGCAATATGACCTGCTCCGTGGGTATCTTGTCTGATGGCCTGAAAACATTGTGTGTCAAGATGCTGCTTTTCACTGTCCTGCTCAATGCCACAGGCAAAGCTCCCTGTCCTTTGCATCTCGCTCTTACCTTAAAAGGCACTGCAGATTTATAGGAGTCAGGCACTTCCCAGCTCAGTAACACAGATGTTTTCATGACGGCATTGACACGGAAGTTCTTAGCAAACACTGAAATGAAAAACAAGATATTTGAGATCTCTAAGGCCAAGTCAGGAGGGAGCCAGGCAGCAGCTCGGCTCTAAGTCTCTCTTTGTCTAACTCAGCAGCAGAGGTCAAAGAGTTCAGCTACAGCAGAGAAGTGAGAGATGAGGAGAAAAGAGCAGCAGCCTTTTACCAAGTCATCAGTCTTCAATGGAGTTTTGCTTTCTGACTGTACTTTCCAGCATCACAGAGAGGAAGTTGTAGGCTGAACGGTAGCCTCCCTCTCTTCCTGCTCCACTCATACTTTCTTGGCCCTTTGTCATGATCAAAGGACTGTGGTGCTCAGGTACTGGATCTGCAGATGATCCTACCTACCTGCCTGCGCCGGTTCAAGCGAGAGCCTTTCATGTAAAGGTAATACATCAAAGTGTGCCTGTGGAGCCACAAAGGCATTTAAGCTGCCACCAACACCCCTCTCCCCCTAAATGGCAGTTTTAAGGGGAACCTCCGTCGAGCCTCCGCTTGCCGAGGTAGTTTTAGTGCAGGGAGCCAGACAGCACCTGGTCTCACTGGTCAGAGCAAAAGGAAGTGTAGTCTCACAAACCAAAGCAAAGGTCCCTGTCCTGGAAGCAGAGCTTGCCATTAGGGCTTGTTAGAGGGGCACTTACCTTGCTCAACTGGCATGGTCCGGGACTGGATGCTGGGGCTGAGTGGCCCAGCACCCTTATTGGTGCGGGCCCTCACTTTGATGTCGTAAGTGGTATCGGGCTTCAAATTCGTCAAAGTGATACTTGTGTCCTTGGTGATGTTAATGAGGTCCTGCTGGCTATTTATGTCCCTGTATACCACTGTGTAGTTGACAATCTTGCCATTTCTTTCTGCCAAGACTGGGGGTTCCCACGCAACTTCTGTGGTGGAAGTGGTGAGACCCACCACACGCAGGTTCTGCGGGAAGCCGCTTGGCACATCTTCTGCAGTAGTGATCTCTTTCTCAAACTCCTCTCCTGGGCCAGCTCTGTTCTTAGCGGACAATTTGAAGAGATAGGTGGCCCCTTTGTGCAGGTTGGTCACAGTGTAGTGGTGGTCTCTCTTCCCGAAGTCTATGGTGTTCATCTTTTCCTCATCAAGACGTCTGTACTGCAGCCGGTAACCCAGCAGCTCCCCTACCATCTCCTTGGGTGGGTGCCACTGGATGAGGGCTGTGTTCATGGCTGTCGTACTAATCATCATGGTGGGCTTCCCTGGGACTGCAACATAAACACACAATGACCATCTATAGCCTGAGAGGAAGAGAAGGAAGGATGGCTTCAGTGCTGCTCGGTCCATGAGGATTGAGGAAAGTGGGAAAGTTCAGAGAACAGGGTGAAGAGGGCGACAGACATGGATAGAGGCAACCCTAATCCAGTGGTGAGGGAGGCTGGAGCCAGCCAGCTCTCGTCTGCCATATTCCCACGTGCGGCCGTCTAAAAAAGGGAATAAGTTCAGCCATACACAGCCCCAAAATTTATCCCCTTTTAGAGGAAAGGTTTTAGGTACCTCAAAGCATCATATCTATCTCAGAGAAGATCTAAATCCCATCCTGCCAATCGGTGGTCTTCAGACACTCCAGCCAGTGTGCAGCACCAGGCCACGCTGGCCCAATTGCACTGTAGCGCAAGAGACACGCACAGAAGCCCGAGTCCAGTGCCCTCCTCTGTCTGGAGGCAGACAAATTTCATCCTGAAAACCTTGCAGTTTTACCATCTGCAGAGGCAGCGAGCAGAGCTGGGCAGGCTGTTTGCCACCAGAACACCATTTTGGGTTAGCCGATGAGCAGATTCGTGACGTCAGCGTCCCATGCGAGAGGTGAACGCAAGCGCTCCACAAGATTTTGGCTTATGCTGCACAAGTCAAGGAGTGTTGCCGTCACTAGTTAGGAGCTGATGGCTTTAAACTGATGGTTTACTACCTTGATATCCTTCAGCTAAAAAAAAAAATCAAGGATGTGTCTTCGTGTCACATCGGCTCAGATTTGTAAACAAATCGACTGACAGGGAAGAGACCCCGAATCAAAGGGATGGGGCTATGGACAGGGAAGCAAAAATGGGATCGTAGCCAAATCTAGTTAAATATCCTCACGCAGTTCTGAAACACGACCCCCACAGATGAGAGCAAGAGAAAAAAAAGTGTTTGGCAGAACCATGTCCCGATTCTGCCATCAGAGGGCGATACCAACACTCCCCTTAGAGGTCAAGCCTGCAGTTCAGCCCCTGCGAAGGCGGCTCTGCGGGTGGTTTTGTAGGTATTTAAGACACACAATTACATTTCCGCTGCCAGTGCCATCCTCCTGGCACTCAGTGCAACGTCTAACAGCAGCTAGTATTAAGGGACACATTATTTTCAAAGCCGATTCCAAACGTTAACTCTAAACGTGCATCATAGCAGGGGAAGACCCGGTGCGGGTTACGGTGCAACACTGGCACGTTTAGGAAGCTCTTCCCGTTTATAGGACAGCTGTAGCAATTTGATGAACAGAGCATACATCATGCCGAGGCACAAGGGAGACAGCATTCGAGATGGTGACAGTGGAAACTACCTCTGGAGCTCCCCGTGTGCAGCGCAGAGGAGATGGCAAGCTGTTCCTTGTTTAAAAGCACCAGGAACAAATGCTCCGTTTGCACAAGCTGCATTCCCACAACAACGAGCCATAAATGCTATTCCTGGGGCTGGGCTGAGGAAGCAACAGGATTATCAGCTCCAGGACAGGTCTAGTGAGTGGAAAATGAGGACAAGGCAGTGTCAATTAGTTGGTGGCATCGCCTAAGGCAAGCTTGACTGCATCCGGAGGAAAGTGCCTGATGAATTCTTTGGGTGCCTCTGCTTCAGGCTGAGGCTCCTGTGTTGCACTAGGCACAGGGTATGAGTCTCTACTGAGACAGCAGAACCGAACTGGCTGGGATCACCACGGTTCTAGAAGCTGTGTCCGCAGCACTCTTACGGCAGGTTTTGTTGCATTCCAGATTTTACCATCTAGGAGCAGGCAGGCTCAAGTTTACGCAAGCCTGAAGAAGTGCAGCAGTAGCAGGGGGAGGAGCTGAGAAGCACCTTTGAGGAGCCCTCTGTGCCAGGGGCCATCCCAGGCAGCACTGCAGTAACTGCAGGAATCAAGAACTGGCACTTGCTTAGGGGAATAAGGTGAGCTCAGGCCATGACTCCAAAGCTGAGGGAGGGCCTGGACTTTCAGGTTTCCTCTTCCCAGGTCTCTGGACTATGCAGTGTGTCATTGCTCTCTCAAGGGCCCTGGCAGTGTCTGTCCATCTGTTGGCTGCACTTGGTTCAGGTGATCCAGTAGCAAAGCCTGTAAGTAAGGGCTGGAGATCACAAGAACATGTACCTTTCTAGCGTCTCCAGGCCTCCTGTTTCCTCCTGTATGCCTTGGCCATAGTCCCCAGGCATGTCTGGGGAGGTTTTAGCACCAACCCTACGAGGCTGTGGCATCTGCTCCCCACACTCACCTGCCCCTGTGGTAGTGATGACTTTCGGCTTGCTGCGGGCACCATCTCCTTTGGTGGTGTAGGCAGCGACCGTGACAGAGTAGGTGGTTTCTGGCAACAGGCCTCCAATGACAGTCTCCTGGGAGCGCATCCACCAGGCGGAGAAGAGGCAAATGAGAAGAGCAAATACTTGTTACTGGGGTGAGTAGAAGGAGGGCACTGAGGTCAGCATCTGCAGCAGTGACACACTGACACCCTCGCTGGCTCACACTCCTGCATCGCACCCAGGCGCACACATCTTGCACAGAGCCAGCGAACAACAGCTGCTGCCACTCCAACACTCACCTGCCTAATTTCAACCCCTGCCTCTTACACTTGGCTTTTCCAGGAACTCACCAGCACCCTCTGCTTCTGCCAAGAGGGAGACCTGTTCCAGAGATGGTCCTGCATGAAGCCAGAGCCACCCTGCCACAGCATGCTTGCTAGTAAGAGGACTATGGAGCTGTGAACCAGTGCAAAAGCCAGTTCAGATGTGGAAATCTCTTGGGGGCTAATTCGGGATTTTTAAAGTTATCTCTTGTGGGAGAGCCACAGGAAGCACGGAGAGGCAATGCAGGGGCGGAGGGCCCCGGGCAGGGAGCACCTGCACTACAGCATCATATTCACCCTTGCAGGAATGGGACAGGGTCAGTGCAAGGCATTGGCAAATCCTGAAGGGCAAACTCTGCACAGTGGGAGGTCTGGGAGGAGGGAGGACTTGCAACCTTGCATGCTCTGGCTTCCTCTGGGCAGGAGAGGGCACGGCTCTGCACTTCAATTTGAGATCAAAGAGGGAAGCACTGCTCCTCCCTCCTGGCCTCCAGCAGCAATAGGACTTGTGCCAAGCCTGGCTGGCCAGGCCTGTAAATGAGCAAGCACAGCGAGCTCAGGAGCTCGCAGCAGCTCTCTGCAAGCTCAGGGCAGGTACCTCTGACCTGTATTCATCTGTGGGTGCTGTGAAAGGAACAGGGGCCATTAGCACTAATAATTCATTCAACCAGGAAGCAAGAGGCACCTGGGTGGGACCGGGAGCTGGCGAAGCTTTTGGGAGGGAGGCAGAGACTCTGAGGTGGTTATTTACCCTTTCAGGCAAGGAGAAGAGGTGGAGATAGAGAGGGGCAAGCTCGAGCTGCTTGAAGACAGGCAACAGGAGCACTGTTAGAAACTGCTCCCGGGGTTCCAACATCATCTGCCTGGAGGACCCCTGCCAGCTACGGGGGGCTCGAGGGATGCCTGCAGTTGCTTTCAGATCACAGCCAGCCTCCCATCACTCATTCGCACTGACACCCACGCTGTTAAACCTGCTGATTTCCAGCCCAGCGCTGCTGGTTCAGGTTACCTGCCCAGGCTTACTCAACGAAATCACTGTGCTACCATTGCAGAACCGGCCAGCCCAGAGAAAAATCGACAAGCACCAACAAGAACCCCGCCAAAATCACCGTGTGAACCAGAGTTCGATCCCGACTCCGCCCCTGCAGCAGATGATGCGTGCCAGTGAGTGGACGCACAGTCCCATCGGTGCCAGTGGACCCGCGGGGGGAAGCACTCACACGAAATCTGCAGACTCTGAACATCCCAAGAGAACTCACTCCTCCCAAATCCATGCAAAGAGAAATTCTCACGCAAAAGCATGCCACCAGGAGCAAAGCAAGCCAGCTGGGAGGAGGAGGAGGAGGAGAGACAGGGGACGGATGAAAGAAGGTCTGACTGCATAATGTAAACACAGTGCTGTCATGACAAAGCCACTCCGAGTGAGAATCCTGCCACACAAGGCAGGAGGAGAAACGCACTGGGCTGGAGCAGCTCGCGGGTAGGGCAGGAAATTGAATTGCCGGCTCTAAAAAGGTCATTTGGTTGCTTGTTCCTCCGAATCTGTGTTTCAAAATTACGTGGGGGGGGAAAAAAAAAAAAAAAATTGGATTTAGCTGCTTAAATGTGATTGTTTTCTTATTACGCTCCGTGTTTCAGCCAAAGGTCGCAGTTGGGAGTGTTAGGTTGTTTCTCAGGACGATGATCGATGTGGTTTAAAGATTGTACGATCGCATTCTGCCGTGCGACTCGGTGGGCCAACTGCCGCAGAAAGCAGGAGGCACCTCCGGAGCCTGTCGCTTGAGCCTGCCTAAGACTGCACTGCAACAAGCTGGAAATACAGATTATAGGAAATGTCAATTGCTTTGCTGCATTTAGGAGCAATCTAAATGCCAATTTGCTCTGGATTTGCCGCTTGCGGAAGGGTTCACAATGTAACTCTCCAGCCTCATTAAGAGAGTGAAAGGGATGTTTTGACAGCACCGTGTCTACAAAATTCACAAATCGATTTACCAAATCCCTCTTTTCCAACCTGGAATGCACACAAGTGGTACTTACATGGTCCACGGAGTCCTCAGCTCTCCACTGATGGGGGGGGGGGAAGAAAGGAAGGAGGAGAGAAAAATGGAGACACAGAATTTTAAGGGGCGACATGTAGGAAGGGGATGATGACGACAACAGCAGGGGTTAGCAGGACTAGGTTTGGGTGGGGGGGGATTACAACACTTATACACAGAGGATCACTTGGCACAGGTTGTGCCAAGGGAAGAAGTGGCACAGAGCAATTGTCTACATGCTGCTAGCCTGCGTAGTAGGTCTGAGATCATTCACACAAACAGGGGCAAAAGAGCTTTCTTCTCATATGGATGGAGAGGTCACCAGTTCCTAACTCTGCAGCCCTTTCCCCTTCTGGCTTTGCACTTCCCTGCCTCTCCTATAAACAGAAGAAAGAAGGGACAGCTTGTAGCTGTGTGGCTGACTGCTGTCCCACTGTGGCCTATTCCCCAGTTTCTGTTCCAGCAATCCTCCGGTTGCTCTCTTTTGTTGACAATCAAAGACTTCAGCACACAAAACTGAGAGGGCAGGGAAGCACCAACACAACATTTACAGAGCTGCTCGTTCCTGTATAACTTGCAAGAAAGTGCTCTCAAGACCCCAGAAAGCCAATGAGTGCCATGTCTTGTAAAAGGAGCGATGCAAGGGAGGCTGAGATGTTACACACAGCTCCACACTAAGTTGCTCCACTCCAACAGTGCTGTGTGGCTTGAGTGAGGCTCAAACTGATGCACATACTGAGGAAAGAGCCTCTTACTCCCAATTACACAGCGCTAAACAGCAAACACTTATCTGGTAGGAGCAGCCCTGCAGATGAGACTTCTACACAAACCATTTCCCAGCAAAAGTTCATGTGGATTCTTAGCCATGGCAGCTCAGTTAGGCCTCTGAATAGAGAACGCACAGGAGGTTTCTGTCTGGATTTGTGGTTCAAAGCTGCATCGGGGTGATGAGACTTAGCAGACCTTGGCTGATGCCACACACACCCATAGCACTGTTCGTGTGGCTGAGGCACCACAGCAAGGTTTGCACAGCTCACAGCGAGCTCTCTCAGTTAAGGCAGTGTGTTACATCAGGTTACTGCATCTGCCTGGAAGAAACACCAGTTGATGGGTTCAAGCACAGAGATGAAAGTGGAAGATAGCTTTTCTTCCCCCTGACTCACAGTGGGAGCCTCGGCAAGCCTTGCTTCTGAGCCTGATCTGCCAGTTGTGAAACGGTGCTCAGGTACTGACTTCCTCAGGGCACTGGGGAGCCCAGACAATGCTGCTGTAGTGCTTGTGAACCTGCAAGCCTGGTAGAAGCACTAAGTGGTACTAAAAAGCTACAAGTTGCCTTTTGTATTCAGGTTATTTGAGGTGGCTTACCTAGGCTGCAGCCTATCACAGTGGCAGAGTACTCTCCCCAGCAGTAAAATACATGGCCTACCTTCAAAATATTGGTTATTTTATTTTCTAAATTCAGAACGGAACAACTATTGGAGAAATATCCCTCTAAGATTTTATTACAGCCCACTTTTTTGATGCTGCTAAGACTGCAGTAGAATTACCTGCCTAAAACCTCGTGAAATTTATTTCAGCTAAGGGGTCAACCTGTCCCTAAAGACCTCCCATAAAGCCAAGGCCCTCACTATGTATTATGGTCACTAAAGGTCCTCTTTCCAAAGACATCTTAGTGTTATTTCCAGCACTGCATGCTGAGCTCAACCCAAATCATTGCTACTGATGCAGTCAACAGCTTTACATTGCCCCACTGATTTAAAACCTGGCAGAAGTCTTGCTGCAGGAAGGACACATAGCTTGTTGGGTTTTTTTCCCCAAAAGTACACTTCTGCTCCCACACTGTGTCCCAAAAGGCTGGGGCCACATGAATGGTAACACCCCAACCTGCCTCCACCCAAGCTGCAGGAGCAAAGGTGTCAGTCACCTACAACCAGCAGTGGAGCAGACCTGGGCTGAGGATGCTCCTGCATCTCACAGCTTCTAACACCACAGCAGGGACTTTATCACCCACTAGGATTTTAGACCAAATGTTTAATGTTCAAACTCTGTTTGCTCATATGTTTCAGTGGACTTTAATCTTACATCAGATCAGAGTGCAAAGAAATGCCTTGAGATCTGTGCTAGAGGAGTAACAGTTAAAAAAAAAAGCTAAGCCTGCATAAATACTCTGGTATAAATTCAGTTTCATTATGAAAATATCATCTGCAGATCAAAACATCTCCTTCTTCGAACTAGCTCAACTGCTTCTTAAGTGTTTAATGTTGGTCAGTAAGACAAATTGATCTCAAAAGCCCAGGAGCTGTCATAAAAAGAACTCAGACAGGGCTGTGTGCACGAGGCAGGATGGCTCAGGGAAGTGCTAAAGCTAACAGTGTGTATTTATGGCAGCTGCAATGCCTTAACGTTTCACTTTACACTTCAACACCACACACTGTACTCGTGTCTCACCAGGGAATGGCAGCTTTCCATGACCACATCTCTTGCAAAAGATAAGACTCAAGCCCTCCTAACAGCCCTGACTTTGGGAAGTGGGCATCATGGTTTTCCTGAAAACCTTCCTCCCCTCTGTTTCATGGAATCATAGTATCAGTCAGGGTTGGAAGGGACCACAAGCACCACCCAGTTCCAACCCCTCTGCCATGTCCAGGGACACCCTACCCTAGATCAGGCTGGACAGAGCCTCATCCAGCCTGGCCTTAAACACCTCCAGGGCATGTGGCCACAACCACCTCCCTGGGCAACCCATTTCAGGGTCTCAACACTGTCATGCTAAAGAACTTCCTCCTCATGTCCAGTCAGTTTCAGTGACTGTGATGCAACAGTAAAACTCCCGATGTAAACTCAAGTGCTTAGCTGTTGAGATGCAGAAAGGTCTGAGGGCTCTGGACCTTGACCTCTGCCCATTACTGAGACATGTCTTGAACGATGCCTTCCAGTTTTGTTCCACTTGGGAAGCAGAGTGCATCTCACCTCCACCTCAGACTCTTATCTAGATGAGCACACATGCATGAGTTGTTCCAAGTAGGATTCAGATAAAGATCCTTGACTATCACCCAGTGAAAAAGAGAGGCTGTAAATTCCTCTCTGTTCACCTGGGGTGAGCACTGCCAAGGGAGAAGAGGAGTCTCTGCTTCCCCTTTCTCCTTTGATCTCAATCCAACAGCTTGAAGCACTTGCTGTTACTTCTTCCTGCTCTTCTGGAGCAAGCTGGTGGGATGTGCTCTTAAGTCTGCATGCTTGATGGAGAAATGCTGCCTGTGAAGACTACACAACCTTCCTGTGAGCCTGCAGCCCTTCTCGTGGGCAGCACACCTCCCCCTGCTATGACTCTGCAAAGCGGGAGGAGGAGGAGGCAGAAGTTTCTCTTTCACAAAGCCTGATCTACTTGCACCCAGGTGTATGCAGCCAGCTGCCAGCAGCACAAGTACTGCAAAGCCCTCTGGGCAGGCTGGATCTTCAGAGGCTATTCACTGAGGTTAATGTGCATGCTGTATCCTCAGAGTGACAATAGCAGTGGGCTCCTGAGCAAATGTGCTGCACAATGAGGAGCAGGAGCAGCTGTTGAGACCACCTTGCATCATGAGGAGAAAGCTCCCACTCAAGACATCTCTGTCCTAACTGAGGACAAGCAGGCAGGGCAGAAACGCTACACAGTGAATCAACAGCTAGATTTTTGCAGGGTCTAGCTGCCTGTTTTGGAAAGAGCAAACGAGTCACACTTGCACAGTAACAGCTCTGCTGCTGTGTCTGTGCCCAGTGCTGCAGGCTCAGCACTGAGCTCTGCAAGGCACACAGGACTGGTACCTGGGAAGGGATGGAGAAGATTAAGCCCACTGCTTCTTCTGACACACTGCAGCTGCCCAGGGATTGGAGATCAAGGAAAGTAGTTTGCCCCTGCTCTCCTCTGAAGGCCTTAATGCTTGTTCCCCATGGCTCTGCTATCCTCTGATCCCTCAAGCTGGTAAAGATTTATATGAGAGTGGTGGAGTGCAGCTGAGACCCTGCACTGGTGTCCCCGCTCCTTTCAGAGGCAGCCTCTTGGTGCTCAGATGCATTGTGCACAAGACTCAGCACACAGAAATCCATCTTCTGCCATCACTCATTATAGAACCTGGCTGAGTGATGGCGTGCAGGGCCTGTGCAGGAGGTGGTGTAGGTACCTGACCCAGCTCTGCAGCAATACACATGCTCACCCTGGGCACTCCTCCGCAGGGCATGGTCACATTTGCTTGCCCATCAGTCTGTTAGTAGGAGGCAAGAGCTCAGACTGGAAGGCACAGAGAAGTCTGATGGAGGTAATCAGTCACAGGCACAGCCACGTAGGGGAGGGAGAGACTTCAGCTCCTTTGCAGGACCTTCCTGACAACTGCTTACTTTCTCTAGGCAGGAGGCTGTAAAATAAAACGTGATCTGTTCAGCACCAGGAGCCTGACTTCTCTGCTGATGTTTTAGTCCTTTCTGCTAAAATGGTTTTGAAAACTCTGTATTATCTGCATAGGTAACATCTCCATTCCCTTTCCTTTTTTCCTTTCATCTTCGTTTACTCTCTCTCTTTCTTCATCTTCAATCAGGAAGAACCATGAGTCAGCTTTAGTACCAATGTCTTCATACCTCCTGCAGAAAGCAGATTATGTGGTGCATACCCACTCAAAATCAGCAGAAAGCCTGGCTAGGCAGAAGGAGGGGCTCTGCCTGCATGTCCAGAGAATTTCTTCTCTCAGCCCAGATTTTCAGTCAGTTTATCTTCCTGTGCACGGGTATAAATGTTTATGAACATTTCTGAGTACTGAACTGTGGCTATATTCTGGCCATTTTCATCTTCTGACCTTCAGGGACAGGTGTTCCAGTGTAGCTTTTAGTTTTCTTCCGTAGAAAATAACTCTTCCAAGACTACTTGTTCAAGTCTGGTCTGTCTGTTTGCAAAGACACGCACTGCTGTACTGAAAGATGGCAGCTCTTACAGGAGCTCTTTAGCTTCTGGAGCAAATGTATTTCATCACAAGCACAGGTCATGCCTGGCTTCTCGCTCTTTTGGGAAATAAAGATCTCTTCTGGCAAGTCAGTGAGACCTCATCCCTGCAGGGTCATCACTAGTTTATCCCAACAGTGATAAGGCTTGCCCAGAATAGTCACTTCTCTGCAACTATCTTTTGACCTTTGCTTCCATCCAAAAAATTAGCAGATGAGTTCAGCATCATACACACCAGAAAAAAAAAATAAAAAAAAATCACAGCAACTAAGAACTTCCCTATATAAATTCACCAAATACAAAAAGACTGATAAATGATGTGCCAGGCCAGAAAACCTCAAGCAGCCTGCTTCCTTCATGCACATATTAAAAAAACAAACAAACAAACAAACAAAAAAGCAGCAAAATCCAGCACTCCTTGGAAAGTTTCTGGATCTGGCATCTTCATTCCTGCACGTTAACATGGGGTTTCTTTCTCTGAAATGTATGAGTAAGAAGTGAAAACAGAACTGGCTGGGCAAGAGTACAATATTTGAAAACACCAACAAGAACAACACTGCCAACTTCGCCCACCTACACTTGGGACCAACTCATTAACTCCCAATTCCAGCATCAATTGTTCACAAAACACAGATTATATCCTCCCAGAGTAAGTAAAGGGCAGTAAGCAACTTTGCTAATGACGAAAATAATGCAACATCTGAAACGCAGGCAGGGATGTGCCCCAGACAACACTGCAAACACCCTCTCAAAGCTTTTTCTTTCTCTCTCCTTCCACATTATTACTGAGCCTTATCCTTCAGAATATGAATGGGGAGGAAAAGCTGCCTCTGTGCACTGCACTCCCCACTGATGAAGGTATAAATGATTCACAGCTGCGTTCAGCAGACAGATCAATTAATCGTTGCAGCTCTCCAGTATTTATATTGGGCATCATTCAAGCAAGCCAGCTCTGAATCGATTACTCGTCGCTTCCAACAGCAGCAGATCCTCTACTTCATTTATACGATTATCTTTGCTGAGAACAGCATGGGTCATCTGGGATGAAGGACCTTTGCTCCAAAGGAGACGTATTTCATCACAGAGAGGACACCAAAAACTTCCCTGGACCTTGGCAAAGAGGCAGTTGTGCATTGCCAGGCTGAGCGGAGCGCACAAGCACGCCTGCAGTGCTGTATGGGAACAGGGCCCCACCTCACAGATGGTGAAGTATCCAGGAGATCACATAAATATGAGCATTGTTGAACAGGGATTGCAGGAAGCAAAGTCCTTTACAGGCAATGTGGGCCTGCAACCCACTCATTCCACCCCCACCTTCTTAGCCTTTCCCAGACTCAGCAGGCTTCATCTACTTCTTGGTTTCAAGAGGCAATGCAAGGTCAAGTCATAGAATCCAAGAACGGTTTGGGTTGAAAGGGACCTTAAAGATCAACCTCCCTGCCATGGGCAGGGACACTTCCTACTAGACCAGGTTACTCAAGGTCACATCCAACCTGGCTTTTAACAGTTTCAAGGCTGGAGTCTCCACAACTTCTCTGGGCAACTCCTTCCAGTGCCTTGCCACCCTCACAGTGAATAATTTCTTCCTAATAACTAATACAAATTTAGCTTCTTCAAGTCTGAAGCCATTACCACCCATCCTGTCACCACATGACTTTGCAAAAACTCCTTCTCCAGATATCCTGTAGGCCCCCTTCAAATACTGGGAGACTGCTATAAGGTCTCCCTGGAGCCTTCTCTTCTTAGGGCTGAACCACCTGGCATGTTGTGCCTACCCAAAAGTACAGAACCACACCCACACCCCACAGGCAGGCAGCATCCTGTTGAGTGGGAAGCTTTGCCCCGAACATCAGCAGCACAAAATCAGCCTTGATTAGAACTCGCTGATAGTTTATAATCTGACTGGCAAAACACAACTTGCTCCAGCTAGAGTCTGCACACAATGTGGCAGGCAGAGAGAGGCACGTACTGGAGAAAGGGTAAGAGAGGAACACTGTTCAACACATCATCCTTCTTACAGCAATCCTTTCCTGATTAAACTTTTAACCTGTCTGTAAGCCACGGTTTAGGGATGAAGTGTTTGCCTTGCTCAGGCAGGGCTGAGTCTCACGCTCTGGAGCCGCAAGAGGCAACCAAGAAAGGCTTGGATCTCGTCATCCTGGCCCTCCTCAGAGAGGGAAGGAGCCATGCCCACCAGCCTGTGGCCCCCATACCATACCTGTGCTTCTGACAGCATGACATCCTTGATCACTGGCTGCCCGCGGGGCTCGTTGTTTTCCAGCTTCACGTAGGTAACCTGGTACCCACGGATCTGTCCGTGCTGCTTGTTGGAGATGGGCAGCTTCCAGCTCACCCGGATGGCAGTTGAATTCACAGACTCCACCTCCACCTTCCGTGGTGGAGCACTGGGCACTGCAACACACAGAGAACAGGCAGTTAGCCACTACCACACTACTGCTGCCAGCTGCCTCTCGCTTCTTTGCTACCTTCCCTCCATCTCATTGGAAGAATGGCCCTGCTGGTACAGATTTCCTGTACCTGCCCAGAGGTGATACTGTAGTTTTCCAGTAGGACCACATCTCTCACACTTTCATAGAATGGTTTAGGTTGGAAGAGACCTCAAAGATCAGCCAGTTCCAACCCCCCTGTGCCATAGGCAGGGAAACCTCCCATTAGAACAAGTCCCCCAAGGCATCATCCAGCCTGGCCTTTAACACCTCCAGGGAGGGAGCAGCCACAACCTCCCTGGGCAACCCATTCCAGTGTCTCACCACCCTCACTGCGAAGAACTTCCTCCTAACATCTCATTTAAATCTCCCCTCTGCCAGTTTAAACCCATTACCCCTCATACTGTCATTACAAGACCTTGTGAATAGTCCCTCCCCAGCACTCCTGTAGGCCCCCTTCAGATACTGGAAGGCTACTATAAGGTCTCCTCAAAGCCTTCTCTTCTCCAGGCTGCAGAGCCCCAACTCTCTCAGCCTGTCCTCATAGCAGAGCTGCTCCAGCCCTCTGATCATCTTCGTGGCCCTCCTCTGGACTCTGTCCAACAGTTCCATGTCCTTCTTGTGGTGGGGGCTCCAGAACTATGCATGCAGGCATCTTTGCTACTTTCCTCAGGAAGGAACATGATTGTGACATGCAGGAGCATCCTGAATAAAATCTACTGTGCAGGATCAGACCCAAGGTCCCTCTAACCTTCCTGTCTTCAGCACTAGGGGAGGAGGGAAGACTACAAGAATATAGCAGAATATAAACAACATGGTAACCACCTCCAGCTCAGAGTGCCTTGCAGCAGAAGGAGGGGGTTTGAACCCTTCTTTGCCTGTCACAACACCTCCACTCAGATCCCTCTGCATACATCTAGTCCCAGGTAGCTTGACTGGGCACTGAGGCTGTCTTGCAGGGAGGCCTGATACTGCCACCAGCCAGAGTACACACGTGCTCTTCCCCTGTGACAGCAAGAGGTTAATGAGGGGGAAAAGCACCATCCTAAAACAATAACCCAGAGCTCAGAGGCAGCAGTCACTGAACTCAGCCAGATAAAGGGGCCTGTGGGGATTGTGACAGCTCTGGGGACTGTATTTCATGCACGGCTAGTTGAATGCTTTTTGATAATAAAATGAAAAATTACACTGCCCAGAAAATATCAATTTTCTTGCAAGGTGAGTCCCATTTAAAAATGTATTTATACCCTATTTACCATTTGGAAAAATTGCCTCCTTATTACTTTGTGCTCCTGCACTGACTGTGACAAAAATGTCAATGCTAAAAAATTAGCCTCTCAATTGCTCCTGGAAAGCTCCTTGAAGCTGATGAACCTGGGAGCAGAGGTGTGCACTCCCTGAGGAGGACAGTGCTGCTACATGAGAGGTTGGTACCCAACTGGAGGACCTGGGCTCCATCCTAGCACCTCTACTGTGGGACCCCTTCCATCCTCCACTGCCTGGGAAAATCCAGGGGTTAGGACAGTGCTGCTACATGAGAGGCTGGCACTCAACTGGAGGACCTGGGCTCCATCCTAGCACCTCTACTGTGGGATCCCTTCCATCCTTCACTGCCTGGGAAAATCCAGGGGTTTGGAACCCTGTATGCCCCAATTCTCAACACAGCAAGAAATAATCAGTATTAGATAATTAGGGATGGATAGCTGACAAGCAGACATAATGAGTATTGCTATTTCGACTAGCTAGATGGGAAGAAACAGCTACCCAGCAGGTAAGCACAGTTTTTAAGCTGCAGGGCAATTCATTATATTCCCCAAATGTCCTTTTTAATTGTAGATAATTAAATAAAACACAGAAAGGAGGAATGGAGAATTTTAGCACCATGAGGCCAGCTCAAGGTACGGGAATAGAGGTGGCTGTGCTTGAGTAGTTACTACCTTCTGGCTGGAGCAGCCTACATTGTAATCCACAATTCACTTAGTGCAGTGACCTCGCACAGGTCATGGGGCTCTCCTGCCCTAGCAAGGCTTTCCTGCCCACACACACTGTTGGGAATCCAAGTGAAAAACAAAATCCTCCCTGAGAACCAGACAGAAGCTGCATGTCAAGCTTGGCTGGCAAGAGAAGGCAGGAAGCCTTGGCAAGACATGACAGGGGAGGTTGTGGGGACACAGAGAGATGTGAATGAGAGCAGACCAGAGTGTTTCGAGGAACACTACCCAATCCCATTATGGGAAGCATGTGCTGCATCCGAGACCCAAACTGGGAAGGCTCAGTTTGCTTTCAGATCACAGTTTAGCATTTCTCATTCCTTCACCACGGGTATCTACTGAGCATCAGCATGTTGGAGTGATACAAAAATCACTCCTGACAGCTGAGCTGGAATGTCCAACCACGGTGCCCGAAAACTAACTGAGAGAGCTTGTTGAGACATTTCTGGGGTAGCAGTTTCCCCTGGGCTACAACTCTGCTGAATGAGAACTGAAGCAAACAATACAGGCAGCAGGACACACACAGATGTGTTTGCCAGCCCAGGAATGCAGTCAGTGAGCATTCCCAAATGCCACTTCCAGAGCCACGGAGATGTGGGGCACAGTGGCAGCCCATTTAGAGAAACTGTAACGCGTCTGGTTTCAATTTGCCATGCTGACTGGGCAACACAAAGATCGTCCTTTCTTTGCCTGGACGCCGCCTCTCTTTCTTCTCCCATGAAATCTGCAGCTTCTGGGGTCAGCAGGAAGCCATGGAAACTCCTACTGACACCCTGAGCTCGGGTTCTTTCATAGGGAATGGCTTAAGTCATGATGACATAACTGACAGCTCTGCTAATACAAAACAATTTCTCTTTAAAGCTGTCGCATCCAGTCAAGTGTTCTGTACATGCAATATTCTGACTCTTGAGCGGAAGAGCAGATTTATATAAGCCATGAGCTGCCTGGAAGCTGGGGCAGGAAGCAGCTTTTCTGCAGTATCTACAAGTTTCAAATGGATTTCTTTCCCTCTCTTTAGTTTGCTGGATTTTGCTGGATTTCAGGTTAACAAGTAAACTCTTAAGTCCTAATCTCACAGTGTGAGAGAAGCTTTTGGCTGGCAGAACTTGCATTGCCTTCAGCAAAATGGAAGCCATTACCACCAAATATTAGAAGCCCAAATTGGCAAAGCACTGTAATACCTCCTCACGTGTGCAGGAAGCTCTGCTAACACGTACAACACCCTTGTGGGACCATACCAGGATGTTTGACTCGCAGCCTGGAGGCAACCATTATATCAGAGCAAAGGCCAGCAGATCAACTCCCCTACCCCTCTCCAGGGCAATGACAGAGACCTGCTCCCTGCAGCCGCTGACCAAAGCACTGCTGCCCAACAATCCTGCTTGAAAAGCACTCCCAAGCCAAGATCTCCGCTCCCTTTCCCACCCTTTCCCAGCAGCTCTGCTAGCAGAGCCCTGGCTAGCCCAAGGTGGCAGCTGAAGGAGCTGTTCGGTAACACCTACCATCCTCATCAGTGCGCACGTGCACGGGGATGCTCTCCGGTCCTGGCCCCACATCGGTGTGAGCCCTTACCCACACCTTGTACTCGGTCCATTTCTCCAGGTCCTTGATTTCCCAGCTGGAGTGCTCCCGTCCAATGCCATCCACCACATGTTTGGTGTTGTCATCTCCTTCCACTGCCTGGTACGCAATGGAGTACTGGGTGATGACCCCATTGCGGCTCTGGGCAGGCGGTGGCACCCAACTTACCCGGATGGTAGTGGAGCTGGTGCTTACACACTCGACTTCTTGGGGTGGGGCAGAGGGGGCTGGGGATAAATAAATGAAGTGGGGAGATGAAGGGAAATGAGTGGAAGGACAAAACAAAATGCACAGGGAACTTTTACCCAGCCAACTGAACGCAGAACGTACGCGTGGAAATTCAGCCAGCAGCCTCCTGGACAATCGCCTGCCTTCCTCTGAGAACATCAGAGACTGCACTGAGGGCAATTTGTATTTGAAAGCATGATGAACAGCATGGAGACAGAAGTGCTGTTCTACATCAGAAAACACCTTTTCCCGAAGCAGTTCTGGACGCTCACTTTACCAAACACAACAAATGGCAGTAAGGGAAGGGGATGGTGTGAGAGAGTGAGACAGAGAGAGAGAGAAACTCGCAGGGAAAAGAAAGATGCTCTCAATGAAGATCTGAAGCAGATGGAAACCAGAAGAGGTAGGAAGCTACAGAAGGCAAGAGTGGCAGAAGGGGAAGCTCGCACACCAGACTGTATGAAGGCTTGGAAAAACCTGCTCCTAGCCAAGTCGAGGAAACAAAAGAGTATAGGGAAAGCAGGTGACTGAGGTCAGCTGGCGTGTGTCCAGGCAGGGCTTGAAATCACAACCATCAGCTATGAACAGCAGCCTGACCCGGGTGGGAGCCAAGCACCACATGGCAACAGGAGATAACATAGCTATGCTGTTTTGCACATGTGCCTAGTATCTGGGACTGACTGCTTCATGCCTGCCAAACTGATTACCTGCCTCAGTGGCTTCCTGGCCTATGGAGATGTACAGGGGAAAGTGGGCGGGACTTGCCTCCTCCCCAGCAAAAACCTGTGTCATCTGCATTAGCTTCCAAGCCTCAGCAATATTAAGTGGCCAAGGGGAGGAACAGGATCTCATCAGCATCTCATGATGAGCAGCATCATCAGGATGAAGTGCAGTCCCCTCCACATAGCATTGCTGGGGAACAGCAGTGAAACAAATCTGGGAGTGGGGAAGAAAAGGATCAGGTGAGAAGAGATGACCTGGACAATTCACAGTGATCTCCAGGACACCTGCATGCTTCATTCCCTTTCCAAGTCTTGCAGAACATTTGCTCTGTTACAAGAGGGCCTTGGCAGCATGGGAGCCCTCTCAGGGCAATAGCAGCCCACCCTCATTTGGACTCACTGCCCAGGTATACTGCAGATAGCATGCTCACAGGGAGGGCTACCAAGGGCAAGGATAAAAACCTAGAGAGGGAAGGGAAACTACCTGTTCAAGGAAGGCACAAGGGAGATGAGTGCATCGTTGGGTGCTTTCACAGAAGGCAAGGGCCCTGTGCAGAGAGGGCAGGGTACTCCAAGGCTAGGAAGCTGTCTGGCCAAGTAATAATGGAGTATAAGGTATTCTCCTGTGCTACAGCAGGTGCCCAGAAACATAGAAATGCCTGAAAATGGACTGGTGCCCTTCTCCATGATGCAGTCCGTGAAGCCATCAGTGCACCACAGGCAGTATCTCCGGGGCACAGGGACAAGCCTGCCTACTCACTGCCTGTGCTAAGCTGAAGACAACCTACATTACTCCAGAAGGCAGCAGGGACCTCAGATAATTAAAGCACCCAACAGTGGTGCCTTGGCTTTGCTGCACACAGGTTAGCAGTGGAAGAATATCTGGGAAAATTGAAGACAGCAGGACTTCCTAATGCCACTGGTGACCTCTGCTTCCAGGGAACAAGGCCCAATTGCTTGCAGAAGCAATCGCAAGCTGCATGCAACTCTTTGTTCCTACTTCTCTGCTCAGGGAGCAAGGCCCTTCCCTGATGCCAGGGCTGGGGTACCTGGAGTGAGGAAAGATAATAGAAGAGATGGAAGAGAAGATGACTGAGTAGAGCCAGGCTGCTGCTACTGGTGCTGCACTGGAGGAAAGAGAAGTCAAAGCGATGCATGGAAGCAAAGAGTTGTCTATATGAGGAAGGCAAAGTGGGACTGACACTGTCATTTGGTATACTGGAAGAGAGCAGGAGTAGAAAATGAATTTTCACACTCTTGGTTAATCAGCAGAGAAGTGGTAAGGAAGGAAGTAGGAAGATATAGCACCAAGAGTGAATTTGGGAAGGGCATATGGTAGACAGTGCCTGGTGGCATCCCTCAGAGGGGACAGGAGAGATATAAGGAACTTGGCAAGCCTTTTCTTTGCCAATGTGAGCAGAGAGGCCCTTCACAGAATGGCCTCTTTCTCTGACTTTGGCCTCCACAGCATCACTTGGGATGCAGCAGTGAGCTCCTTCTCCAAAGTCTGCTTTGGCTGGCAGCGCGGGCAGGTCAAATGTTGGCTGTTGACTGGGTAAGAGTCACACAAATGATGTGCAAGGCAAAAACTCAGATTAACACTTAAAGAAAGCAAAATAAAACTTGATAATATGAGCAAGATCAACTTAAAATGCACAAGGAATGGAAGTGCCCCTCCTGGGGCCAGCTAACAGCAGTCTGGGTGGCCAGCATGCACCCACACATGCAGATATATCCATATGTACACTGTGAAAACCTCTGCTGCCTCCAGGCTCCTCACACCGGCCTCCCACGCAGGCTCACAGCGGCCCTGTGTGCCCATCCAGCCCACCTACTCCTTACGATAGAGCAAAGGCAGCCTTGAGACCCACCTTCATATTCCAACCAAGAAGAGCATTTTAATGATGAGGCCTGATGGGTGAAGAGCTGATGCTCCTTTCCTTGCATCATACTGCTTGCCTGAGGCACTGTAGTTTCCTGAAAAACTCCCCCGTGATTCTCAGACCCTCAAAGCATCACTGCTTGTACTTTTTGCAGGGTGCCCAGCAACGAAGCAAGCAACTTAGAAAGACAGCCCAAGAGGCAGCTGTCTTCTCAAGAGACAGGGCATGAGCTGTGCTACTGGAAGGGTGCAAAGGGGCACTGCATCCCTCTGGCTTTCCCAGACAAGCATCCCTGCAGCACACTCCCTGAGGAGGGATGTCACAAGAAAAGAGCAGTAGGAGCAATACAGTTGTCCTTCCCCAGCCCAGTAGTGACTCATTAGCGATGATGTACCTCCTACCTTATCCTTGACAGGTTTGTCAGGACCAGGAATAGAACCTGAAGATAGGGTCTTTGGAAAGCAGTAGTCTTGACTGCTCCTGCAGTTTGTGTTCCACCTGAACACCGTGATCTAACAGCCTTTCTTAGGGCACCCAGATTCAAGAGTGCAAGAAGGAGACCAATTTGAAGCCAAGAGTAACAGTCTTGCTAGATTAGTGTACTCTAAGGTCACAGAAGACCAATCTAACTGTCTAACATGAGGTGTTGCTACAAGCAGACGAAAAAGTTTCTGCCTGAAAGTTGTGCACTGTGCACGCAACTTTGGAGTTAAAGCAGAGCTTTCTGAAACATCAACGTGATTTTGAGACAACCAGTAACCAATTCTGTCTTGGGATTGTTCAGCCAGTTGTTTGTCACTCTCACTGAATAGCTCTGTAGTAACTTTTCTCATAGAATAGAGTGACATCAGAAATCTTCTCAAGTTGGGGTCTGTAAACCAGTCAGTTTTGGATAAATAGAACTTCTCTAAGGTCCCTCCAAGTTATGGACTATTTTACTGGTCAAACCAAGGTATTCCTGTGGCTTTTAGCTAAATCTCTTACAACCCAAGCACATCTCTCTTACTAAACAGATGTCAGAACCAGTCAGCTATTGCTCCACTGGCCAGTGAAGCAACAACCTTAGAAACAGAGCAGTACAAGGCTCCTTGTGAGCCAGCAGCATATGGAACAGGTCAAGCGAAGATGCCTGCCTTCAAGAGTCCACGAAGCAAAGGTTTGTCCTACTTGGGACTATTGTGAGACTCTGAAGGACTCATTTATGCATGGAGCTGTCTCTGATTAAGAGTGTTCAAGGATAAGAGCATCCACTGACAGAATTAATTTCAGTGGCAGGAGAGTTGCTTCGGCCTTGGCCTATCAACACAAAAGCTATACGAAATACGTATACAAATCCCCACACTCAGAATTTTTCTTCTCCATGTTCAAATATTTATAACTGCATAATCTGCACCTCTCACCACTTCCATACCTGTCTATCTGTGCAGTGCTAAGATGCCATTAGCTCACTTAACGAGGTGGCAGAATCCATGCGACTCTTATGTTAATGAAGCAGAATTTTCCTCAAAGAGAAGGTCGTTCCAACAGTGAGCAGAGCTGCTCTTCCCTGCCTGAGCTCCCTTTCTAATGGCCATCGCAGGCTCTTGGCTGCTGTGCACACTGGCACTCTCCCTGCAGGGAAGGCTGGCTGCCTTTGCCAGCTGCTCACCCCACATAGCTAGTAAATCCCAGACAGGCGGTGCTAACAGAAATGTCTTTTTTCCCCCCCTTTTAATGCTCTTTGCATAATGGCAAGCCCAAAAATCGTTAGTGAAAACGAGCTTATCGCGGGGCCCTTTGATAGCCCTAATCTGCTTACGCGCAGCACTTTGAGCTGCCAATCAGAGCAATGCAAACTCCTGCTCTGTGATCACATGAGGATGAAAGTGATATTGTCTGGGTCACCTCATTATCTATCCTCTCTATTAAGTGGGCTGTGGCTTGCTCTGGTTTCCCCTAGTGCTGCAGTCCCCGAAGCCGCAGCCTCACTTGCTCACACGACCCAGGCAAACAATCACTTCCCCAAACTGACTCCTGCAGATGCCTGACAGCCACAGGCACTTTTGGCCTCAAAGGATGCCTCACCTTGCAATCAAGTGTGTGGACCAGGGATGGACTCCTGTGGAAGCAAGGCAGCTGGGATGGGATGGAAATCCAATGGTTTGGAGATAGCCACATTTAGAGCCAAACACCCATATGCTGCCTGTCCAGACAGCTTGTCTGCATGGGAGTGAATTCATAGAGATGCACAAACCCACTCAAATCAATCTCTCCAAAGCAATTTCCCAGCCTGCTTCACTCCTCCACCAGTTCTTATGAACCTGCCCTTAAGGAAAGACAGCATGATCAAAGGGACATGAAGAAAGAACTTACCACTTGGGTGCACCCCCTCTGCCAAAGAGCCCTGATCCAAAAATCCCAGCTGACTTTCCCCAGTACACCCTTTGGCAAACTGCAGAGCCACAAGGGCAGAAGCACTGAGCTCCTCCATGCCCAGGTGATGGAAACTGGACTGCTTTTGATTTGTCTTGAGTAATGCAGTGTCAGAGACTTACTGGATTGGGCAGTTCTGGCTTCGATCGTGGGGGTGTAGACTCCTACCCCCAGCTCTGAGCGGGCACCCAGCCGGAACTTATACAGCGTGTCTGGTTTGAGACCTTCCACTGCATACGAGGAGGTTGGGTCAAACTCCACCTTTTGCTGGCAAATAAAACAGATTACTTGGTGTAATTGGAGAATACAGGAAAACAGGTGCTCAGCTCCCAATGACGTGAGAACAGGCAGCCCCACCACCCATTCATGCGTCCGCTTCACCTGGAGGGCACTTATTTCTGGCAGCTCTCATGCCACTATAAACACAGGAGGGGGAAAGGACCATGGAACACTGCAGCTATGGCATAGTTCTCACTGTGCTGCCCTGAAGCCAGCACTACTTTTGATATATTTAGAGCTGAACATCCTTCAGGGACCAGGCAGTAAACATGGAAGTGTTCCCTCTAGGCTACCTTCAATCTGCTCTTTAAGTGTAACCAGTCCTGGAGCTGCAAACATATTGGAGGCCATTTCAGACCTACCTAGAAGCCCTACTGTTTAAAGGCATCATCAATAAGGATGTCCCAGGGATGAAGTCATGGTATTTTGGAGCCTTTCCAGTCTCAAACCAGTCACTAGCTACTTTCTGGGCACCAACAATCACTGTTGAGATCACTTACACAGAAACCAGACAGAGACTGACATACTCCTATCACACATTCCCAAGACAGAAGAAACGCAGAGAAGAAATAGCTCTGTTGCTACACCTGTTCAAGCAAACACCATTCCCAAGCTGCTGAATTGTGATGTCTGGCCTCAAGTGCTGTTGACGCAGAGGCAGGATCCTTACCTGAGTGCCATCCTCCCCTTCCCAGTAGAGCAGCTCATATTTGGTAATGCGTTCCTGAGAGGCAGGCAGCCATGTCAGCAGGATGCGAGTGTCAGACTCTGCTTCTGCCTGGAAGTCAGCTGGCTGGGCGGGAACTGGGGACGAAACACATGGTTAGCACCAGGAGGCAGACACATGGCTTTGCACGGTCTGCATCTCACCACCTGAGGATCCTCCTTCATCCCTTCTGGACCCTCCTTTCTTCCCTCTTTCCCCTAGCGTGCTCTTGGAACAAGCTGGGCAACATGGAAGTACCTCTGGGACTCAGGTGGGCGACTGTGGGAATTGTGCTCACTTATCAGCTCCTGACTGTACCCCAGCTCCTTCTTTCCACATGCGTACTCAGACCTCAGAAAGGCCCAGCACAGTTACACCAGTACCAAAATCCACATCCAGAACCTTTAGCACATTTTAGCCAGTGCATCCCAGACAAAGCTATGGGCTGAATTACTCGTACAGAATAACACCAACACTTGTACAGAGATTAACACCAACTCCCCAGGACAAGCTGACAGCTTAAAGCTGATAGCTGTGGGGCAGGCATGCCACTCTGACACTCTGATCACCAAGTGCAGTTCCAATGACTGGGGCAGATCAGACACACAGCTGAGCCACACACCACTGGGGTGGACATGAAGCCAAGGAACCTCACACTCCATACGTACCCCCTTGCTGCGTTTTGACCTGGATGATGTCCGAGGGGGGTCCGTCACCCACTGAAGTAAAGGCCAGGACACGGATGCTGTACGTGGTCCCTGTGATGAGGCTCCCCACGGTGGTGAGGTGGCTGTCATCAGTGTTGTGTTTCTGCCACATGCTCAAAGGCAGGTGCGGGTCAGTGGTATAGTAAACGCGGTACCCGCGGATCTGTCCATTTGGCTCCTCTGGCTGCTCCCACTGGACCAGCATGGTGCTGGCGCTCAGCATCCGTGCTTGGACTTTGAGGGGTGGGCTTGAAGGAGCTTGCTCTCCTGTCCGGGCCTCCACCAGTTCACTGGGGGGACCTCTGCCGATGTTGTTGACTGCGATGATGCGGAACTCGTACTCTGAGAAGGGGCTGAGCCCACCTATGCTGTAGCGAGTTGTCGCCACACCGTCCACCTCCTGGAACTGACCCTCCAAGGATTTGGGCTTGTACTGGATGACGTAATATGAAATTGGGTCGGAGTTGCCCGAATCCCAGGTGAGGGTCACGCTGGTAGCTGTCGTTTCAGTCACTAATGGCTCTGTTGGAGGTTTTGGCAGTGCTGCAATTGGAAGGCAGAGAGGTGTGATTTAAATAATTCAGTCAGCTCAAACCCTGCAATGTGCACGGGGATAAAAATGGAGCTGCCACCTCCCATTAACATTCTTCTTTAAAAGGCAGAAATCATTTCATACTCTAGAACATGCATTTTTATATTACCATATATTGCTTGAAGTGGTTCTTAATGGAAGGATAAACAGAGCAATCATGTTATTAGACGTGCTTGACGCACTTACCAGCAGCAGGCTAAATAAAGGTAATTCAACAGGGATGCAGGAATGTTTCTGTCGTGGGGGTTCAGCTGGCAGTGGAAAAGTGCTTGCTGGGCTGGACCGGCCCCAGAAGCCAGGTGTACAGCTGATTTGCAAAGGGATACAGTAAAGCAACCAGAGCACCACAGGTAATCTGGAGCAATACTCCTGCTTCCACCGAGACAGCATCTTGGACTACAGGGAGTTCATGGGCAGTGCTGTTAGATGGGTTGATGGGGGAATGCCTTGTAAGTATCACAGTACATGCAGGAGGGATACAGCCAGAGAAATTACCAACTTTCACATCCACTATTGCACTGGATGGTGTGTCAAACTGCAACCAGACAAAAACTGTTACACAAGAATTCTGTGACACTGACATCGCTTAAGTTCTAACGAGAATGCAACCGTTGAAAGAAAACATTTCCAGGTTTGCCATTTTACCAAAAGAGCAAAGGAAGTGAATGAGTGCGGGAGAGATTTGAAGAACACACAAATACTTTAAGACAACGAACTGAATTAAAGTCCACAGTTAAGTTTAAACCTCCTGTGAACCACTCCCCAACTTGAACTCTTTAGTGACTTGCAATGCAGCTGCGCTTGATGAGGAACAAGGTAAAATGCTCAGCCCAAACTAAGACCCAAAAGCAATTAATGCTTTGGCAAAGCAATCAGGTTTCCAGTTTCCATGTGTTTCAGCTGAGGAGGGCTGGCTCTTTAGCAGAGGAGCATGCCTGCTGCAAGTGTTAGGAAGGCTGTGTTTTCCAGTGCTGCTGCAACATGAATACTGAGAAAATCGGTGAGAGCTGAACTGGGGTGAGAGGGAGGGGCCTGCAACCCACAACCAGACACCACCCCACCCCCCACGGAGGTTTCAGGGAGAGAAAATACCAATATTACAGCCTGAAGCAACTCATTTCCTAGAGCATCCAAGAAATTGGCAATCTCCCTCAGGCTTTCAAGGACAAGTGCCACTCATCCTTCCTTTCCCTTGGATTGCTGCAAGCTTGATGCTTCGCAGCTTTTAGGTGTGCAGCCTGCATGTGAGCAAGGAGCAGATCTGCTACTTCTTGCATTTATTGCAATCAGCTCTATGACAGCTTGCTTCTCCTGTCTGCCCTGCAAACAAGCCTACTTTCCAGCAAACACAGGAGACAAAACACTTGAGTACAACAGTTAGGGACAGAAGAAGTAAGGTATCTGGAGACAAGTCTACTCCGCCTTGGTGAGACCCCACCTGGAGTACTGCATCTGGAGCCCCTATTACAAGATGGATGTGGACATGCTGGAGAGTGTCCAGAGAAGGGCCACGAGAGTGATCAGAGGGCTGTAGCACCTGTCCTATGAGGACACACTGAAAGAGTTGGTTGGAGCTATTCAGTTTGCAGAAGAGGAGGCTTCCAGGTAACCTTCTTGTGGCCTTCCAGTATCTGAAAGGGGCCTACAAAAAAGCTGGGGAGGGACTTTTTAGACTTTCAGGGAGTGACAGGACTAGGGGGAATGGGGCAAAGCTGGAGGTGGGGAGATTCAGACTAGATGTGAGGAGGAAGTTCTTCACCATGAGAGTGGTGAGAGCCTGGAATGGGTTGCCCAGGGGGGTGGTTGGGGCCACATGCTTGGAGGTGTTTGCAGCCTGATCTAGGGTAGGGTGTCCCTGGGCATGGCAGGGGGGCTGGAACTAGATGCTCCTTGTGGTTCCTTCCAACCCTGACTGATTCTATGATTCTATGAAGAGACACAGAGAGAAACAAGGCAGAAGGCAAAGGGCTAAAAGAGCTGAGAAGTCTGCTCTGTGTCCTGGGGACCTCTGCAGTGCTGGGGCAGCAGTGGGCATCACGTCAGCCAAAGAAGTAAGGCAAGAGTCATCCCAGCTACAAAGAGGTAAATACTGGGAACCATCGATGCAATGGTGCAGCTCCCACCTCCTCCCTCCATGACCAAACCACCTCCTCATCATGCTCCCTTCTTAAGTACACTCTTAAACCTGTGTTATAACCAAGGCAACCCCAGTGCTCTGTAAGGAAATGGGGGCTGGAAAAGGTACTGACTAGCAGGTGCTGTGAGTAAAAGGAGGCTAAGGTTAAAAGCATCCTCTGACTGGCACCAGGGAAAGAGAATTTTCTGTTAATCTCCAGGTCACAGAGGGCTAACACGCAATTCTGTGATTTGTTCAGGCAGGGACTTGGTGCTAAAGGTGGTCATAGTACAGGGGGGACCTGTAAGAACCGACATGACTCAGAAGATGACACATCTGTGAAAACCTCAGCTACAGATCAACTGCAAGGAGAGGAGGAAAGGGGTAGTGTGGACCTGCCTGGCCCCATACAGGAAAGGCAGAACATGTACTTCAGTCTCCCACTAGGAAGCTGTCCTGGTGGGCTAACATGTACCCACTGGTCAGGAATCAGCAATAACACCCTCTTTGGAGCAAAGCTACCTGTGAAACAGCAGCAGGAAGCATTCCTTAAAACAGTGACAAAAGAAAGGGAAAGAGACAGAGAAAGGAAAAAAGAAAACTGACAGGAATATGCAACAATTTTTAAATCAAACAAGTATAGCTCCCCCCTGCAGGGGAGAAGGATGCTTGTTCTGATGAGGTGCACAGACACTTCACATTGCTGGGCTTAACCTTTTTGTCCTGCCCTTACTGCAAGAGGACATCTCTGTGCAAACAGCTGACTGCAGACATCCACTCTCTGTGGATGGCCTGTGGCCTGCCACTGTGCTGAGCTGATCCTGCTGATGCATGGAACAAATCAGAAATTACTGGGATGGGCACAGACTCAATGAACTTCCCTCATGGAGTAACAGGAACCCAGCCTGACTTAAACCTGTCTCTAATTATGTGACATGTGAAAAACCTCCAAAGATAATACCATCCTCTAAGCCGGAAGAGACAAAGTTGTGGGTTTGGGAACTTCCTTTGCAAGATGGAAAAGTCACAGGAGACTGCTGTCAGTTGGCTGCACCCAAGAGCACTTTGGCAAAGGGCCATACCTCTGAAATTCCAGCAGTAACATTGTGAGGAATAACTGCTTACCTTTGACAGTGATCTGGGCTGTAGCTTCGATCATGCCGAGGGAGGAGATGGCCACACAGGTGTAGTTGGCAGACTGCACAATGTTATTCAGCTCCAGGACATTCCTACCGACAGGCATCTCGTCTTCTTTGGTCAGTTCCTCCACGCCAGCCATCCACTTCACATAAGGCATTGGGGCACCTACTGCCACACACGTGAGGTTCACGCTCCCCCCAGGCATCACCTCGTGGTTGCTCGGAGGGATAGAGAATCGAGGAGCAACACGCCGCACTGAAACAAGGAGGAAGACAGCTAGTAGGGTCACAGAACCAGGAGAAAGCACTCAGCTGCATTGTGGGGGGGGTACCTTAGAGGGGGTTCAGTGTTTTTGCCTGTCTATCCCTTGGCACAGATATAATGGAGCTCAAGCGATGTTCACTGCTTTGCCAAATTGCACGCACTTGACTCTCCTTCCTCAGCCACTGGCATCTTATTAGAACTCATTAAGGGATGGCTCAATCCACTCCCTCCAAACATAGCCTTTTGAAATCGTATTGCTAACATGAAACATTCCTCCATTTAAATTACATCCTTCTAATTAGAGAGCATGCACAAACAGCAGTCACAAACTCTCTCTGTGAAGGGCCCACTGAAGCTCTGCAAAACTGAATTACCTGCTCGATTTATGAGCTGTAGAGTGAAGCAACCCATCCTCTAAACCTCACAGGGTTTGGACAGGAGCAGCACAAGGGCTTCTTTCTGAATTAGCACACGTGTGCTGCTAAATAAAATATAATTCCTTTCAAAATGTAACTCAGGTTCTACCCAGGCTCAGAAAAAATAGTCACCGGAGCTGCATGACATTGTCAGGGCCTGAACAGATCACCTTGCTGGGCAGGAGAGAACTAATCCTGACAGATGTGAGATCATATCCATTTTGACAGAAGAGAGCTAGGCTGGCAGAACCCTTCCCACCTTTGTGGCAGCACTTCAGGAGATGTATTCCTCCTTATTTCATTGCACAGCTTCTCTTCGTATCAATCCCTTGCTGGGTATTTCATTCAAGACTTATTTGTAAGCAACTCTCAGCTACAATAAAGCTCTAAAGCTGCCTGCCATATGCATTCCCGTCAGGAAAATGACACTGAGAAATGAGGCCCCTTCTTCAGGGTTAGTGTTATGGGCCTATTTAAGCAAGGGTAGAGAAACAACTGTGGTCGGTAAATCTTTGTCTCCTCTGGGCAAGCTCATTTTAGTCTGTAGTTAAAAAAGGAAACTGCTCAAACGTGTCTCATCCAGCAGCCCTGATCTCCTCTAGCCTCCTCCACCGGAATGGCAGCCCCAGAGCAATGGCTGGGTTCATGACTGACCGGCTCCCAAGGAGCCTCTCCCTGCCAGTTACAATCCTCCGTCAGTGCACTGGGCTGCTGGAGCAGCAAATAGTGCTGGGGAGAAGTTGAAATCGGGCAGGAGCCTGAGCAGCGTCAGCTCACAACACGCCCCAGGCACATCCAGCCCCAAGGGCGCTGAGGGTCCAAGGGGGACAGAGCTTTGCTGACCTGGCTCCTGCCACCATGGTGTCTCCGCAGGCGATAAAGCTGCTGACGGACTGGCGAGCTGCAGAGGTGCCAGCTCTGCTGGCCAAGTCAACTCCCCAAATCAAATTTCACTAAGTGCTCTCTTTGATGATTCATCCCAAACCAACAGGCTCACAGAAACAGACTGAGCGCAGAAGCCCCCATGGTAGGACGTACAACAGAGCTGAGACTTTGTGATAAATCAGACAATGCTGTCAACATCGTGTGTGTACTACACATCGTCTCGGTGACAGAACAGGCCTCATTAGCCAGAGGAAGGATAACTTGCTGTGCCTATATATATATATATTTTTTTTTTTTAAATTTATTTTAAGGTCTAAGCCCCGAGTCTTTCTGTTCATTTCTTTTAATCAACTATTAAATCTCAGACCGATAGCTACACGAGCGATTGCCAGCGAGGCGTTACCTGACTGATGGGGCAAGTGCTCCCCAAAACCAGACAGAACTGAAAGTGTACTCAAGTGCTACGCAGTCATGAGAATACGGAGTAAGCCTGATGGACATGGCAATGGTTTAACGTGATGGGGTGTGTGTGTCCAACCAAAGCATCACCCTTGGGTAAGAGTCAGGTTTTGTTTTCCAATGAACGTGACGCCGAATTATCCCAGGTAGAGGCTCTCCGAGTTCAGTTCCCATCCAAGGACCAAACCTACCCACCCACACTGCATTAAAATAAAAAAAATAAAGAGCAAACTTGGAGGATAAAGCCACTGGTGTGCACCGAGCACTCATGCACATGCACCAGGCGAACAGGCTGGCAGGCACTGGAGGTCATGACAGTGTGAGAGCAGGACAGGGAGAGGGAAGGTGCATGGGAACTCAGCTACAGGGACATAGGAAGACAACAGGCCATGCAGGAAGGTCAGAGTCCAGCATGCACAAACAGATTTTGACTCCCAGCCCTGTGAGACCAGAGGCAGTGCAGCCACTGCAGACTCCCCCGCATCACACAGTGCCCCTGTGTCAAGCACTGCTTTCAGTGTGCCCCTGTGGCCACAAAAAGCCCCAGAAGTGCTGTGTCCCCCTTGACGTGCCCTGTGGAGGCAGTGCCTGTGGGTGCCTGTAGTCATCTCTCCCTCGGGAATTCAGCTTGCTCCCCAGCATAGGGGAGATGCATTTCAGTGAGACTAGGAGCAACCTCAGAGGGTGCTTAACGGTCTGAAGGGGAGGGCTGAGCTCTCCCCACAGAGAAGCAGCAGAGGTGGTCGTTGTGTTTGTATGCTTGGAGAAGGGATGAATAGCAAGGAAAGCTCTCCTGTAGATCAAACTGTACAAGAGGTGGACAGCCCGCAGCATGTGGGCCACATCTCTTACACAGCTGCAGCCTGAGACCTGCCACAAAGCTGTGTGGGGCCTCGGGTCTCAAGCCTGGCAACAGATGAGTGGTTGAAGAGGCCTCTGTGGTGTATTTTTGCACCCCAGAATGGCTGGGTTGGCCTCCCATCATTAGCACACTGGCAGAGATGCTAAGACGGTTTGGTTGCTCTGCAGCAGGCAGCAGGGGTGCCCAAGGCGCCGCAGCTGCTAAAAATGGATGTCATGTGGAGGGGTCAGCTCCCAACACGGGAGGCAGGAGGGGTCAGGGCAATGCCTTTGGTGAGAGATCTGGCCCAGACGATATTCTGGCAGGAGTGTGTGCAAAGGAAGGGACGGGTTCCATCAGCCTCCCATCCTCCTGGGGGATAATTGGCAGCTTCTTGTCCCAGTCAGTACAGAGGGAGAAGGGGAGATGCTGTCAGTTAGCATTAGCGAAAGCTGGCAGAGCTCTCAGAGCAGCTTGCAGTGCACCATCAACACATTCCTCAGGCTCAAGCCAGCAATTTAAGTCGCTTGCTTTTCCAGCATAAGAGTCTGGTAATAATTTAAATCAGTGTAACTCCTCAAAAAAAGCAGCATTTTACAAGTGAAATCACGTGGGCTAGCGCAGACCATGATGCTACCTTAAGTGCTCCAGAAAAAAATTGTTGTTCTTCATTTACTGCAGCAATGAAATTTCTCCCTTCATTACGATTTTCTTGACAAGAACCTACAGCAGTTTTTTTTAATCTTCTTTTTGAATAAAGATCAGAGGAGGTGGTTTGGAGGTTTTGCCAGAACAGCATAGGGAAAATTGCTGTGCATATTAAAATGATTTCAACGGACAATCGCATAATTTGGAGGTTTAGTTAAACCAGCACTGTCAAAGATGAGATTCATTGTCATTCATCCCAAGAACAGGCATAGGAAGGGCTGTGCTGCTCCACTATTCACCACACCTCCCTCCAGACTGAGTTTCCTGGGAAGTGAAGTGAAACCCTGGAGCAGTGAGCAGTGCAGTGGAACCCAAGCCTGTGCTCTGGATCCCACAGGACAGGAAGAAAGGGCAGTGTGCAGACTGGTTCCCCACTCAGTGTGGGGGACTGTGAGGAGCATGGTGGAGAGCAGGCAACACAACATCCACAAAGGTTGAGATTGAGAATTGTTAATAATTCAACATGCATTAACATGCACATTCCTTGCCTTGAGGGCGAAGAGCAGGAATCGACTGCCCTGCTCCTTTTGCCACCAGAGTGGCTGTTTGCTACCATCTCAGGTTCCTTCTGTGGGTGACACTGCCCCCTTGGAGAACCAGGGACCTCACCTCCCTGCTGCTGTCTGCAAGAGCTGTAGGCTCCAGCCCACATGGACTCATAGGTCAGTGCTGCTATCTCCTCTCATGTGCTGAGACACTGCTGGTATGCAGCAAAGCTCTGCAGGAAACACAACTGTGCCAGAAGGATTGCCTATGCTTCCAAAAGCATGCAGTGCTGCTAGGGAAGAGGAAACCAAATTACTATTCCCTGCTGGCTGTCTTGGCCACAGTACAGCAGAGCAAAAACCAATGCTAGCACTACTGCTTCTAGCTTGCTGAGATGCAGTCTTCTACTTGCCTGCTTTTGCTTTTGAGTTTTCTTCCCACAATATCCACCTGGCATCTAAATCTGGGACTCTTTTTCCCCCCTTCCTGGCATCCCTGTTGCAGGCTCACAGCGCAGTGACTCGTGGCGATGGAGAGCTGTGCCTATTATCTGCTTCTCTCATAGGCAATCCCAGCTGCTCTGGTCCTGTACCACTATCCTGACATCCTCTCCCTTTTGCTCTTGGTTCTGCACAAAGGAAGAGCAGTCTGAAGAGGGACCACCGCTGCCTGAGCTGTGCTGCTCCTCCCTGGCCCAGATGAACAGCAAAGATAAGTTTGGAGGGATTGAACTTCCCAACTGAGATGAGCAGTAGAGAGAAACCAAAAAGCACATCTTTCAGAAGGTGGCTGCCCAGCTTCAATCCTCCAGCCAGGCCAGCTGGAAGACCCTTGGTGCACAGGGTAGGCTCTGGCCATTGCCACACTGCTATGCATTCCTGCCCTTCCCAGCAGCCACCTCTTCGGAGCTGAGTGAATTTAGGAGACATCCTCAAAAACGATCATCGAGCTGCAAGGTTTACTCATCTGTAGACACCTTTCATCTCTCCCTAGTGCTATCATTTTAAGGAAGGACTTCAAATGGAAAGGCACTTGCTGGAGTCTCACAATCTATTGACAGAATCAACAGCAGGAGAGGAAAAATTGGAAGCAGGGAAAAAAAAAAATAATGCATTTACAGTCTAATCTTGTGCTCAAACAATGCTGTAGTATTTATGCTCCCAATGCATCCTTGAGTGCTGACATTTTATAGACAATTTCCAAAACAGGGCCTTGCCATTTTTGGATTATATTTCAGCTATAACTTTTAGGTCTAATTATTTGCGCTGACAACCACATATAAAAGAGGATATATCATTACAGTGGTGCAGCACTGGAGACACATCAGCATTCAGCATACTGACATACTAATAGCAAAGTAAGGAAGAGCAAGATTGTGGAGCTATGCAATTTGCATTTCGCTCTCTGAAATTTCTCTGATGAAAATAACACCACATTAAGGAGGGGGAATAAGAGAAAGGATCCACTGTATCAAGATAAAATAACTCGTTAATAAATAACCTTGTAGCAGTCACAGAGCAATAATTAAATGCATGGGTGAGCAGTACACAGTTTTTAAGTAAAGCTGGGAAAACATAAGATGTAATTATCAGTGCCAAACAAATTATAAGGACGGCAAATCCCAGTGGAATATTTAGAAACTAATTTCTGGCTCCACATTAAATATTTGTGTACGTGGGTATTTTTGGTGGGGTAGGAAGGAGGAGCTGACACAAAGAATGAGAAATTATCTGCTCCTGCTGGCTTACAGCCATTCTCAGTTGCCTCCCCTCAGCTAAAATGTTTTAGTGCCCTGTCAAAGGTTTGTCCTCCAGAGGTGCCTGAGCCATCACAGCAGCGCTCCAAATTCGCTGGAATCCGGGAGGCTTTGGGCCTTGACTTTAATTTCTTCTGCTTTCTTCCTCGTTCTCGTTTTTCATCATTGTCTTGGGCTCAGGTAATTTTATCTCTCTACGAAATCTATTTTTAAAAGGTAAACAATGAGGGCCCTGTGCCTCAGCACAATTTAAATGAGAGCACGTTTCAGTGAGAGAAACAGGAGCAAAGTCACTGTAGTGGAACAGCTGCTATGACAACTTGGTGAAACTTATTCCAGTGATGATTATAAGACCAATTGATGCAGCTGACTGATGGCATGTGTGAGAGAAGCCAGGGCCTCTGCCCTGTGCCACTCAGGAGCAGGCTGGAGAGCTGCTGCAAGAATCCACAGTGCATGTGGAGGGATGGACCTGTATGGTATCTCTTTGGTGAAGGAGTCATCCCTTGAAAGTAGCTCAATAGATCTGCCTAAAACCCCAAGTTCCTTCAGCATGAAATCATGAATGCTTCCAGCTAGGTCTGCAGCTAGACTTAATTTAAAAGCCGGAGTCACTTTCCACTATTGTCCTTTATTCACCTCTGGGCCTCTGAAAGCAGCAGGACAGAGCAGGGCAAAGCATAAATCTGATTTTGCTGAGTGTCTACAAGCTCCTGTGCACATCACCAGAGGCCTCCCTGAGCCATCCTAGATTACGCTGGGCCCACTGCCAGAGCTTCCTGCGCTCCTGCCAGCAAGGGAAAGATCCAGTCCCAGAGAAGAAATGAGAAGCAGACCTATTCATGCAAAGGACCCTTATCCAAGCATGAAGAACTGCCCACTCCCAGAGTGAAGACTACCAAGGAGCAGTGAAGCTGCCTCTGCATGAGGGTCTTGCATCTCTCAGCCAGCTGCCTCTGCATGAGGGTCTTGCATCTCTCAGCCAGCTACCTCTGCTGGCCTGTGGCAGGGGAAGGCAGCATGCTGGGTCCTGTTCCAGCTGAGACCAAAAGCAAGTCTTTTGCCCCTACAGAAAGTTCATACTTTTTAATCTACAGAAGAAACTGAGGAATTTGCCCTCCCTAGCAGCTTGTGAGGGGACTGCAGACCTATCTGATTTCTGCTTCCAAAGCCTACTCTTGATCTCTGGCCAGAAGGCAGCAGCAGTTGAGAGGTATCACAGTGGCACCTAGCACAGATGATAGGTTAGAGGAGGACCCCACATACATGCACATCTTCCCACCCCGCCTTTGAACAAAGCCACCCTGGCTGCTGTTCACATGCAAGATGTATTTTCTGCATTTTAAATCTCGAGCAACAAGGGCATGCAAAGCAAAGTAGCAATGCCATCACCAGAGTCACAGCAAACAGTAAGCAGGTTTCATTAGGCACACCGTGGCCGTGCCTGGAAGGGAGGCAGTCTGTAGAGCCCCCTTCCCCTTTTGGGGACGGCTCTCCTCTCCCTACTGGAAAAGTCCCATCTGACGTGGTGTACTGTAGATGGATTAAGAAGTGAAAAGGACCAACCTTCTCGCTGATCTGAGAGATGAAAGTTTGTTTTGTTTGATGGCAGAGTGCGATGAAGATGAGGAGGGAATAAAAAAAGACAAGGAAAAACACAGAGAGTAAAAACAGGCCAAGCTTCATCTGTCCGCACACCACTGAAACGACAAGACAAGACTACAGAGGTCAGCCATGACTCCCCACCACGCACACACACCACTCCACGCCGTGGACAAGAACATCTTGCACTCGCTCTGGCCCGGAGCAGGGCCTGCCCCTCAGCCTCCCTGAACTGGCAGGGCAGAGGGCTCTGCACATCCCACACATACTCACATGGAGGAGGCTTTGGGGGCAGCCCCAGGCTGGGCTGGATGCTGGAAGTACAGACACAGATACGTGTGCAAGACACTCACACACATACATGTAGAGCAAGGGACTGCAGCCATCACATGGACCAACATGCTCATCACACGGACCAACGTGCTCATCACACATCCACTCCAGCCACAAAGATGATGGCAAAGGCACTTTAAACCCATTGACCACAGGCTGAGAAGGACATACACGCCGATCCAAATTTTATCAAGTATGTAAGAAACGTTCCAAGTGGTGAATGGAAAATCTTCTACCATGAAGAGCTGTTCCCTCTCTCCAGACAAAGAGCTAAACGCAGCAGAGAGGCATTAGGCAAGTGACAGACATGCACAGTATCAGCTGGGCTCGGTTTCAGGAAAGCCTTATTGGTACGCGGTGCTGTGAGTGAGAGATGGACAAGAAATCAGAAGGACAAAAACACCCAGAGAGAATTGAGCAGGTCCTAGCTTTTGTTCCTGCGGGAGAGACAGTAGAAGGTTAGTAGCATTTTCCTTATAGGCAGAGATCCTATTTCTCAAGCAGGGGTGATCTCACTCCAGCTACAGATTTGTGGCACATCAGCTGTAATCGAACCCTCGCCGAGAGAATACAGAAGTGGATTTGATACTTGAAGACTGCTTATGAGTCACAATTTTGATGGGGGAAGGAGAAGGTGGGGGAAGGAACTCGCTTTCCAGCAGGAACACTGCAAATTAGAGAAGAGCACGTGGCATTATACAGTGCAACAGTACAGTCAGCCATTTCCAGTGATTAGAGGACAGGATTTTAACCAACACTGACAGGGTGCAGACCAGGCAACAAACTGCCAATAACAGCTACAACAGTGGCCTACAAAGTGTAATGGAGCTTGCAGGAGAACAGTGAAACAGTGGTTTAGGTTTCCTCAGTTGAACTGATACAAAGGAACCAGAGCCAAGCAACTTAACTGACCCAGAAAGGAAGGCCACATCCAGCGAGGACCCCCACTTGGACATCCTCAAAACAACAGTCCTGGCTCAAGGTTCAGATCTCCTCTTGCCTGCTTCAGACAGGGGATTTACCTCTTGCTCCACAGAACATTAACATAAGGCTCATTTAATCCTGTGAGACCCTGTGATGGGAGGGAACCTCTTTATTGCTGCTCCCAAGCCACCACTTTATTTCCTAATCTAATGGAGTGTATCACAGCTGCGTGGCCTCAGCAGACAGCCAGGGGCTTCTGCCTTCTGCTCAACTCTTCCCAACTGGGAGGATTTGTCTCCTGCCCTTGCCCAGGAAGGACAGTGCTTACAGCAAACCAGGCATACCTGCAAACAGCTGCATTTCTAGAAAGCAGCACTGATCTATGTGCAACACAAACTCAAAGTACTGTGATCATGGACCAAGTCGCTGCACCCGCTGAGATTGTGCAACTAAACAGCAACAGGCTGAAGGGTGTAAGACCAGATGCTGCTGCTGAAACACCTATGAGAACATCTGTCCCTGCTGCAGAAGTGCAGCACCCTCCTCTGCCCTTCAATGTGCTAACAAACCCCAGCCATACCAAGGGCACTCACCGTGGTGCCACTTGGCCTGCCTGGGAGCAAGGTGAGGGGTGCTGCTGCAGCTGGAGGATGGCCAGGAGCTGTGCTTTGGGAAGCCCAGTAGGCAGCATCACACTCCATCCACATGTACAGCCAGGAGCAGGCTCCAGCAGTGGCTTTCCCCACATGTTGACACTTCAGATTAGAGTTGGTAAGGTGAGGAGACACATGTGAAACACGCTAATTCAAACAGATTACTTTCTGGTCTGTCAAAGACAAACAAATTTGGGGCCTGCTATTTGTCACTAATTGCTGGATTATCTCTTAATCTCTCAGTATATTAGTAGTTTATGGGTAATAAAACCTACTAGCAGGCTATTTTGGAACAGCTCTTGGGCAAGAGGGAGCATAGGGGCACAAAGTTCTCCTTCCTTTCCCTTTAGTTGATACTTAAACCAGCTGCTGCTTTACCTGAGATAAATCTGATGAAGGGCAAATTGGCAGTTTGACCTCCTTGAAGATCCCTTCCACATGCTCCCTTACCTACAAGTTCTCTACCCATGCCACTCCTAAACCAAGAGGCATGTTTTAATAACAGTTTCCCTGCTTTTTCACAAAACAAATGACTGAGCAGTGACAGTAAACAATATCTGTCCCCATCTTGTAGGGACAGAGAATTTGAGGCTGGGGTTACTCACAGTATCCCTGGTGTAGACTGCCATGGCTCACTGCCTTGTTACCATGATCCTGAGCTACCTGGCAGCTAGCTTGAATGTAACAGTCTATGCGCCAGACGTAGTAAGTTAAGCCACAGCAGAAGTGCTACCAGAATACAGCAAACTCCAGAAGGTAAAAACAGGGCTCCTTTTGAGATCCAAGCTGAAGTAGTAAAGAAGCAAGGAGCAAGGACATATCAGAGATGTGTCTGTGAGTACTGACTGCCAGATGACTTTCGTGCTCTGTAGGCAGAAATTCCCATGCTGATTTAATTTGGCTTTTACTCTGCCACAGACATGCTTGTCTTATGCAGCAGCAGCAGCAGTAATACTCTAACCACCGCAGCTTGTTGCAGAAAGAATGAATTTGGGCTTATGGGAGGCTCTGCTTTTGTGTATTCTTGGGCATTAGCTCCCTGAAACAAAGCAGGGGGCTGTGGCCAGGATAGGAATGCACAGGTCTGAGAGTTCAGATCACTAGCTCAAACAAAGGAACACATTTCTAAAGCTTTTCAGAGTGAGAAGCTAATACTTTCCTGAAAGCAACAACAAAGTTCATTATCCCAATTGGCTTTGCAATTCTGCTGGGAACTGCCAGCATCTGTCCTGTAGTGGAAACCCTCTGGTACTATGCAAGGCTTTAATATAACAGCAAACCCAGACACTGTGGAATCCAAAAGACAGAGAGGTTAACAAAAACCCAGAAGGGGATGAACCTGTTCCCGCTTATCTCCAAAAGCACATCTTGTGTCTCGAGGACTCCACATAAATCAAATTTTATCCTTTACAGCTTTTAGAGGTACAAAGGAACAAAAGGACAGATTGTCTTTTTTACGCCAGATTACATGAGGGTAAGACAACCTCCCATTATATGCAGTGAACAATGTTCTCATGCCATGGTGATGAGTATATTCCATCCCAGAGAGACAGACAGGACGCTCAGGGCGCCCAACCATCCTTTCCCATTCAGAGCTGCACACACATGCATGCATGAATTCAATTAAGAGCAGAAAACCTCAGAGCACCAGAGATGGGTTTCCTAACCCTCTGCGCAAGTGGATATGGAAGGGGAGGGAGTGGACATTTAATCAGCACAGATACAGATGCCTAATTGCTCCACAGATGTCTATGCAGGTCATGTGGGGAGGAGGGGGGAACAGGTTTGCAAGTCCATTCCTGTGTTGCATTATCAGCACTGAGACACCAGCCACTCACCTTCTGTTTTTCCATAAAGGTCATTTGACAAATAAGCAGACCTGAGCCTCGCATTGCATTTTTAACTGTCAAAGGACTTTGCAAAGCAATAAAACTGTTAAGCTTATTTAGCTGAGTTCTATAAAGCACATTGAAATCTTTAGGTGAAACGTGACGGCGAAAGTACAGAGCACTACTACTTATTTATTAAACTGTGATCATTGCAGTCACTGTGGCATAGCAAAAAAATGCTCACAGAGACACAGGACGGTGGACACACTTCTCCCCAGGAGAAAACATGACAAAAATATTCAGCAGGATACAGGGAAGAGAAAACTTGGCAGAAGCCTCTCTGGGTCTGAAGGCAGCCAGCTCCAGTTTGAAGCCACGCAGCTGCAGGAGCATGAGCCACAGAGCTCACTGAGCAGCAAATGTCTGCTGGTGCCATGTGCTGTGCAGCTCTGGCCATGCCACTGGCTGTGTTCACCCTGGGTCTGAGGTGTATCTGCCCAAACTACAGCTGCTCTGACTTCAGCTATAGCAGTAGCTTTGGCATGGACCAGCACCCGTGGGCAGAGGAAATGAAGTTAAAGATACTGAAATCCCATAAAAAGGAGAGCACTTTCTTTGTCAAAAGGTCACTGCTCTCTGTTGCACTGCTGCACTGCAGCATTATCTTGAGGTCAGCACTACACAGAGTGCACACGGAGAGCGTGGCCCTTCAGACTCATAACCAGCCTCAGCCATGTACTAGCTGCTGAGGGGCAGTAACTCTGTGGCCTCTATTGCAGCCTTTTTTTTACTTCTCCTGATGGTCCAGGGCAGGCATCTGTCCCAAGCAGCAGCCTGGGTCATATAGTCTGATTAAACTGCCTGTAACTGCCTGTTAGTGTTTCTTGTCATACAGGTATCTCTCTCTTCAGTCTCTGCTTGTCTGTGGTCACTGCCAGGCCCTCAAGCTCCAGCGATGCCCTGCTCTGGTCAAGTAATGTCACCTCCATCAGCTCTGATGAGAGGCAGTTTTAACAGTGCCTGCTGCCAGAATTGTGCATGACAGCTGGGTCACAAACAGATGTGTTTCTTGTTATTTAGCCACTTCCCAGACAACCTCAGTTTTGGTGGCTGAGTGTTTGACCACTGTCCTCAGCTTTTACTCTTCTCCTGGCAATAGCACCAAGCTTTGATTGCCGTTGCTATCTTAGCTGGTTTAATATTTCATAAGCAGAAAATGTCCTTTTTAAAGGCTTCAAGTCTTGTTGCTCCAGGCCCATGTCAGTCATTCAGAATTATTATTATTTACACAAGGTCCTTGCTGCAGTAAGCAACATATAGCTGCAAGTAGCTGTTTTGGTGAGCTCCCTCCGTGTCTGAGCCTAAGCTGCTGCCAAGTCCCCAAGTCTCAAATCCTACGGAGGCCAGAGAATCACTGCTAGGGACAGAGTCACAATCCTAAATTAATTTTGGGTGATGGTTACTCAGTGAAACTTGGCAAATGAACTTTCAGACTCCAAGCAGATTTCCCTGCTGCCACATAGAATAGAATAGAATCAGCCAGGTTGGAAGAGACGTCCAAGATCATCCATCCAACCTATCACCCAGCCCTAGCCAATGGCACTAAGGGCTCCATCCAGTCCTTTCTTGAACACCTCCACAGATGGCGACTCCATCACCTCCCTGGGCAGCCCATTCCAATGCCAATCACTTTCTCTCTGAAAAACTTCCTCCTAATATCCAGCCTATATCTCCCCTGGCACAACTTGAGACTGTGTCCTCTCGTATGTTGCTTGTTACCTGGGAGAAGAGACCAGCCACCACCTGGCTACAACCTCCCTTTAGGTAACTGTAGACAGCAATGAGGTCACCCCTGAGCCTATTCCTTTCTGGGCTAGACAATCCCAGCTCCCTCAGCCTCTCCTCACAGGGCTGTGCTCCAGGCCCTTCAGCAGCCTTGTCACCAATGACATGCTGGCTTGGCCTTTCAAAGAACAGATCAGAAAAGCACAGGTTTTAGCAGCAACACCATTTCTATCCACTGCAGTCTGATTTACTATTTTGTGATTTGGGGACACAGGAGACAATTTATTTCTAAGTGGCTTTTTTTTTTTTTTTTTAAGAACATCTGTGCAGCTGCTTTTCTACAGCAAGTGTAGCACTTTGGGCTAGGGAACTTGATGCATTTGCCCTCCTGGACTGTGCTCTGAAGGCCTCAAAGGCAGCACTTAAGAAGCAAAAACTGGGCAGCAGATTTCTTGTTTAATGGGAAGTATGCAGCCAATGGTCCAATAAGTACTATTATAAAAGCATTTGTGTTGCGCACTGCTGTAAGCAGCACTGGGGAATGCACCCAGTGAACTCCAAGAATATTCTTATACACAGTTTTCTTGCTCATCTGTTTCACTAAAAAGAAAAAAAAAATAATGCCATGTGTAGACAATGAATGAGAAGGGTAGGAAAAAACCCCTTTGTACAGGGAGAGTCAAATAAGACTGGGGCTATTGATCAGAGCACCACACAGCCCACCACCTTGGCAGGCATTTTATAGGAGAAGACTTTTGGCTGAAAATGTTCCTCTCTGTGTAGATGTCCCTGAAGCTGTAGGCAAATGAAGAGTGAAATGTGTTCATAAAAACCCAACAGCCTAGGTGCATCAGTGCAATTATACTATAGTCCCAGTGAGCATGACGAAATGACACCACCTTTCCCCACCCCCCACACTAGATCTAATCTGCCTTCTACACTTAAATCAATTTCTTATATATCTTGAACTGACTTCTCGGATTTTTGCTGCTAAATTAAGACAGTAAGCTCTCTGGATTAGAGGAATAACATCTTCCATACATTTCTATTGCTTTCTCTTCTCCCTGCAGCACCATCAAGTCCCAGATCTAATCATTGTTACGATGTACTGTGGTACATGGCAGTAATGGTAGTATCAGATCAATATGGGCAAAATGCTTGTGCGGAAAGTGCTGGGGAGGAGTATGCCACTGTGCCCCACTTTTGAAGACCCTGCCATGGCCCAGATAGCCACCTTGCTCCCTGTTCTTTCTTTAATTAGTTATTGCTCCTCTGATGGTCTGGATGTTTTCTGCAACCCCCTGTGCATGGAGGGCTGAAAAGCAGCAGTGGGAGTTGGTCAGTCCCTAGCACTGACCCCTAGCCCCACCTCAGCTCTGCAGCAGCTGATGGATAGATCTGTCAGTCCAGAAGCAGGAGGCTTAGCAGGGTTGCTTTAAAGCACACTTAGTAAGATGAAAATAATAGCTTCAAGAAAAATGCATCCATTTTCCTTTACAAATCCCTGGTGTGGAAATGTTTTAACTTTTAATGAAGTCCATCTGTGCAGAAGTGCTGGCTCTAAAGGATTCACAGAGACAAGACACCGGCATAGCCTGTTCCTTCTTCCTCCTGTTGTTTCATTGATATAGGAAGCCCTAAGCAGTGCCTGGATACTCCTTCTCAGCAGCCAGTACCTTCCTTTGTTAGCACGAAAAAGTATGATAAAGATGCTAATGAGCCTGTGCTTTCTAGCACAGCACACGAACAGAGGATTACCTGCGAGGCTAGGAAAGGGAAGGGCACGATCAAAAATATAAACCCCAGGAGTTAAGAGACAAACAAACATTTGAACTACTCAAAAAAAAAAAAAAAAAAAAACCAAAACCCCAGAAACCAATAGGCTGTAAATGAGAGCAGACATAAGCAGTCCTGGGAACTGCACAGGGTGGAAATGAATGCTCAGTGCTCAGCCATGCTCTCTGAGCAAAGTGGCAACTGCTTGGGTATTCAATGCAATAGGGTCAATCGTTATGAAACCACCATGCAGTGGTGCTGCAGCTGACACACTTAATTCCCACTGTAATTTAGCATTAATTAATGTCTTCTCTAGTAAAGATGCAGGCGCTGTCTGAAGACCCTACTGGAAGTCATTGATCCATCTAACGACAACACTGTAGGATTATTACAAGAAGAGAAAACACAGGGATTCCTTTCTTCTGCATCTGAGACCTGAGAAAGTAAAGCATTTTTATTTTTTTTCCTCCCTTGCTTGTGAAAGAAATAAAATATTATTCTTGTTTTGACTTCTTGAAGTCATTAACTAATATATTAGCAGCACGCTTTTTTTTTTTCTTTTGCAGGACATTTGCTATGAGAAGCTGTAAACACAAATACCATCTAGGCCCTGGCATACACAGTGCATTCCATCTGATAATAATTTATAGGGCATTTGCCTTCAACATACAACAAGGCTTTACCCAGGATCACACAGGTTGGCAACTGACATTGTGGAGATTAATAAAATAAATAAAAGGGCTTCTTCCAAAAATGGATGTGTAAGGACATGGCAGTTAAAACAGCAAAGCACATGCCTAACAACACACTTTCTTCACTGAAAGTCAGGGTCCTCTCACATGTGCAGACCATCCAAGGGCCATTCATTCCTAGTCCAAACAGGATGGAAGAATCTTGCTGAGCAGCAAGCCAAGTGTAAAACTTAGTAAACTCCTCAGTCCTACAGGAGTCACTTGCTAAATAAAGAGTGTTCATTAGTAAGAAACGAGGAAGCTGTGAATAGGAGGTTTTTTCTACCCCTTGAGGCTCCTGTGCCTTTTTCCAGCCAGTGCATTGAGAATCTGAACACATCACAGGAAGCAAAAGCATCCCAGATGCTGCAGCAAAACGGCTGGGTATCCACACAAACCTATGCAACAACAGACAGCCTGGTAACTAGGATCCTTTCCCTCAGAGTGCAAAGTGACAATCTGGGATGAGTTTTATTTCAGCTTGCCTGAAAAATGAACTTGCAAGAACACAAGGAGTTTAAAATCATCCATAATTACACTGCGAGAGTGCAACGAGCAATTCCGCTGCATAGATATAGCTTCATCTTCTGAATATGTTTAATTGGATATTTCAGTCTTCCAAAGACTCTTATAGTTCAAATTATGCTGCAAAATAAAAAAAAAATCAGTCCCCTAGAATAAGCAAAGAAAACAATGCCAGAAGGCAGCCCTAGAAGCAAATACATAGCATGTGAATGAAGACTTAATTCTTACGTGCTCTTTCCATACTAACCACTGCACGTACGACTTTAAGGCTCTGCTTTCTCTTTTCAAAACAGAGGAAGGAAGAAATGAAGATGAGATTTTATCATTAGACAGTTGATTTACTATGTGGAAATAAAATCTGGCTCTAACTTCCTAACAAACAATGGATTGTGCCAGCATGAGAATCATCTTTCTCTTCTTGGGAAAATCCATAACTGCATTTCCCAGGGGTTCCCGAGCAGTGGCTGTGGTTATACAGAGTTTCATATGAAGCAGCACTTTTTCCTTTTTTTTTTTTCCCCTTGCCAAAATTAACAGAAAAGTGTGCAGGGAATTTAGCCATTGCTTCTCTCCGAGCTACCTCAAACATCTTTAAAGCAGAAAAAAGAAAAACCGGCAGGAGGCTGCTCTAAAGCAAAACCTAGTTATTTTGGTATGTGGAAAACAGCTTTAAATTGGCAACGTAGCATAACCATTAGAAAAATCATTTTACATGAATTGCAGCTAATTTCCAGCAGGTTCCCAGTGTGAGCCATTAATACCCAGAGGCTCAATCATTGATGCATGTTAAGATGGATTAGGACAACTCGAAAAAAGCTGTTCAGTTTTTAAAGACACGCATTCCAAAGCAGAGGCCTAGATGCTGGCTCACCTATAACCGAGCACCTCTGGCTCACCAGAACATGACCAGTCTGATATTACTCCACCAAAGGTTACTCCCTACTAAGAGGATTAAGAACCCCTTGATCCCAATTAAAATAGTTAAGACACAAAGTTAAAGAGTTCAAGGGAGAAAGGAATTCCAACTCTTCCTATATTTGAGCGTGATGCATGACACCGCAGAACAGCAAAATCAGATTGATGGAAACGTTGAGTCAAACCTGACGCGCATCAAAGATATCCTGGAACTCCTTGGGTTTTGAGCACAGGGCCACGTCACACAATCCACAAAGTGTGATCAGGGCACCAAGACAGTGGACATACTCCTCCAGTGAAAGCTAGGGAGCCTTTAGAGCGGGAAGCGAGTGAGCTCCTTGGGTGGAAGCTGCTCTTACCTCTCACATACAGGTTAGCTGGGGCAGAGTAGCGGGTTCCTGCGCTGTTGGTTGCAACACATTCATATTTGCCTTGGTCTGATTCCTCACTGTTCTCTATTTGCAGAGCTCCTGTACACAAACAAGATGACACAGACAATTCAGGTTATGGCAAATCGGGTAATCAAACAACCAGCTTCAGAAAAGGAAGGCCATGCCCCACGCTTTTGAAGCAGCTTCCTGGGTAAATATACCGTGACATTCCCTGGGCCCACAGGATACCACCATGCAGCCAAAAGGTACCCAGTCTGCTATCAGAAGCTTATGAAATTGTTTTTTTAATGTACAGGGAACGGGTTACTGATGTATTTCCAACCGACCCAACCACTTAGATTCATTGCTTCAATAAAGGAAAAAAAAAAAACCAAACATACACATACACACATATTAATTACAGCTCTGTATGGGACTTCTAATAAAAGGACCTTTAATAAGCCTGTACTCGAAACAGCCAAGCACAAAGCACCCTAACTTTAGCTGTTTGTTTCTTATCTGATGCACACAAAGTCTAGCAAATGCTCGACAAACTGTGACCTTCCTGCAGAACCTGGCAGACTCCCATCCCTCCCACCTCACCACCCCTCCTTCCAACAGAGTTCCCTTTTGGAGAAAACACTTCGCCTTTTGCCAGCTTTCTCCGTGTCAGTGATCTCCTTGTTCTTTCAGATTTCATTGTATGTGATATTAAAAGGTTAGTAGAAACTCGGGCTGAGACATCAAAGATGCAGACCAGTCCAATACACCCATTTTACTGCATGGCACTGGCATGACAGCCACCCTCCCATTGTCCCAGCAGTGCCTGCTCCCTCAGCTTTGGGTCAGGAATAGTTGTTTGGGTCAGCCTGCAGGTTCCCCAGAGTGCCAGATGTATGAGGGGTACATCTAAATAACTATGGTTATTACCAGAGTACAGAGAAAAGGAGTTTGCATGGGGAACCTGTGCAATACCCAAGATATACCTGTGGAGTACCCAAAATTTGACACCTTTGTCAGTGACATGGACAGAGGAATCAGTGCACCCTCAGCAAGTTTGCAGATGACACCAAGCTGTGTGGCACAGTCGACTTGCTAGAGGGCAGGGATCTGTCCAGAGGGACCTGGACAGGCTGGAGAGCTGTGCCCAGGCCAACCTCATGACATTCAACAAGGCCAAGTGTAAGGTCCTGTACCTGGGTCGGCGCAATCCCAAGCACAAATCCAGGCTGGATGGCAAATGGCTGGAAAGCAGCCCTGAGGAAAAGGACCTGGGGGTCTGGGGTCATGAAATGCTCAACATGAGCCTGCAGTGTGCACATGCAGCCCAGACAGCAACTGTGTGCTGGGCTGCAGCAAGAGCAGTGTGGGCAGCAGGGCAAGGGAGGGGATTCTGCCCCTTTACTCTGCTCTCCTCACACCCCACCTGGAGTACTGTGTGCAGTTCTGGAGCCCTCAGCACAAGAAGGACATGGAACTGTTGGAGAGAGTCCAGAGGAGGGACACGAAGATGCTCAGAGGGCTGGAGCAGCTCTGCTATGAGGACAGGCTGAGAGAGTTGGGGCTTTTCAGCCTGGAGAAGAGAAGGCTTCGAGGAGACCTTATAGTAGCCTACCAGTATCTGAAGGGGGCCTATAGGAGGGCTGGGGAGGGACTATTGACAAGGTCTTGTAATGACAGGATGAGGGTGAATGGGTTTAAACTGGCAGAGGGGAGATTGAATCTGGATGTTAGGAGGAAGTTCTTTCCAGTGAGGGTGGTGAGACACTGGCACAGGTTGCCCAGGGAGGCTGTGGCTGCTCCCTGCCTGGAGGTGTTTGCTGCCAGGTTGGATGAGGCCTTGAGTGACCTGTTCTAGTGGGAGATGTCCCTGTCTATGGCACGGGGGGTTGGAACTGGCTGATCTTTGAGGTCCCTTCCAACCTAAACCATTCTATGATTCTGTGTAGAAATGAGTGCTCATCTGAGGTAGTTTTCTCTTTTTGCTCAGCCTCTTCCACTGGTATCCAGCACTGCTCAGCCTAGGAGGTTGGTCTTCTTGCCTAGATGACTGCAAAACTGGTCACAGCTAAACTCCCCTAAGCACACCCTGTATGCAAACTGAAAGATGGAGACGCAGGGGAAAAAAAAAAGAGGCAGGATGCCTGTGACAGCAAGCTGGCACTGCAGGAGTGAGCAGCCATTGGGCAGACACTGAAGTGGCTGATGCTCAGTCTGCTTCCCCCAGGCAATGTGGGAATAATTGTTGAAGTGCCTCCAAGTGCTCAAATTCTGCTGGTTCAGATTGCCTGCAAGAAGGGAACTCTGCTCACAAACTGTATACCGAACTTATGGAAAACATTAACCCCTTTGCTTGTAAGGATTTGAACTCATTTTTGCCTGCCACAGTTCAAAACGACCACTGAGAGCGGCACTGAGAGTAGCTGGTGAAATTGCCTTCTCCCTTCTTGCTAGTTCAAGCTGCAGAGGTCAAACTCAGTTTTTCATATCATCAGAACAGAAGAAAAACTAATGTGAATCAACCACTGCCACCTACATTATTTAGAAGGATAAATTGAAACTGTAGCCTAAGTCTATATGTCATAGCGAAAAATGAACTTCCCTGGGTCCTGCCATATAATAAAAATGATGTACTGAGCCCTCCCTGTTGTTGCATTAGTGCTGGGCACGATGCTTCAGGTAGACAGAGCAAGCTTGCTTGCAGAAGTCTTTCCACCTGTTACCAAAAGGATATGCCAGCTTTCCCTAGCCGTGGTGCTCTTTGGACATACTGTACAGAGCCTCGTTGCTTAATTCAGGGAGAATGTTGGATTTTTATACGCTGTCTGGGAAAAAAGAAAAAACAACCAAAAACATCTTTGAGTAGACAGCAGGATGACAGGCAGTGGAGCGGGACAAAAATCCCAAGCACTGACAAGATATTGAGAATCAGAGAATCTAGAAATGGAAAAGACCTATTAGGTTATCCCGTGGATCCCCAGGGGCCTGGGCAGGACAGCTCCCAGTTGTAAATGTACTTATGTCCTGTCCAATCCCATTTTAAATGCGCCGAGTGATAGGTCTTTCACCACTTCCTCAAGGAATTGATGCCACAGTCTGGTTATGCTCTCTGTCAGGAAGAGTTTCCTGGCCCTCACCATTTATTATCCCCTTTTTAATTTCTGCTCGTTACTCTGTGGGCAAGCATGCGTTGCAGAGTTCATTGCAGGTGCTTGCATCAGGCTCGGCTGGGGAAAGCTGCTTGCTGCAAAACATTCAAAAAACCCCCAGAAAACAACCAAACTAAAATGAGTGGATGTCACCACCCTGAAGAAGACTCTGGTTTAGCCTGTAGCCCTCATCAGCCAGCTGGGACAAAAGCAGAACCAGTTTCAGGTGGCAGGCAGTGGTGTCTGCCTAGATAAAAGTAAGACCCCTAGATAATTCTGCCTTTCTATATGCTCCCCTTTTAAGCTTTTAATACATACAACAGGCACTTATACTTGTGATCACTATGCCTCTTAAATGTAGGTTAGTCAACTCTATTTTATCTCTAGGGGCCTCAATGTAAGTTCTGGAGAAAAGGAAAACACCAGAGCATGAAGAAAATGAAGTCAGAGAGGAGTTTCAGATAACGTGCTGGTATTGACTGTTGATTCTGTAGCCAATGTGGACCAGTTTCTAGACTTGTACTATAATGTGTGTCAGCAACTGCCTACAAACTGCTCAGGGACATTGGGCAAGAGATCCTGGTTTTGCCTGGGTTGGCACAACTATTCCAACTATGATGCGTCAGGAGCAAGGGAGAACCCAGAAAGCAGATGGAAGTTAATGAAAATCTCTCAAGTGAACCAGGAAAAAAAGAGTTACTGCAATAAATCATCATTAGACAAACACACAGATCCCACACTATAGCTGACAGCTAGCAGAAAGTGGAAGGATCAGGCAAACTGATGGCAGTCAGTAGGGCAACAGGTGTTTTCTTGAAGAGCAAGCTACAACTAAGTGAGGAATACAGGAAAGTGTAAGGATCTCGCAGTTAAGATGTTCAGACATTGCTGGGATCAGAAAGCTGGAACGATAAATGCATCTGAGTCTTGAGAAAAGCAATCCCAAGATTCCAGGCTGTAATTAAGTCATCCCAGAGAAAGACAATGGCTCTATTTCTTGAAAGACTCAGGTCTAAGTTGGACAGGACACAAGGAGCTACTGGAAAGGAAGAGCTCAGTCCTGAGTAGCTCCTTTCCCTGAAGATCATGGAAACTGTATCCAAAGACCCTCAAGAGCATAGCAAATGCTTTGGCAAGTGCAAAGGACCTGATTTCTGCTCCTAGCCCTGTCAACATCTCATACTCTTATCTTCTGCACCTCTGCAAATCAGCTCCAGGAAGGCTGATTTACTTTTCTTCCTTGTTTTGGGAATTAGGCTGCACAAATTGCCGAGCAAGGTCTTGCTCACACAGGATGTTACTGCAGACTTCTCACATGGACTTCTCCAGTGGCAGGTGCCTTGCTGTCGCTCGCAGGGCTGTGTCCTGATGTGCAATTGGATAGCGCAGCTTCAGCAGATGCATGAGGACCATCTACCATCCAGACGTGCACATGTGTACAAAGAGGAGCAGTGAACAGCTTGTCTGGGAGCTCACAGGGCTTTGCAGCAATACGTGAGCAGAACCTCTCCCTGCTGAGCGCCACTCCACCTCCACTGTCCCCTAAGCATTGTGAACCATAGTAAGGCTCCAGCAGAAGAGGGGCAGCCATTCCTCACCACGCTGTGATGTCATGTCAATCTCACTCGCGGCTCAGATCTGTTCCTGATAACACATCTCAGCTTATCAGAGAGCTGACAGCTCCTGAGAAAAACTCCTGGCTGCTCTCCAGTGCCGGGGAAGATGGTGACAAGGCAGAGCTTTCTAGGGCTGAGGACAGGAGCTGGCCCTGCTGACTGACAAGCATCCCTTATAGGTTCTTTACTCTGTGCTGATATCGCCTCGCCAGGCCCTCCCCTCCTTCCCAAGCTTTTTCTTTTTACCTCAGACACAGACAGCAGCCCCAGTACCAGCTCTCCTAGATACTCATCTATTCAAATATACTTGTGCTTGGGCAGAATCATTAGTTGCAGTGACAATGGTTAAAAGATGCATTTAAGAAGTGCACTGAACACAGAGAGCAGGAGGAAGGCAGATTCTGATAAGGGCTGCTTCTTGGCAGCGCTGGGTACTGTTGTGCCACTGAGGGCATGTCACTCTCTTCTCTAGGTGACAAACCAAATGTAGGAAGCTCTGAGCTGCCATACAAATTGACCTCTTTGAAACCATGCTCTGCAGCCCATGGGGTACTTGTGCTCTCTTCTACCAGAGGCATGCTGCATGGAGGTAAAACGCAGTAGGTCTTGGGATGACATTCTTCTGTATGTATTCAAGACTGGAGCTCCATCCCCAGCAGTGGGAGCAGCCCCATTTCCCTAACAGGGCATTCACAGCCACAGTCTTAGCCTCCCTGGCTCAGAACTGGGGGACTGACCTTTTGCCCTGATTATAAAATTAAACACCGAATGAAATGCTCCTGTAAGTACCCATGAGTCAGAGGAACCAGGCTGCAGTCACCGCACTCATCTAAGAAATGGACTTGCAATGCAGATGTTAAATGAACCCAGCCACCTAACCAAGTCCCTTCCTCTCTGGGAAGAGATAAATTTTGCCTACCCTGCACACTGGGGCATATGGCTACCCCAAACTCTTCCCTTTCTTCCCCCCCTTGCCTCACACCAGCTTCCTCCACAGAAACACTACCTCTTCCTGAAGCAGCATTCTTTGCCACCCCTTCAGGGAGCACTCAGGTGTGGCTTCTAATCCCACTTCTAAAAATTCCCTTCCAGAGAAGGACAATTCTCCTAATAAAACCAAGAGAGGTGTGGAGTGGGGTTAGAGGCAAGCTTAGATCAAACAAGGACTCATAAATGTGAATATACTGGAGAAAGAGACGCTGTGAAGCCCTAACGATGAGAGAGTTGGACTTTGACACCCTGGCTGCTGCCCAAAATAACTAACATTTGCTGTAGGAGCTGTGAAAAACCTAAAGACACCAAACCCATGCAAAACTCACCACTAACGAAAACAAGCACTTCCCATATTCACTATTTCTTGTAATTTGACAGCAGCATCACCCACTTGTTACAGAGGACTGCACTTAGCCCCTGTGAGCCATTGCACTGCCAATTATACAAAGCAAGGTAACTACAAATAGATTTTAATTGTTAGTGTTCGTTATGGTCCTTACATCTGAGAGGATGGTGATTGGCATGGAAGGGACCTGTTCTGGACAGCAGTGCTGCAGAGGAATCAGTCTACTGTGTACCAGAGGTGGGTGCTGATAGCACTCAACTGCTGCTACCAAGCCACACTTGGGCAGAGAGGGAGTAGAAAAGACCCAGAGAGGGAGTAGAGAAGACCCAGAGTGCTCGCAGCACAAGATCTCCCTTTAGCGAAGCTTCAGAGTGCTCTGATCTCTCCCCTATCAGGAACAGGAAATCCCAGGGGACTCTGCATCAGAAGCAAAACTACAGCACTGTCAAATGCACAGTAACGCCTCTGTGTGCTTCTAAAAGGACATGAGTCAGTCTGAATCCTGACAGCAAGAACCATGGCATTACAAACATTTCCAGGCACTACCCCACCCAGGTTTCCCCCGCCAGCACTTTCTGTTTCTGCAAGCATGTTTTCTCATTTTTGATTTGTTTTCCTTTTTCTTTCAACTGGGAAAGCTCAGGAGGTAGGAGAAAAAATTCCTATCATATATGAAGTGGTTTGCTTGGGACTGGAAAAGGTTTAGCTGGAGCTACACTTAAACTGGTGTGGGTGTTCACCTGGCTTCCCAAGTAGACAGCATCTGACACCCAAGTGAGCTGATCTAAAGGTAATTCAAACAGACCTGTGCTACACTGATGTCTGCAGGGAAGAAATACTCTTATGGATGGGAACCTCAGGCATGTCCTGTGGTGACAGAAAGGTAACAAATAAATCTGGCTGGGGAGGGATAATGCCTGAGATAGTATTTCTTTACCCCCTCATGTGCATCCAATCTAATGCTTTTTTCAGTCCAGCACCCACCAGAAACATAACCATGCTCTTCTCTCTCTTCCAGCCTGGGGCAGGAAAATGCAGGCAGGTTTTGCTAAAGGTCGAGCAAGTGCAATTCCAGAGAAATGCTGAAAATGAACATCTTATATTCTTCTCTGAAAATAAGATCAGAACTTGCATAAACATCAATTTGCTGATACTACCAGTGGGTCACCTTAAGAAGCCAGCTACTGTGTATTCAGATGGGCACCTGCAGCTCCATGTCTTTCTGACTAAGAAATAGGAATTCTGAACTTAAATTACCCTTCTGAGACTGTCCCAGAGAGTAAAGAGTGAAGCTGAAAATGGAGATTCTGAACTATAGATAGAAGCTCCTCCCATTTCAGGGAAGTCTAAGATGTCACGGATGAAAAGGATCAAATATGAGGCAGTAAATTCAAAGGAGGTGTTTTTGAGTGAAAAATCCCCTCCTGTTTGGATAGAAGGCCTTGCAAAATTTCTCAGGTCACCCTCTCACTAACCACTTCCTTGCTTCTGGTGAGTGGGTTCCCTACTGCTCCAGCACAAAGGCCTTGGGTAATGCTCAAACCTCCCAAGTACTCCAGACACACGACTCCTAGCAACACAGTCACAGGAGCAATTAAATCAAACCAAAGCCACCCCTTCCCCCCCAAAACATTATTACCAAAAGGGTTCGTTAAGAGTCATTAGATCACCCTTCCTTTCAGATCAAATTAATGGATTCCAAAGCATCAAACTTACCTTAATGAGGAACAAGAGTGCAGCTGGGTATAGAACATGGCAGAACAGTCACTTCTACATGGACACAACCTCACCATCATAAAAGCACTTTCATCTAATCTGTCATTATCTTTAGAAATTCAATGACCTCCATTTTAAATAAAAGGCATTAGGCTGACAGCAATCCTCTGGGAGAAGCCAGAGAGCAGCACATGGCTTCTGTTTGCTCTCACGGAAATGTCATCTTTGACATTCAGACGGGACACATCTTTTTAAATAATGTCAAGAACATTCTTAAAATACCTCATCGGGACTCAAACAGGGGCGGGAAGGGGCGCGGGGTGCAGGGAACTTATGTTTTATGAGATGGATGGTTCTTTCCACAGAGATGCGCTCGGATCCCAAGCAGGACGTATGGAGCATCCATGTGGTTCTGGTGCTGAGTCACTTAATGTCATCAGGCAGGGCGGGCGCGCAGCGGGCGCGCGGGAGGCCCGGGGACGGCTGCGGGCTCAGCGTGCGCGGCTGGCAGCTCAGAGCACTCGCCTAGTTAGCATTCAGCCTGTCATTTCATTTCAGGGTTTGCAGGAGAAATAGGAGATGAAGAAATAGTTTAAGAAGCTTGTAACATCACAGCTGTCAATCTCCGGCGTTCCAAAAGGAGGAATGACAGATAGATATATATATATATATACATATAAGCCCATTCACATATGAAGGTTTGCAGTCTTTCTCCCTGACCCAGATTCGCTACAAAGGCAACTTAATGTAAATATGCATCAAACAGCAATTCACATTTACCCTGAAATCACTTAACGGGAGCTGAAAACATTAACCCCCAGCAACAGAACCAGTTACAAAGAGTCAGATTATTAACTTCCAGCAGTGATTCAGGGGAAAAGGAGGAAGAAAGGGGAGATGGGGGAAAACTGAGCAAACGAGGTCATGTTGATTTTGTAGGTGGTAGTCATTCTGTCAAGAGATTCAGGGGTCAGTCAACAAAGGTAACCAAAAATCACAAGAGAATTCAGGAGGGCCTTCACACGTTAATGTTCATTGCTATGCTGAAGTTCATCTGAAGTGACAGGTTTGAGTATTCAGGCTAGAAAAGACAACATTCCAATTGGAAAGTCATTACTGGTGCATACAGGCTGTGAAAACTAGCCAGGGACTGTGCACACTGGGCTGTGAGACTAAGGGTGGGTTTAATTAATGAAAGCTTAAAGCAGCCAGGTGTGCTTCTGATTCTTCTACTTGAAACAAATCTTTTGCTGCTAAGCAGCGTTGGTGTGTCCAGCTCAGAAATGGGGGTCTGGGTCAGTGGTTCTCCACACTGCTGCCACATTAGAGGGCGAGCACACCTGAAAGGCAAACATGAGGAATGCAAACTATGGTTTTCCTTATCCCAGAGCTGAATTTGCTCAAACTTTCAAGAATTTATTTCCATGCCCAGCAGCAGCAGAGAAAAATTTGAATGTTCTCTTGTGAAAATGTTACCCCTTTACACTTACACCAAAGCAATCCATCTAAAAACCCTTAGACACAGAACCTCAGAGGCCACGTTTGCACGGGGAGTTCAGAGACTTGCAGAAGCTGCAGGAGATGTCAACACTCCCTTGGCAGAGGCGAGGGATTGTTTTCCAGTTTGCAAACTTTCCACTGAATAACCCCCTTCCAACAGTGCACAATTGCAATGGATGAGTCTACAAGAAATCACGCTGAAAACCAACCAAAATAAACACGCTACTGGGAGTGTAGATGAGCGAGAGCGCTGGCAGAGTTAGGGCTGAGAGTAAAAGCTGGAGATGAGAAACATCAGAGGAGAAGGGACAAGGCAGACAGGAGATGGAGTGACGTGACAACTGGAGGCACATTTTGGCATTCTTACCTCTGATCGGTGTACCACCTGGTGAGGTAATTTGAATGCAAATAAGATTAGAGAGAAGCATTAGTACAAAGAGGAAAGGAAGAAAACCATAACTAAAAAGCAGAAAGTTTTTTTCTTTTTTTTCTTTTTCTTTTTTTTTTTTTAAAGATAGAACTTGTATTAGCGCGACAGGAACAAACGAAAAAGAAACCAATGTGCAATAAAAGTCAGAGTGACACCCTCGGGAGGTTAGTAAAGCTCATCGCTTCCAGGAGTGCAGCATCCAGCCCTGCACCTTGCCATTAAAGCCACCGCCCTCACGAATGGGGGCCAAACTAAGCTGCCAAGGTGGCACTGCTGGCTGGTCTCACCACTTGCATTCACCCACACCACTGTCCAAGCAGTTGAGATGGAGGACACATTGGGAAGATGGTGCAGTGCCCCTTCATTCCTCAAACAGAACAAGGAGGGGGTGTCCTGGGGGCTGTGTGACCGTGAGTGTGCTGGGCGGGAGGCGTGGAAAGCGCATGATTGCAGGCGCTAGGTGCAAGTTTGCTTTGAGGTTAGAATGACCAGTGGGACAAAATCTGCTCGTTTAAAGAAATTATACTGAGGGGAGAGTGGAACAAATCAGTTTTGAGCCATTCTCTGCATTCACATAGCCCTTGCATCAGGTTCCCTCCGGCAAAGAAATTGGTGTCACGCAGGATTAACTTTACATAAAGAAATATTTCAAAATGAAGTAGTTTCTGGTAAGAATGGCACACTGGCCAGACCTCTACTGTTCCTCCCTAATTTGGACGTTAGCTGGAGAAATGAATCCCTACCCTCTTTATAAGGCACTGGAGATAATTTTACATGCTATAATGAAGAGTTTCTTATAAGGAGGGCTTCTCTGGTTGTAAGGTTAAGTTATCCTATTGCAACGATCTATAAAGGTTTGTTTTATGAGGTCAACGTGTTTAGCAAGTGCAGGATCCACTGGTCAGTGTCTTGAGTTCAGGGTGCAATCAATAATGAAGCACAATTGAAGGAGAGGTGCTCCAGCTGGGCAAATTGGCAGGGAACCCTTCTAATCCCCACTTTTTGTCCCCATGGTCTTATTTCGCACATATGAAGGCTGTTAGTATAAGGGAAAGATTCATGCAGATTTAATCTGTAGGCAGTTCATGGTATGTGTTGGTTTTATGCAGATTTTTAAGATCTGAATACCAAGCACTTACCAAAGAAAACTGAGGAGTTTAAACAGACAGAAAAACAGGGTTAAACAGGACACAGTGTGTCAAATCATGTTCAGTGTATTGATTAATAAATACCAGTATGCATACAAGAGTGTCGTGTATCTCAGATTTACAGCTCATTCCATTATCCACAACAATGATCACCCAATGGGAAAGAAAGACAGAAAAGAATTTCTGTAAATACAAAGAAGGCATATTTTAAGCATGTTTAACTTGCCTCTTAGAGAGTAATTACAATATTTATACTTATGCTTTATCTTTCCTAAATACCCTTCCTTTAGGCAGAGTCCTTTCTTTAAGCAGGAGCAGCAATTCAGGGTACTCATTTCAGCGTTTTCCTCTGCCAAGATGACATTACCCCATTTTAACTTTATGTCTGGTTATATTTTCTGATGCTTTTTATCCACAGATGACTGAAGCATCAGGGAAGATGTTGCAGTGACTGAAGTTGTAGGTAATTTCCCTCTTGCAACAATAAATCTGCTGCTTATTTATCTATCTTAGTAACTACGACTACCCTTGACAGAACGGTTATCTCCAGAGATACTCATACGGAATAGCACAGCCATGGAAAACAGGGTTATTTCTCTTTGCCTGTTTGGAAAGTTTGCCAAGCATTATTTCTGTTCTGTTTGGTCTAGAGACTCTCCCCTCCCGTCTCCCCTCCACAATTCTGAGTTAAGAACAGCGTCACCACAGTGTGTCACTTCCCACGGGAATGGTGCAATGACTTTGAGCACAAGCCCAAGGGGCAGAAAACAGGACTTCCTTCTCTCTCATTTGGCTGCAATAGGGTTTATTGTTCTGCCCTAGAAATGAAAAGATTTGCAACAAATCTTTAAATCTACTCCCTGTAGAGGCTAAACCCTTTCTCTAATATGCAATTGTCTACACAGAGCTCTAGGAGCAACTGTGTACTTGAAGCGGATCTCCTGAAACGTGCGACCAGCTCGATTTTTGCCTGTGTTAAATCCCAGCCCTCCTGGCCTCTGAATGTAAGCCAACCCTTGTGGGAGCAGCACAGAGGCTTGCTGTATTTAGCACAGTGTTTGTTCGGGGTCTCTTTCACCTTTCTGCAAAGTTAAGACATTCAGTCTTCACTCAGAGGACATCATTACAGAGAGTGCAGCACGAGCCTTTTCTGCTGGACCCCAGATTTCCTCATCCAGAAGGAAAAAAAGTTTCCATTTGCCTTTCACATCACATGACAATGCATCCCTGGCAGTTGTCCTTTCAGGGTGTCCCTCAGAGGGATCAAATCACAGCACACAGGCCACAGAGTGACATCATTAGAAGAATCCACCGAGTGATGGAGGTGCCATTACTTGAATGGTTGCTGAGGCCAACTTGTGCCCTGTGATCACCACACTGCTTTATGCAAAGGACACCCAAAGATCAAACTTCAAACCCAATTCCTTGTCCTTCCAAGCTCCGAAACAATCCTAAGGTAGGAGCATTTATTTCCCCTTTTTGATGACAGACACTCACTTTACCTATACATGCACTCCAGTCAGGAACGAACATTTAACCTGACCACCTGTGTACTGGAAGCACACAGTAAGGCACCTAAAACAAGGTAAAACACAGGATGATACACTGGAAAATCCCATGGGACTATTTGCATCAGTACTTCCAGGTGTGGAGGTGGAAAGGCTCTGTTGGAGAAGGGACTTCAGCCTGCTGATACAAACTCACCACAGACATAACAAGGCACAATTTCCTTGCAAGAACCTAAATTACCAAGGCAACATCAGACAAAGGCCCTGGCTGGCTGCAGCTGGGCACTCTGGTAATGTAACACTGAGTCCCAGAGAATTCACCATGTTTGCTGCTTCTGCCTAAAAAAGTTTTAGAGGAAACTATTTTCAGAAGTGGAAGTACTACAGAAAAGACTGCCTGCTTGCCACCAGTTTCAACAGGAAGTCTGCGTGGATCCCATCACAGCTGTGTGTGCCTCACAAGACCCAGATGTGCAGCATAGGCTCTTCCAGGACAGAAAACTTCAGCTGTCAACTGGTTGACCACAATCTTGCTTCAAACCTTGTCCAGTTAGTCCTTTCTGAGAAAGCATCCATTCTCCATTCTTCTGTGCTGTCCTTACACACCTTGATGCCCATCTGACGTCTGGCCTCAGGACTGTTTCTTACCAGAAGGAGAACGTCTTCTACTGGCTGCAGACTGATGGCTATAACCATTGAAGCAGAATACGACCATCACCGCTGTTTGACTGAGAAAGGCACCACCTCTTTTTGCAAGTTGCTCTGTGTATGTTGGGTATTCCTTTTGTTTCCAAATAAGTAATGCTTCTAGCTTATGGGATCAAAACTAAAATGAAAACACTTGCTGGTAACTCCAAAAGCATAAATGCAGCAAGATGATCTGGTGTGCCAGCTTCCACTACTTCTTTGTAAAGGTCCCTACTCTGGAAAAGAGAGTGACTGAAGTCACCTGCAGAGCCCTCTCTGATAATTTACTTGCATTTAATTGCCTGGAAGCCACACGAGGGTCTAGGGCACAGTTCCATAACTGATGGTGGTTACAACAGAATGATACTTATTGTAAGACCAAGTTCTTCACTAGATGAAAGATGACAATGCTCCCTCCATTTCTGGAGTTGCCTTACATGGCAAAGATACCTGTATGTTAACACTGAGAATAGTTATGTATTCTAATTTAATGCTTTGTTTATAAGAGCAAGGTGAAAAAGTAGTTCTTCGACTATGAAACTCCCTGGGAAGCATTCAAGAGCTCTGAGAGCATGACTACCATCCAAGTTGCTTTGAAGTCTTCAGGAGGCTGTGATCCAAGACTCTTCACAGAAGAACTCTGAAGGTTTGGCACTATCTGATCTGTATTGTGAGAGCTTCCGGCACAACACCAACTAATTTGTAAACCGGGTTAGAGGTGTAGCACTGACTCGTGCTGCCAGAACTCACAGATTCACCACCTGCAACACTACTATGTCCAGATAGCTCTAAAATCAGGTCAGCCAAACAGGTTTTAAATGAGCTAGCATGTAGGAGAGTTTTCCCAGCCCAGAGTGAGTCTTAGATCCTGTGTCAATGACTGAGAGGCAGTGACTGAAGCTATGCACCCTGGGGGAGAACAGGGAGCTGTCCTGAGCCACTGCGTTTGCAGAAAAGCAGCCTCTCCACAAGAAGTGGGAAGTATTAGCAAGATGAGCAAGGAAGAATTTTGCTACAACCGGCGTGAGTCAGAGACCTTGTTTTTGCCTTGGTCTGTGATAATGGAGATTAAAACCTGTATTTTTGTGTGTTCTCATCTCTAAAGCAATTAGCCCAACACATACTGGCAAAACTTCCCAAGAGTTGGAGGTGAAAATTAATTAAGCCTTACTTTGAGGAAAGATCTTGGTATTGGGGGAGAAAGGGGGGAAAAAAAGCTATGTAAATTTAAAGAGTTATGCCAAATGTCTCAAGGTTTAATGAGAAAAATGCATTTACAGACACATAGATTAATTAGTTAAGTGAGGGATGGTAGGATACAGGGCAAATTTATAAGCTGTGTATTTGCTCCTGACAAAGACACCAGTCCTCTGGGGTTAAAACAGTCTGAAATGACAGCTTGGTTGTCTTAAACCACAAACCCTCTAGCACCTTGACAGAAGATGAACAGACCTCTAGAAATTGACATTCAGAGCACCCTTGGGCACATGAGTGCAAGTTCAGAGATCTGCCCGAAGCCCCCAGAGCACTGCCAGCCCACATAACTGCGAGTGTCAGAAGAGAGCACCTTTCCCAAACATGCTGCTGCTTCACCTCTAGCTATTTATTCCACACTAGGAGCCTGATGAAATTAAACTATCCCTCGGCTCCTTCTCTAAGTCAGACTCCAAAGCTGCTTTGACCTTTGTGCCCTATATTTGTTACGTCTGAATAATAATATATTATGTACTCCTTGAAGGTCGGACACCCTCTGCAATGTAGGGCTCACACCATGCTGTAGCTATTTTAACTGTATTGCATCTGTCTAGCTTTTATTGGGTTTTAATTAAATGAAATCAAATGAGCGTATATTTAGATGGAGATAGTATAAACTGACATTCGTGCAGATATGCCAGGCTGGCTGTAAGATATGATCTTAATGGAGCACAGACTTTGCAAACTATTAAAATCTCCCATATAATGAGGTATCTATTTAAATAGTCCCTTTTTCTTTTTCTCCTCTCCTTTGAAAAAACAACTCTGACCCATTATGGTGTAGTGCTGGAGAGCTCAATTAGTAGCTTGTACAATGGATGAGATACTGCCCAACTCATCACATCACTCACACAGGGTGACTGCAGTCAGGTAAGTGGGACTCAGGCACTTCAAAGTGCAGGCCCTACTTCATACCAGCTACCAATGCAGGGAAAAGCCACAAATGCAAGCAAGGTTTGAATCTCTGTGTGCTGGTTTGAACTAACTGGAGGATTTGAATGAGAAATTAAGACTACAGGCTCAGAAAGGAAAACACTGATGATGCTACTTCACTCATAGCTTCACTGAGAAAGAAAAAGAATCGTTCAAGAGTTGTAACCCAAATAAGTCAGATGGTTTCAGACCACGTTGGGCTGTGGCTGTTCCTGCATGGCTTTTTCTCCCTGCCTTTCATAGCTGAATCTGAATAATTTCACTAACTTCTTTCCTGCTGCTAACCCTCCTGGCCGATCTACCTTCACCTATCTGCTGCATCAACAGATGGTGAGATAAGATTGGGGAAGGGGGGAAAGGTGATAGGGGTGGTTAGAAACCCCTATTAGGGATTTTGATCTCTGGGAGGGCTGTGGTGTTTCTGTATTACCTTTTCATTGTATATATCTGTAAATATCTGCTATACATTGAAATATCTGCTTGTATATTGTGCAAAGCTGTAAATATAAAGCTTCATTTATTAACTTCCAGCTGGTCTGAGTCTAGCCTGGGTTATTTCAAAGTGTGTGTGGGGGAGCAGACAACTGCAGAACCACCACTCTCTGGCAGATGAGAAGCAGTAAACTTCTTGCTCCCCACTCCTGTCAGGGTGGAGCAGAACGTTGGTGAATCTTGGCACTGTATCACCAGGTCCCTGAAAATAAACCTTTACTCCTACTCGGAAGTCTCTTACATTGAACTGTGGAAATCTCCCTTACTACATCAGAGAGCTAATCAATTTCTTTGGTGAGTCTGAGGATGTGTGCTGCTCATTGATTTCTAAAAGGTTCCCTTGATGCCTCCCTTGGTAATTACTGTGTCTTCAGGAAGCAGCCAGCTCTGGAGTTTGAATCCCAGGTGAAATATTCAATTGAGATGTTGCTCAAGAACAGTGAATAGGAAGCAAAACTTGGACACAGTGACAGGGTTTACTAGTTTGTTTTTAAACTTTCTATCTCACCAAACTTGTGAAGCAGCTGGTAGAGAGGCAGCCAAGTGCTTGTGAAAAGAAGGCTGGAGAACATACAGCAAGTGCATCAGGAGCTGCCTTGCTGCTCATTTATGGTAATTTCTGATGCTGATTTAGTCAACTATGAAGTGAAACACATCCATGTGCACTTTCCTACTGATGCTTCCTAAAGCTTCTCAGAATAATTAACCAGTGTGATATTTTCTCTCGGCACAAACAGATCAAGATTAAACCATGTTGTGGGGGAGATAAGCTAAAGGTCACTGGGAAATTTCATAAGCTACAAATGCATTAGTATAATTAGCGCTCACTGTACATCAAGGTGGGATCAGGAGTGTCAGGCTGGATTCTATTTTTGACAAGAGTGATGTTTCATTACCCACTCCCCCAAGTCCAAGCCTAGTTCTTATCATCCAACCACCGCCAAATCTACGTGGAGGGCTCCTGATATGGGGAAATGTGTCAAGATGTTCACCTCGCTAGGAGGAAGATGGCGTTACCCTGACAGCAGCATTCATAACAAACAGATTTCGAGTGCCCAGGCAAGGGCAGTCTGCCTCTTATTTAAGCGTGAGACCCTTCTAGACCAAAGCTGTTCCAACTCTGTTCCCTTCTGTATTTCATGTAGGGTAATGGGGGCTTTTTTTCCCCCAGACTAAAGCTGCCGTCTAGTGCTGTTGTGCACTGTTAAATAGCCACTACAATTCACGCTGGGGAGATGCACTTTGTCACTGAATAAAGTGACATTTTACTTTCTTTAATTCTCTAATGGGCCTTACAGTCCTGGGAGACCTACAAGTGCAGCAGAAAAACAAAAGTTCCTTGCTAAAATTAGTGCATTCTTAGCCACTCACAAGAACTAATAGTCTACATTTCAAAAGCTAGCATTTGCCTCATCAAACAAACAAAAAGAAATATTAATATTTCAAAACTGTGTCCACCTTCCTCTGAAACCCACAGAATTGCTGCTTCTTGGATTCTTCTTTCTTCTTGTGGTGTCACACAGCAAGAGTAATAAAGATCTCCACAGAAAGCAGAGCGCTCTCTTGCAGAGTCTATGTAAGGAGTGAAGTAGTATGTGACCACTGATTGTAAAGTCTCAACCAGTATCTCATTGTCCTGATCTGCTCCTATTATCTGAGACCTGTTGAGTTGGCAGTGAAATGCCTGAGCCTACCAAAGATTCAAGGCAGGGCCAACATGGTCTAGCAGAAGGAATCCAGGTGATGTTCCAAAAGGCATGTCCACTCTAACGTCTCCTTTTAAGCCATGATACTCTGCCAGAAATGATCAGCTCCAAAAAACGGTTTTAGATTGTAGAAAAAAACAAGTTCAAATCATAATAACATTTGGGTTAAGAATGGCATTTCAGAGAAAAAAAACAAAAAACAAAACAGTGGCAAGTAAGGAGAAAAGGGAGGAAGAGTGAGGGAGGCAGGGGAAGCTTACTTGCTTTGCTGCCTTACCCGAGCGGAGCTGCTTAATTCGCCCATTGCTAGTTGCAGTGTCGACAGGCAGGAAATCCTTGAACCAGGAGATTTCAGGATCAGGGTTTCCACTGGCAGCACAGAGCATTGTGGCTGTGCGGGCCTTTTCCACCACCTTCAGCTGCGGGCCCATGTCAATGGTGGGGAAGCCAGCTGGGAGGTGGTCTTCTGCAAGAGGGAAAAACACACAAGGTTAAAGAGAAGCACGTAGCAATGGGAGATGGCTGTAGTGACAACAGTGCCATGGTACAGCATCTGTGACTCTGCTGGAAAACAGCAGCCTGACTTCCCTACTGAGAAGGTTTTCAAGCCCTTAAAGCACATTAGGCTCTGTAATGAGCATTCATTACACCAAGAGAAGCTTCCACTAAATTTAACTCTGTTTAAATCAATTGCCTTGGGAAACGTCCATAATTTTCATTGATACGTAGGCTTCATCTATTGTTGTTAATAATTCAGTAAAAGCAGGTATTTGCCTTTTTGTGGGAGGACTAAGCTGAAGGTAACAGACAAACAAGAAGCCAAATAGTTTGAGGCATCTTGAAAAACAACAGCTAAACAATAAAGCCCCTTAGAATGGTCCAGAGAGGCCCATTTTCTTTTTTTTTTCTTTTTTTTTTTTTTGGCTAGGAACATTCTGTCACACTGGTAGGATAGACAGTAAATCTCTTCTTCATGCCCCCAAATCTGATTCAGAAGGCTTTTAGGAACTAATGAGTGTAAAGCTAATGAGTCACACTCTGCTCGTGAGCCTTCTTGCCAGACTGTGTCATGGCAAGCTCCTGGTGCATTTTCTGGGCTGCAGAGAGCCATGGGCGTGCAGGTATTTCAGGTCTTACTGAAATACTAGAAGATGAAGCACTTCTAAGGCCATTCATACAGCAGGTAGGAAAATAGTTAATTGAGTTTGCTCAGGTAGGCTGGGTGGAATACATTAGGCAGCATTCACTGACAAGCCAAGGCATGCTCCGACACCGTCATTCAACAGCAGCTGCAGAACAGAGCTCATTTACTCATTCTGTGGCAAGATGTACTGCACTCTGCTAAGCCTGAACTGCAATCAAAAGGACATATTTTCACAGAGGGGAAAAAAAAAAAAAAGAGAAAAGCCACACCAAACCCCAAAAGTGACAACGTGAAGAACATTAAGAAGCTTTTAAAGCAATGGAAACTCAATTATTTTCAGTATGCCTCTCTTTCCCCCCCTATTTTAAGGGAACTTAAGCAAACCTTTGGCAAATCCAATTTTGCAAGGCTCCTGGCTCAATGCAGTGTTTAAACAAATATCAGCATCTTCACAGATCCCAAGAGCCTGAACTTGCTGCAATCTGATTTTTCCTGCTATCATCACACATCTGGAATCATACCACTCACTCCTGGCAGGAAGGTGGTAGCAATAGGCCACGGTAGATGTTTTCTTCTCCCTGCACTGCCACACTTGCAGCACAAACACAGCCTGTGATGGCTAATCTTACATACTTCTCTCTAAGATCTCAGGAGAATCTCCAAGACCCTTGACTTGTTGGCAAATCAAGGCTCTGCAGTAGGCAACATCTGCTGCAAACAAAGCAATGCCCTGGAATACTGCTTTTTTTTTCTTGTTTTTTTTTTTTTTTTT